>JAWWLV010000001.1:89661831-89690850 GCA_035041135.1 Platyrinchus mystaceus
CAGTTGTAGAGGTATCATCTATTACAGCTTCACAAACAAGGGATTCAGAAGTATGTCAAACATTGCTTTTCCTGAGTGGTGGAAAATGCCATGGAGCTGTAAATTTTGTGAGACATCATCTGATACATTTTTCTCAGAGAAACATTCTGAGAATGAAACCATCTTCCTACTTCGTTTCCACTGACTTTACTTTTTAACCACTAAACTTTCAGAGAAAAAAATTTCCTTACCTTAAAAAAATTTCTTTTAATTAAGCTAAACTGTAATGTTATCCTGAAAATTGAAAGTCAAGATTTAGTCCGACTTCATTATGACAGGCTTGGAAGATTTGAGATTTTACCTGAAGATGGGTTACACAAGAAGACTAAAACAGTGTAAGCTTGGGAGAGAAACTAGGGGAAAAAAAGTGGAGCCAAAGAAACTGAAAGACATGAGACAAGCATTTTCATATTTCACTTATATTTTTGACAAGAATGGAAGATTTCCATAGGATTTTATTTTTCCATGAGGATAGACTGGAGTGCTAAGTATATAGAAGTGATCAGAATAAGGACAATTGTGAAGCTGAAAATATACTTTTTAAATTCTCTGAGATGCCAGCTCATAAGGAGTTCAGTTTGTGTTGCATGGGAAATCTTGTTACTGTGTTTTGACAAACTGCTTTGCTTTTCAATGAATAGAAATACTTTTCATCCTCCAGAAAACAGAATGTGCTGATGGAAAAATTACTCCTCCAGGACCAATTGCTAAGAAAGAGGCGAAAGCGGTACAGCACTTTAGAAATATAGATTCTGCTCCTGACTTACATAGGAAAATTTACTAGCTAGTAATTTTGAGTCCCTAGCCAGATTCTTTGAATATTAATGAAATTCTCAGAATGCCACAAAATATGTCATTTTATATATAAATCAAATGAGTATAAACACTGTTGTGTTTGTTGCACATTATTCCATTTTAAAACCAAGTTACTTCAAATTCATTTAACTTCTGAGTCTTCCAGATTTACTTACATTAGTCAACTTTTTCTTCAGCTAGCTTTAAAAAAAAAAAAAAGCATAGTATATACAACCAGTAACTTTGAAGTTCTTTTTCTGAACTTTTCATGGGTCACTTTTAACTAGGTCATATTTGAAACATCTTTAAATAAGTGAAAGCTTTTATAATTGAAATTTTTGATTGTCACAGAACCAAATGAATCTAGATACTAGAGATTTAGGTAGGAAAAAAAAAAGAAAAAAAAAGCACAGCAATAAGCCTCTCATCTTACTAAGGAAATCATGATTAAAAAATATAGTACTCATCATCAAGAACATAGGAATAAAAGGAAAAAAGTTGTACTTCTACTCCAATTTAAGTCCTGATCATGACCATTTATATCACTCAGATAATAAGCAATAGTAGCAGCTGATAAATTCTTAGGGGCAGATCCTTTATGTC
This sequence comes from Platyrinchus mystaceus, assembly GCA_035041135.1. Taxonomy (NCBI): domain Eukaryota; kingdom Metazoa; phylum Chordata; class Aves; order Passeriformes; family Tyrannidae; genus Platyrinchus; species Platyrinchus mystaceus. Next base: position 89,663,269 of record JAWWLV010000001.1, read on the forward strand.
CTTGATCCCACCATCTCTATTACTACTCAGTCATGTTGCTGACATGCATAAGCCCACATGTCAGCTAATCATTGCTTGCCTTGTCGCTCCTGGTTGTCCACCTCAGGAATGTGGATGGTGTAATTCAGGACAAGCAGCTGATTTATATGCTCAGTTCTCCTCTTAAACCACGGTACAGGAGAAGCCAGCTATGGTCTGAGATCTTGAGAGGATCTAGGACTTAAGCAAGTTTACACTCTGAGACCTGACAGCATGGAAGGTCTCTGTGGCTCTGTAGCTTAGATAAACACAAAATATCCTATACATGTGAAAAAACCTACAGATATTGAAGTAGGCAGCCATCTGCTGTAAAAAGCTGAGAAATTATGAGATGCTGACCAATGCTGAGAAATAATGGACCTGGGTTAAAATGCATTAGCACAGGTACCTTTAGCAGTGAAAACATGGCATCAACCAGGTGGTTGGTGTCCAAATCAATGTCTCTTACAAAAAGTTGTTATCCAGAATGGCCAGGAATAAAAGCAAGTATCCACAGGGTACAACTGAATTTTCCACTCTAATATAGACATAACCTTCTAGCTATCAGATAATCTTCATGCTGCAAAACAAATTGATGATTCTTACCAGTCTTCCAATACATATAATTTCATCTTCCTTTGTGATGACCTCTCATCCTTTTCTTCACCCTAGTCTATTCTCCTGTACATTCAATTCTGATCTTGGTGTGCTCTCCACATGCCTCCCTCCTTCTTCTGAAAACAGTCTGTCAGCTGAAGGAAGAAAAAGTCTCACACCCAACATGAAATGTATCTGCTCTAAAAAAAAAGTCATCTTTGATTAGAAGGAACAGCTAAGTGGTTGCTAAGAAAAATAAGATGTAGCACTCTGGAAAGAGCATGTACAGAAATACAAGTCAGCTCAGTGGCCTACCTTGTCCATGTGGCAGATCTGACATTTGTGTGCATTGCTCGCTTGGACTGACAAATTACTCTGAATTTTCCATTTACATTCCTGCTGCCAGGCCTTATAAGTAGGGAGATATCAGATTTCAGTTGAGCTGGAGATAATGTTAGAAAGCACACAGCCACCTACTAAATTACTGGCAAGCTCTGACTGTTGCTCAGTTGTCTCAACTGCTAGTGGAGAGCAGGATGTCCAGACAGAATAAAGCTAGAGAAAAACAATGCTTTGCATTCCCCAACTCAAGCAATGGTTTCTGAATAAGAATCAGGAAGCTCAGAAGTTTTTTTCCCTTTCTATTGTTCAGGAGAAAATGTTTCCTCAAAGAAAAATCAGATCAGAAAATAGTGCAAGGGTGAAAAGCTTTGGGTTTGCGTCGGCCTCCTGCGGCCCCTTGGACTCTAATAAGGTGGATGCAAAACTCCTTGAGGTGCAAGAAGGAGTGACATGAGAATCTGGGAAACAGACATGGTTGATGAAAAGAACAGTTGGGTTGTAGGATCGCTGTAAAGAAGGAGTCATAATGGAGGCTTTTAGGGAGGCTGCTTAAGGATAGCATTAATTTCTGGTACACAGTGAACAGATGTGCCTGCAAGAGTTAAATATGGAACAGTGAGCATCACAAATATTCCTCTCTCTTTCTGTCACATACATTTACATGATAATGTGTGTGATAATGTGTGTGATACACACGCATCTCATTTCTGTCACACATGAAGGTGTGGTGCCCAAGAAGGACAATGCAAACTGAGGGCAAAATAACCAGGCATTTGTTTAAAAAGCCCATTTTTTTGGAGGGAGTATGATGAGATTTTTTACCCTTTATTATTTATCATACTGCAAAGTAACATTCCAAAAGCCTGCTAGTCTCCAAGCCACATTTATTGTGGTCAGGCAACAAGGGAAACAGAAGATGCCTCTGGGTAAGTCTGTGGCCCACCTGATTTCTAGTGGGAGCACTGGGAGTGATGGAGCTGACAGAGTGCAGAAGCAGAGAGAAATGCCTGTAATCTATTTTTCTAGGGTACACACTGGCAGTGAGGCAGGGTGTAGAACATCTCTGGGGGACTTCTGTTGAGCAAAGACTGTCTCAGTCAAGTGCAAATACACAGAGTGCCTGACCTGTCTTCTGTAGTCCTTTGATCTTTTTTCTCTGCTGTCTTTTATCTTCAATTAGCAGTTGCACTGAACCTCTGTCTTCACAGGACCGGTGTCAGCAACGTATGATGTGACCTCCCTTGGCTACCCAAGGGAAAGAGCAAAAGATGCCACTAGTGGTTTGGAAGATAAAACCTGTGCCATACCAGGGAATGGTCTGTGAAGCTTTCCCATCCCTGGTCTGGCTCTGGTCAGCCCTTCTCTTTGTGTGTGACAGCAGGTCAGAGAGACACACGATCCCCAGAGGGAACAACAGTGTAAGCTTAGTCCCACCTTATAAAGTAAGGGAAGTTGGATAAAGCCCAAATGACAAACCGAGCTTCCTCCATAGTTCCTACTCTGCCTTTTTGAACAAAAAGTTTGTTTTGCTGCTTCGGTTTCCCTTTTGCTGCAGCAAAGATGTTCCTCATTCATCCCCCATTATAACAGTGAAGTGAGGTACACATGTTTGTGTTACCCAAAGTCTCTCACCTTCTGAGGACATTTCTAACTTTGTGCCTGGATTTCTGAAAGCTTTCCTGTGGCTTTGCCCTTACCTGCAGACATCTCTGGGCATGAGTTGTGAATAGAAAAGGCACAAAATCTTCTTTGGCAACTTCGGTAATATGAAGTAAGCATTTATTCATAGAATCTTGGAATCGTTAAAGTTGAAAAAGACCTCTAAGATCATTATATCCAACCATTAACCCAGCACTGTCTAGTCCACCACTAAACCATCATCACATCCCCACATCTTTTGAACACTCCCAGGGAGTGTTCCACCACTTCTCTGAGCAGCCTATTCCAATACCTGACCATCCTTTCAGTGAAGAAAATTTCCTAATATCCAATCTAAACCTCCCCCAGCTCAACTTGAGGCAATTTTCTCTTGTCCTGGGAGAAGAGACCAACCCCCACCTGGTTACAACCTCCTTTCAGGTAGTTGTAGAGGGCAATAATGTCTCACTAGAATCTCATTTCCAGGCTAAACAACCCCAGCTCCCTCAGCTTCTCCTTGTAAGACTTGTGCTCCAGACCCTTCACCAGTACTACTGCACTTGTCTGGACACACTCCCATGTATTTCTTATAGCGAGGAGCTCAGAACTGAGCACAGGATTCAAGGGGCAGCCTCACCAATGCTGAGTAAATAGGGATCAATCACTGTCCTAGTCCTGCTCTCACACTGTTTCTGATACAAGTCAGGATGCCATTGGCCTTCTTGGCCACCTGGGCACACTGCTGGCTCCTGTTCAGCTTGCTGTCATCCAGGAAGTCAACAAAGTGCAAAGCTACATGAAGAATGGTTTAAATTTACTATAACCTTCAGAAAGAAAGCTACTGTAAATAGAAAAATTCTAGTCCTGTCTAGATTTGCTGTGTGGTACCCTGATATTGGAGTAACCCTCAGCCACAGAAGAGGGAGAGCACTGGAACTGGTTAGAGAAAGAAGAGACATGACCACAACTATTGTTCCTACACTATGGAGTCAGGGAGCAGCTGGGATCTGCTGCCTAGATCTAGACCCTGGGAAAGGACTTTTTGTCTCACAATTTAGATGAATCTTTAGAATCTGTAAATAAATTAAATACAAGTTAAATGTGCTTTACAAATTCAGATAAAGTCCAAAAATGAGAAAGAAGTTCATATAGGCAGTTCAGAGCCTCACAGAAGCTGAGCAAAATCATCCCCTAGAAGTAAGACACCAACTGAAAGAAGTGGCTCACTGAATGATGGCTTTGCTCTTGTTGTTCTGGTCAAAAGGCAGGAAAGACAAGGTTTCTAGACAGAGGTAGGATCTTTTATTAGGCCAGATAGTATACTTGAAAAATTAGATAAGCCTTATGCACACAATTTCTAGCCTCTAGTACAGATAATGTCTTTTTTTAGACCACACTTTGGAGACCCACACTCCTCTGGCTTAGAAGGAAAAGGTTGGATGGGATTTTCAAGGATGTCTCAAAACACATTAGATACCTCTGTGTGGATAACTGAACCTAAAGGTTGTTTTTAGGTAAAGAAAACTGATGTTGACTCACAAATTCTCTCTTAGTTTGTATGAAATTATCTTTCTCCACACTGTTCTGAAGGCTTTTCAAAATCTTTTGACAGTGGTTTTATTATGATGTAACATGCTCTTATCTCTCAATTCCAAAACAGGAACGACTATATTACCCTAAATTTCAGTAGCTGCTTTCAGTCTTGTCTTCATATGCTTTGTGCAGAATAAGGAGATTATCAACAATTTCAATCTTGGACTCATATCAACTGTTCTCTCTCCAGATTCACAAACTGCAGAATCTGCGCCATCCAAAACATCTAAGCATGGTATCCAGGCCAATGCACCTATTATGTCCTGCCACTCTTTATAAGCAATTAAAGAGTTGAATTTCAAGGTCTAGGCTACAAGATTTTGTGAAAAATCTGAGGATAGTTTGGGTTTGCTTCCAATATTCATCATTAAATACCACTGCAGTAAGGATTTTAAGCAGTATTAGTGTTTGCAGCTGTGGACAGGCAGAAGGGAAGAGTTTCCCTCTCTTTCGCTACAACTTCTCCTTATTTTGTTACTGTCACACAAACCAAAATGATTCCAGTGTTATCACAGCAACTACTTGGTGAAACCATGTGATGCACCACCACTCGTTAGTATCTTGGGGTATGTCACTGAGCTCAGCAAACACTCTGAAAGTAGAAAATAACCAGCATAGGGAGACAATCTCAACTTCCCACATGAATCCTCATCCCTCATCTGTCCACCTGGCTTACATGTTGGTTTTTCTTGTCGTACATCTCCAGTTGCTGGAGCCAAGGAACAGGGGTGGTGAGCTCTTGGGCACTGCTGTGAAGAACTGTACAGGTGCAGCCATTGACTGCTGCACTGGGGCAGCACAACAGCAGGTGTTCCCAGTGTTACTCCCCATTTGATTCATTTGCTGTCCCTTCTGTACGATATTCAAGACTTTACTAAAACTCACAACATTTGTTTGGAAGCAAGAGGAAAGCAGGAAATTCATGGGAGATGCTGGAATTCTCTATAAACTTCTATTTTTTTATTAAAAAAAAACCCAAGGAACTCAAATCAAATCCCCCAGCTTAATTTCTGAAGCACCACCAGGACTTTAGAATTACAACCCCAAAGGGTTGTAATGTAACCCCCCCATCCAGAGCATGACAACCTGCCTGTTCTTCACTGACACACCCTGGCAATTAGTAGTGCTGCCAAACTGCTCTGAATCATAACCTGTGAAACAGAAGGAGATTAAATGAATCAGGTGTGTAAAGAGCCTGATGATTTGTTTGTGTTGACAAGGGATTTTTTTTGCTGGTACAACCCACTTTTTTAATTCTTCCAAGTTCATAAGAGGTAAGTGAATTCAAATCACTTTTTAACCCAGCTATTTTTAGTAAGTGGTTTCGTCTGACTTTGTGTGGGTAACAAAGTTCAATTTAACACTTATAGAAGCACATTTTCATGCTGTTGAAAAATTATTATAAGTATAAGCATCTGGTAGATGGTAACTGTGGTTGTTTTTGTAATTGGATGCCATACTGAAGAATTTCAGAGGTACACATTATACAAGTAACATTAAAAAAATGAACCTTTTAATTTTCATTTTTAGTTAGGCATCTTTAAAGAAGGAACACTCCTGTTGTCCCTCTGAATGTGACATTAGCACATTGTTTTGGGGTTTGTTTTTTGCATTCTGGGAGAAGCAGTTCTTAGTCCAATCAGCAAAATTGTGATATAATGTTTTTTATGAAGACGATGGTATTAGGAGTAATCCTGATTTATTTCTTCAGAAAATTCTTATTTAATGAAATACTTAAGCTGAATTTTGGAACAAAATATTTTTATGAATTTAACAGGTAATACTGTGAGGTCTGCTTTAGCTTCCACTGGGAAAAGATTTTATGAAGATACTCCACTTTCATTTTGCTGGGCTGTTTTTGTTTAACAGTAGCTGCATTGGTTTGTCTGTCTCTATGCCTGAGAAGGTGGAAAAGTTGTAACTGTGATCAGATAAGAAGTTAAATCTAGCTTAGATGGAATAATATGACTATGATGATCACTTTACAGGCTTTTAACTGTGATCTACAAATTCTAAAAACTCATTAGAAATTCAGCAAGAATCAAAGATGAGAGATGTTCAGCACAGCAAAGTATATTCCGGTATATTTTTTCTCTAGTGTGTTTATCCAGCAATTCATTCTCCAAGGGCTTTTTTTTTTTTTTCTCCTGTAGAAAAATCAGAGCAGTGTAAGTCAAAAAGAGTAGTAGTAATGAGTAGTAGAAAGACACAGTACTACACTGTTGTTCAAGCCATATGCTATTTCTGTGATGCATACATATTTCTGAGAGCACTAATTTCAGCACACAGCAACCACAGTGCTTGTTCAGTCTGTAAATGCTTGAATTGTGAAGTGGGAAATACAGACAAAGCTGACGATCGACAAATTACACACATGCCTGGATTTGGTTTTGTCAAGTCAAAATTCCTTCATTTTGAGAAGTATTTAAACTGCATTCTTGACCGCTGCTGAACAGGTATTTATTCTACACCCCCTTGCTTACAAAGCCCAAAAAAGCCTTTCACAGTAATATGTGTGTGAAGAGCGCACAGCCCAACCTCGCCGTGCAGACATGCGCCAGCAGCAGGGATGCCCTGGCGGGAGCACCCCTACAGCAGTGAGGGGGCACCCGGACGGGCTCCCAAAACGCGGGGCGCTGGATGCCCCCCTGTCCCGGTGCGGGGCGGCGCAGGCTGTGGCACTGCCCCGGCGCGGGCGGAGCTGCGGGGGGAGCGGAGCCAGCCGACCCTCGGCGCTCCTGTTTCTTCATTTAGTAAAAAAAAGCCTGCCCGAAGTTGGATGTGTTCTCAGCCCGCCAGGGAGGGGAGAAGGAGGTGGGCTGGCAGGGCGAGCCCAGCGCATCCATCCCGCGGAGAGTGAGCGCCCTGCCGGCTCCGCGGGGGATCCGCGGGCGGGGACAGCGACGGGCAGGAGAGCAGGAGAGCAGCCTGGGGGTATCGGTGCCGGGGCTCCTGCGCCGCCTCTCAGGACACGTTTGCCGGAAACTTGGGTGGCTGTTTTCCCTTGGGCTGCTGCGGATGAGAGCTACAGGTGGGTTTTTCTTCCAGTGTTCTGTGCCACCCCCCTCCCAAACAAGTGTAAAAAAGTTTATAAAGGAGGAATCATAAGGTGAGGTTGGGTGAAGAGGTTTTTGCTTGGTGCAGTGTAGAAGCCCGGGGAGAGCCGGTGTGTTGGGGAGGTGCTCTCAGTGCCCGCTGCTGCAGCCGTCCCAGCTGAGGCTCCGGGAGACGCTTCTCGTCGCTTCAGCCCATCTCAGGAGACGGTCTGTCTCATTTACTCTTAGCACAGACATTTCTGTGGAAAAACTTCCTCTTTGCATGGAAGAGGGGTTGCCTTAACTTTTAATATACTAAATAAAAGTAGATTTTTTTTCAAAAGCAGTGGATTTACCACACTGTTAGATTTTCCCCTCGAGCAAAAAGTACTGCGTTCAAACGTGGGCTTCATGATGTGTTCTGCACTTACATTGTTCTCGTTTTGATATGTCTTTCTCAGGGTCGTGAACTCCTAAAAGTAGGTCTGTTGATCTGCATGCAAGAGGTTCTCCCTATGGAAGGAGCTGGGAGATACCTAAACATGTGAACCACAGAACCTCCTCTCAGACTTCTGGCTTAGTTGCAAAGACCTATCTCTGGGTCTCTTGAAACCTTGCAGTGTGGCTTAGGGCATGGAAAAATAGTTCAGAAGAGATGGAAATTTTGATTTCAGTGTTGTGGAGTCCCATGCAGTCCCCCAACTTTCATCTGTGTCTGAAACAATTATTTCAGGTGATACCTCTGGTTTTGGATGCTTTCTGTTAAAAAATAATTCAGTTTCTCGTCTGGAAGATAAGGTTAAGTGTACGTCAACTTAAATGGTCGACAGTATCAACAATACTATTTCTGCCATAATTCTGTCATCAGGTCAAAAAACTGATTCTTCCTTCGTGAAATTTCATCTGGGATTGTCTTTGAAATGTTATGTGGGCTTTTTTGTTAGGTTTTTGTTTTGTTTTGTTTTGTTTTGGGGTTTTTGTTTGTTTGTTTGTTTGTTTTAAATTTCACTTTTCAGTAGAAAGCTAAGTTCTTAAATGAAGGAAAAAATCACTGTTTCAAAGTTGATTTTTATATAAACTGAACTACAGGTTGATTTAGACTATGTGGATATGTAAATATAAGGGTTTTTATTTTATAGCTCCTTTATATCAGAAGCAAATAATGTAAATATAATAGAAGAGGGTAATATAAGGTTTTTTAGTAATATGATTTTGAAATTTGATTTTATTTATTTATGCATTTTCCTCAGCTTTTAAACATTGAAAGTGAATTAAACATCATCTTTGGTATGTTGCAAAAATTTGCAAGGGAAGATAGTAAAGAACCTGTCATTTAGAAATAGTGAATGAGTTAATTTAAGAAAAGAACCCAAAACAATTCTAAACACTTAAAGCTAATATATCCAATAAGTTATTTTGGGGCAAAGTGAGAAAGAAAAATCAGCCTCAATTTTTAAACACATATTTTTCTACAAGACAATTTCCAGAAAGCAATGGTTAGGAGTAATATAGAAGCTGCCCCATTTAAAAATGCATGTAATCATTTTAGGAGTACATGACAGCTGAAAGAGAAGCTTTCATATTTTTTAGTTCAGCAAGCTATGGATATCATGCGTTTGTACTGAGGAGTGTGAAATTCCTATATATATGTATATATGCATATATATGCATCCATCTCCATTTTAATGAAAAATTCTGTGTAGAATTTTTCTGCAAACACATAGAAGGCAGGCAAAGCAGTTGTGTGTCCACATTAAGCACTATTGCTTCACAAAATACATACACAGTGTGTGCAGGTAAACACATTCATGTAGTGAGAGAAACAAGTGAGGCTTTGGGTGTCTGGCTGCTTTATAAATAATGAAGGAAGACATCTGTCCACTGGTAAATATGGGAAGAGAGAAATTGATATCACAAATCTGCCACCCTTTGTAAGCACACAAATCACAGAATCACAGGATATGTCAAGTTGGAAGAGATCCACAGTGATCATTAAGTCCAGTTCCTGGCCCTGCACAGGACCATCCCCAAGAGTCACACTATGTACCTGAGAGTATCATCCAAACACTTCTTGAACTCTGTCAGGCTTGGTGCTGTGACCACTTCCCTGGGGAGCCTGTTCCAGTGCCCAACCACTGCCTGGGGGAAGAACCTTTTTCTAATACCCAACCAAAACTCCCCTGACACAACATCAGGCCATTCCCTTGGGTCCTATCATTGGTCACTACACAGTAGAGATCAGTGCCTGCCCCTCCTCTTCCCCTCACAAGGAAATTGTAGACTGCAATGATGTCTCCCTTCAGTCTTCTCTTCCCCAGGCTGAACAGAGCAAGTGTCCTCAGCTGCTCCTCAGACGGCTTCCCCTCCAGGCCCTTCACCATCTTCGCTGCCCTCCTTTAGACACCCTCTAATAGCTTAATATCTTTCTTATATTGTGGTGCCCAAAACTGCACACAGCGTTCAAGGTGAGGTCACACCAGTGCAGAGCAGAGCCGGACAATCCCCTCCCTCGACCAGCTGGTGATGCTTTGACTGATGTCCCCCAGGACCTGGTTGGCCCTCCTGGCTGCCAGGGCACTGCTGACTCATATTCAACTTGCCATCGACCAGAATCCCTGAGTCCCTTTCTGTGGCACTGCCTTCTAACATCTCATTCCCTAGTTTGTACATGCTCCATCCCAGGTGCAGAATCCAGTACTTGCCCTTGTTGAACTTCATATGGTTGGTGATTGCCCAGTCCTCTAATTTGTTGAGGTCTCTCTACAGGGCCTCTCTGTCTTTTGAGGGAGTCAACAGCTCCTCCAAGTTTTGTGTCATCTGCAAACTTTTTTAGTATCCCTTCCAGTCCTGCATCCATGTAATTTATGAAGATGAGAGGGTAGAGCTTGAGGGACTACACTTGAATTTATTCTTTCTGGGTAAAGAAATACTTTCTCCTTCTTCTGATTTTTTCATCATTTTAATTAGGGTATAACCAAGACTGAAGCTTCACTTGGTGTGGATTGACTTAATGTGGAGGAAGACAGGGTTCTTTCTCTGGGAAGCTGCTACAAAAGATGTATCTTACTATGCATTTTCTCACCTGAGGAACTTTGCTAGGAATTTGCCAATAACCACCTCCATGCTAAACCATGAGCTAGGGAAAAACTTAGAACAACCAGGGACATATTAACAAATTGTTTTTTCTGCTAAAATCAGAGTGAAAACTGAAAAGACTGAAATATATTTGTTACAGTTCAAAAAGGGAGAAACTGTTAGTAAATTATGTACCTATGTTTTGGTCTTCATATAGACTTGTTTTGTTTTTACCATTTCTTTTCTTCTGTATTTTCAGAAAGACACTCATTTTCAGAGGAAACAAGGGCAGCTGCCATTGCTAGGGCTGTCCGTTTACTGTGAAAGAGGAAACCATGCTGAAGCATGTTTTTAATATATCTTCCATTCTGAGCATCAGAAAAGATCATCTAACATGATCCTAGGTTTAAATAACAAAGATGAATTTGACGTGAATTTTTGCTTGGTTCTGCTGCCCTGGAGTTACTGCAGAGCAGACCACTGGAAAGACACAGTCCTGGAAAATACTCTTGTGCTGCAATACAGTATTTCACACCTGCATAACCATGTAAGAGGTATCTTATCTGAGCAAAGATCAGAAGACTTCTGAGATGATTTGACCTGTAATGGAATGACTCTTCTGGGCAACTGCTGGAGTACTTCAGCAACAGGCACCCAGCATCTCTGCCCCCACTGATCTGTGTTGAAGTCCGAAATGAACCACACTTGGATATACAATTTGAGCTTTGGTGCACCTGCAGATCCTGTTGAGCCAAGGGCTGGACTCACAAGAAGTGGGCACACAGTGGTGGCTGTTTTTCTTGGATTTATCTTGTTTTTTGGTTTCTTGAATAACTTAATTGTCCTCATCCTCTTTTGCAAATTTAAAACCCTTCGTAATCCAGTTAATATGCTCCTCCTGAACATCAGTATCAGCGACATGTTAGTGTGCATCTCAGGCACTACCCTCAGTTTTGCATCTAACATCCGTGGCAAGTGGATTGGAGGGGAGCATTCTTGTAGGTGGTATGGCTTTGTCAATTCCTGCTTTGGTAAGAGTTCAATGTAATTCTTTACTCTCCTTTTTTAACACTGGTGCATGAAGCAACTTGATCAGTGAGCTCAATGCTGCTCTGTGATAAACAGAAGGATACTTTGATTACCATATTATGGTCAAACACAACTGAAATCCATAATTTAAAACATTTTAACAAAAGACTTTATGAGACAGTAGCAGAGATCTAATAAATATTTTCTAACATATCCTATTCTTTGAAATTACTTGTGTTTTAATAGTTAAAAATGGAATATAGAAAGAGGCAAGCCACTGGAAAGAATTTAAGTGTTTGAATGTATATAATGCTTCCCTCTTTTTCAGGAAAATCTGTGCCATTGCAGAACTACAGGTCCCTCAGTGCTGTTTCTGCCATAAACAAAGCCACCTGAAAGTACTCTATTTACCATTTGTAATTATATGTCAATATATAATACGAACTCCTCATGTCCTGGATAATGAGTTTTCATAGTAGATGCTTTTCTGTTCTCCTGCAAAGCAAAAATTTTTATTTTAAAATTACATCCTTGCAGAGTCAATAGCATAGTAAGTCTTAGGAATAGATTTGTCAGAAGCGATGGTAAAAGTATTCAGTGTTCTTATCTTGTCTAGACAAAACTTTTTTGCAGCCAGCTTTTTTACTGCTGGATATAAATGTTTTAACTGGAAATTATTTTAATTATTAGAAAAGATGAAGGACAAAGTACAGACGGAGGAATACCTTTATCCTCCAAGGTGGCCTGTTGCTTTACGATTTGTGTCACCAAGCAGTAATTCTTTCTTCATATATTCTTACATTCAAAAAAAGATTTACTAAAGCATCAGCTGGCCCGTGGGTGCATGTCTAGATATGATCCGTATCTCACCCAGACCGGGGAACTCGGTACAGCTCCCTCTTGCTGTACATCCTCACTTTGGTGCCTTCAGGCCACCAAGACAGGATGAGTGCAAGCCTGGCTCTTCTCTCACCCTGGACTGCAGTGCATCTCCTGCAGGCACTTTGACCCACAGCTCTTGATGTAGAAGCAGGTGGTGGATCCAAATCCATGTTTTCTACCTGAATTATAAGCTTTTGCTATTTCCAGTGCTGTGGTCTCTGGCACCTGTCTCTTCCTCAAATGTGTGCTGCACTGATGACCATTGACACAGCCTGGCAGCTTCCCCTGGGAAACTGCTGCTTTGCCCAAAGTGAAGTCTTGGGAGTTAGCAATGTTGTGTAACATAAAAGCACTTTGGCCATCCTAAAATAGACCCCATCAATAATACCTTGGCTTGTTTTGGTGGGTTGTTTTTGGTTTGGTCTGTGCAGAGCAGAATGACAGGTCTTCTTCCAGGTTTCATTTCCATTTTTGTAAGTTTTGTGAGTTTTATGAGTTCCAGTATTTCTGTAATTGGTCTTCTCGGGAAGAAAGAAGTTAGGACTGCTTTTTCTCCCTTGTTTGATTTAGTCTCCTTTTTATTATTTAGCAGTGGGATGGGAGAATAACATTTGAAGGCAGAGGGTGGGAGTGTGGGGAAAGGGTGTTTTTTAAGGGATTAGGAAAAAGTATGTTAATGGTGCCCTTTGAGCCTGTTGGCTGCTGTCAGGATACATGTGAGTTACCACCCCAGTGACTTTGGAATTAAACCTAGAAATGAGGAAGTTTCTCCTGGGGTGACCTGCTTGTGGAATAATTCTTCAAAGTCAGATCTGTATAAATTGGCAGGAGTGCAGATTTCTGTGCTAACCTGTTTTGATGCAAGAGTTTCTGCTTTAATTCTTAAAATTGATTAGATCATCAAGGAACACACAAGCAAACAAAACAACAAAACCAAGAATGCCAAAGGTGACCTCAGATCCTCTGAGTGATGTTTGCCCTGTCAGCAGGGTGTCCTGGGCAGCTGAGGCAGCCTAAGTGCAGGTAGTGCACAGTTCTCGTGACAGTCCTGCAGTGCTCACATTTTGTCTTTCATTAGTGGGTATAAAGGGCACACTGAAGAAGTTTGTTTGCAGAGTTACAATTAAAAAATAGCATGCATAAGGGAACTAGTAGGAGCAGGCTGCCTAACATTTATATGTCTATAAACATATGTCTATAAACAGATTGTATCTGTTGATAAATACCATTATTCATCAAGTTTTATGACTTTTTGTACTCCAGAGTGTGCTAAAAAAGAGCTACTGTAGGTGTGCAGTGTGTTGATGGCTTTTTCATGTCTTCATAGCACTTGAAAGCAAAATGCTTTTTTTTAACATTCAGTGTGTGCTGTAAATATTACAGACTGAACAAGGATCCATTGAATGGAATTGTTAAATTTTTTTGTGGCTATTGGAAAGTAACATGAGAGAGTTTGAGGGTTTCATTGAGACCTGAAGGTATTATTGCTAAAAAAATAGCATCTCATTAATTGTAGGGTTATTTTCCTTGTCTTCTGTGGACTTTGGAAAAATTGTATAAAACTTATTGAAGTGATTCAGAAACTGAAGATGTGGAGAATCAGGTATATTCTGTGTCATAAATTGATGGTTTAAGACTCACTGATTGGTGCAATGTAGTTACTGAGGATAATCATAGTCATAGAATGGTTTGGTTTGGAAGGGACTTCAAAAACTATCTAGTTCCAACCCAAATTCAAACTGTTAAAATATTTTTAAATACATTTCGTTATCGAAAGGCTTCTGAAAAGACTGTATTTAAATATAGGGCTTTTTTTCCCTCTCACTTTTTTTTGTGATACTGTGAAAGCCTCCTTTATGTTTTATACCAAATTAAGAGTGAAGGTGTTATCTTCCAGGTTTGTGACCTGGGTGAAACCTGAGATAATGAAAGCAGGAAGCTGAAATTTGTTTCAAACATAAATGCATGGTGAGATTCACTTTTTTTTTTTTTTTTTTAAATCTCTAAAGCCTCTTACGTTTTTTAAAATCACTTAACTGTTGCCCTGTGATCTGGAAGACAGATCTGATTCTTCTCCCAACAGTATTGACAGTGTAATGTACATTGATGTCACTTAGTGTGAAATCAAGTAAGTTATTTACTGAACAATCCATTCTCTACCCCAGACACTTAAAAATCATGACCCAAGAACCAGCACCAAGGGGTTGCCATGGGCACAAGGGAAAAAATTATGGACAAAGTGAAGGTGTTTTGGTTTAATTACTTGTTTACTTGTTAATTACTTTTCCCACATCTGCTTTGTGATTTCAAACAATTCACAAAAAGCAGAAGGTTTTAAAGCTATCAGGAAGTGCAGATGCTGATCAACAAACACGTAATTGGGATTTTAAGGAGAAAATTAGATATCATGAGATCTGCTATGGAAGTACAAGCTGTCGGGTCTTGATCTGGGGGAGCATTAGAAATGGAGCAAGAGGAGAAACAGCATGGTCTGTTTGCAGCATAAATGATTTTATTTTGGTGCTTGTGCATGTTTGCAGCTGAATAAGTCACAGCAGTGGAAACTGCACGTCACTGAGTTGGGGAAATGGATGGATTTTTAAAATTTGCTCCCATTACCCACCACTTAGTCATAGTTTGACAAGCTCATGGTTATGCATTTAAGCAAACATGAAAAGGGACACAGGGACAGGATCCATTTTCCCAGCTGAACTGTGAGTAAACTTTGCAAGCAAGGTGAAATATGGACAGTTAAATATATAATGAAATTATTAAACATTAGATTTTAATTTAGGAAAAATATATTATTTAGTAAAGTACTCCCATAGAGCCCATATATATGTGAAGTGAGATGCCATCCTAAGATTAAGTTTGTCTTGCAGTTCTGTCCATGTTAACATAATCTCTCCAGTGCCTTTTTAAACACTACAAATCTCTGGACAGATGAAAATTTTCAGAAACATTCCATTAATGTAGACTTCCCAAATATGTAGGACAAGCAGAATTTGGGACCAGGTGAACTCTGGAGTTCATTTTCAGAATCACTACTATATATCATATCAGGATTAACAATTAAGTAAATTAATACATGTCGGAAAGACAAAGAGCTTTCTCTGGCTCCAGAAATCCAACACTTGATTCTAATACTGGAAAAGTTTCAAGGCACATTACTAGCAGGGATATTTCTGTGTTTAATAATCTCTAGGAACTGTTTAGACCATTTGCATGCTGACACATCAGGACAGAATTCAGTAATTTTTGGAAAATTTTTAAGCTTCCCTTGTAGACCCTGAGGTATACCAGAGAGTGGATATTATCTTTAGCTGTTTAAATCCAAGTTATATATCTAGTGACATTTTCTTAACTGATGACATCATTTTCTATGTCTATTTTTTTTTGGGAGCATTTAAGCAGAATCTTCTGGTCTAGTAAGCAAATGAAACTTACCGGGTTTTCAGTAATAAAAGGGACACAGAACCATTGGCATAGTTCCAAAAAATGACAAAATAATAGGTGATAACTACTAATTTAATTTCCCCCTCCCCTATTTTCTCAGCTGTGGCAAATACTTCATACTTCAATTACTCACTAGGGTTGGGTTCTTTTTTGTTTGGTTGTTTGGTTTTATGTTAGTGTTTCTGCTACTTTTCTAATTAGAAAAGTCTATCAAATGAGGAAATAATTTTGTTAAAGAGTGTGCTGACATGGAAAAATAAGTTTCTTTGAAAGCTGGAGTTATCCTGTCTACATCTGTGTTTTTCTACATATAAACACTAGCTGAAAAACTGCTTCTGAAACCAAAGATGCAGTAATGTCTAATAATAAACTACAGCCTGTATTGATTTGCAGCCCACTTACTACTTCTGTGGATATCTCAGCTAACATAATTCACTACTTAAAAATCCAAATGCCTCCTATTACTTGAAGATTTGTGGATTTGGTTTTGTTATGGGTTGTTTGGGGTTTTTTAAAGACTAACTCAAAATTACCTCTGTCTGCTCCAAATTTTTCCATGATTGATACAGACAGGAGGAATATTTGATTGATAGCTGCAAGACAGCAAATGCAACGGAGCACCACTCCAAGTAGACATTTCCTCCCCCTGACATCCCACCATCCCATTTCTGTGAGATGTCCCTGTGTTTTGACTCCTGAGCAGCTCGGGACCTGGTTGCCTCTATCTCTCCTCCATGCTGTGCTGGCCCAGTGTGGATCAAGGGATGCAGATGGGTGAACATTCACACCATAAAAGGCTGAAGTCTCAGGGTCCCTGGAGGCTGCTTGACTCCCTTCTCATCTGGTCCAGATGGTAATACCTCTAATCAAGGTCACCTCGGCACCATCTTTTAAACCACCATTTTATAACAATGCCAGACTTCACTTGCTTCAGCTGAAGGTTTCTCATGCCAGCTATCAGCATCAGGCTCAGTCGCTCTGGGCTATTTCAGCCAACAAGTCTTTCCAAAATGTGGTAAAACTACGTTACTTCTCCTGTTTGCAGTTTCTTAAACCTGTTTTATAGTCAGATGCCAATAAGTTGGAAGTACACTCTCATCCTGTGGCCAGATACAAAATTCTACTGTTCCTTTTGAAAATACAGCAGCCACAAAGTAGAAGGCTAGTGACTTGCTGGGGTAAGATGAAAATCTACATATATTTCACGGTGTTTTATTAGAGGCAGACATTCACTATCTGCTAATTTTCTAGTGTGTTTTTCAATTATATCTTCAATTGTTTCTTTCCCCTTCCCATTTTCTATTGTTTCTATTTGTTTCACTAATGCAATCAAGTGCAGAAATAGTAGATAACTACGGCAAGAAGGAATCAACGTGAATAGGCTTCAGATGAGTCAATAGATGGAAACAGTTTTATTCTGAATTATTTTTGAGGAGATTTGTAACAGTAGAAATTTGTTCAGGACCAAATAACTATCAGGAAAAAAAAAAGCAACAAAAAAGCAGACTTGATTGTGAAAATTTTTCATAAGGAATAGTCAGATAATCTTTAAAACAGCGATGTAAAACTTTTCTTAGATTAGGACTCTGGCAATTTCTAAGTTTCAAAACCATTAGTCAATTCATATGTATGGCATTTTATTGCTTAATCTCTAAGTGTTGTCCAAGTCTAGTACAACCTCTGAGATAGTACTGGAATAGCACTTTGAGGTAAGAAATGGTATGAATTTTACAAAAGCATATATCCCCTTTAACTTGTCCTTATGAAAATTTTGGGACACATAGTGGTTGAGTACCGTGGGTCTGCATTGGACTTAATTCTTACGTGCATGTGCACGCTGAAGCATTAAGGTTTGCCAAATTTACGGTTTGTGGGTTATTTCTGTTCTGGCCTCAGGCTGTTTGTGATGTTACTGGGGGACCTCCTTAGACTCACATGTTTAATCACCCTAATTACATTAGGTCAACTGTTAGGATGCTGCGCAGCAGGCAGACCAAGGCAGAGCAGGTCGGGCTGCGCTGCCTTTCCCTTCTGCACAGCAGAACAAGATTTTCATGGGAGGTTGATGGCCATGCCTGTGGCTGATCCATCTGCCTTAGTGTAAGTTCAGCACGAGCTAATTAGATACAGTTCTAGGGTAGGAATTAATATGACGGGGATGAGGAGTTACAAATTCTGCCTCTAAATGAAAGGGTGGAGTATGTACGTGGTATTTGAGCATATATTATGTATATGTTCTCTATACTGATTGTGATGCACCAAGAAATTCTTCTCCATGCAACTCTTTGTAATAAATCCCAGTAGTTTGCCCTAATTTATCCAAACTGACAACTTTTGCTCTGTTTTTGAACTGCTCAGTTTTCACAGAAAGAATGTGTGGCAGCCCAAGAGGGCCGAGGTCCAGCAGTGGCTGCATGAGGTTGTTGGGGATTGCTTTACCTTGTGTACTTCTTAAAACTGAAAATGTATTTCTATGTAATATCCTTGTGAGTGGCAAAGACTGCATCACAGGAATAGGATGAAAGGCTGCCAGATAAATATGCCAGTCAGGATTTAAATATGCTTTTTCTAATGGGTAGAAAGCAGGTTATGAGGCAAGACAAAGCTAGAGCTTAATATTCTTTGAGATAACAGCAGTCGATGTATCACCATCTGGTTTGCTCCATGTAACAGTTTTTCTCTATAGGTCAGTGCCCAAAGGGGTGTTTAACAAGGATGAGTATGAGTAGGAGTTTTACAAGTGTTATTATCTTTTCTAGGGTTCTGGGCACTCAGACCTTTGGTAAAGAAACATTAATAGCAGATACAAGCAGGTAATGGCCTCTTACTCTGCTGTAATTGTTCCTTCTTATCATTTCAATAACTAAGTAATAGTTGTGCTTTCCAAAGGGTTGTATATACATACTAAGTACTCGCCATTCAAAGTATTTTGCCTAGCTATACTTCTAGAATACTAAACTTAAAGTTAGTGTAACTATCAGCATCCAGTGGTATTTTTCCACTGTGTAGTCCCAGCAGCCTGTGATTTGTGGCGTAGAGATGTCTTCCCTGAAGTAGTACTTTTGAATCTAATAGGTCTTCCTGCACTTATCTTTCATGCCGCTTGCTTTCAGGAAACCTGCAAAATTTTGCTATGCACAATATAATATGTCAAGGAATTCCACTTATTCACTCTCTACTAACCAAAGAAAAGTACCTTGTACTGTTTGTTAATTCTGATTCTGCAATCTGATGATTTAATTTCAAAACCCAGGTACTGTATTATAAGAAACACTAAATAATCTTCCTTCATCCACCTTTTCACATCTCCCCTCCTCTCCCCTCCTCTCATCTCCTCTCCCTTCTGTTTTTTCTTTTCTAATAAGCCCTGACGTTTGCTTTTCTAAATGCTGCTGAGCACTGCTTCTTAGTGGAAGTGGTCTGTGTAAAGCTATCTATCATAATTCTCTTTGCAAAGCAGTAAGTCAGTCAGAAATAATCACTGTGTATTTAAAGCTAGGTATGTTTTTCTCCACATATGGCAGTTGACATCACTATTGCACTTCATCTGCTCAATGGCTCAGTTTCATGCAGCTGTTCTGCAGTACTTTACAGTCAGTTTTTGTTGCTTTTGAGTTATTCAGCGTAGTATAATAAGCAAACTTCACTCTTTACCATCTTTTTCAGATTATTTATTAATATGCTGAATAGCCCAGGGCCTAGCACAGATCCATGGGGAACTTTACTGGCCACAATTTCCACTAAGAAAACTAATTATTTTCTCCTGTTGTTTGTTTCCTGCCCCTACTCAATTATTTATCCATATGAAGGTTTCTGTTATTGCAAGGCATCTTACTATCCTTAAGAGCCTTTAGGCTTGTCAAAGTCGTTTGAAAATCCAAGTAGGCTTTATCAATTGCTTTATCAACCCATCTGCATGGCACTGTCAAAGACTTCTAATGAAGTAGTAAGGTCTGGATTCCCTCCATCATAGCCACTCTGGCTTGTTGAAATATGTCATACATCCTTATACACCCACTACTTGCTCTCTAGTGCAATTTCCATCAATCTACCCAATGGTGCAGATTAGACTCATTAACTGGGTGAAATGTACTGCAAAGGATTTCTGTCTGCATCAGTTACAACTCCTTTCTTAATGGATGTAGCAAAAGATCTCCTCTTTGAGGTCATTCTGAGGGGTTAAGGAATGGAGTGTACCACTTCCCACTGCACATCCTTTAGCCAGTAAAGTGGTCTTGGATAAAGATAGTAGCAGCCTTCTCCATTGTTTCATCTCACCTCCATAATGTATGAGGTTGTTGGGTTGCAAGACTAAACAAGAAATTCTTGGTTCAACTGTAGTGTAAAGACTTGTCAACATATATTGAGACTGAATGCATAGTATCAGATAAAATATTTATTGACCAGCTAATACCTAGTTAGTATAAAAACCAGTTTGACCTCTAGACTTTATGACAGAAACGTAACTCAGAAGAGTTAATATTTGTAGTGTGTTCCACTTCTAGGAAGGGCAACTGCTGAAAAAAACCCCCAGATTATGGAAAATCTCTCGAATCAGAGTATTCTGAGTTGGAAGGGACCCACAAGGATCGAGTCCAACTCTTAAGTGAACGGCCCATACGGGGATCGAACCCACAACCTTGGCATTATTAACACCATATACTCTTTATTATTAAAAATGAGCAGCTGCATTCAGTGAAAAAGCAGAGGTTTGTTGAAAGGAAGTTACTTAAATGTGCTCTGGTGGAGATTTGGCTCCTTAGCTGGAAGATGATAATACACTGTAATAATTTCACCTCTTAGCTTACTTGGTGCTATATCCCACATGTGGAAAACCCTTGAGACTACAAGTTATCTGTGCAGATCCTCAGCATGAAAGAAGACCCTGGGGATGCCCCCACATTTCAAAAGGAGCAGTCCTGTCAGGGAATAGGGATCCTGCAGGACAGCATCAGCATGGGGATGCTGCAGTGAACCTGACTGCCCTGAGAGCATCCTCCTGCTTTGCCAGCACTGTATATCCATTTCGGCTTTTCAGGTGCAGACAAGCTCTAAAGATTTCTCCAGAGATGTTGCTGTACAGGAGCTCCATCTAGTGCTGACACTATTTCTTATTCCAATTCCCTAGGGCAGCAGAATAAATACACTGATACGGAGGCAGCCTATTTAGGAAGCTGAATTTGCAAGTGCTATCCTGCTTTCCCGAATGCAAGGGGATCCCACATAACAAATGGAAAGTGAGCCAGAAATTAGTGTTTGGGGTTATTTTTGTACTATGCTGGTACCACTGAGATGCAAAAGGGAATTCTTTGCTATATTTATGCCACTGGGAGTTGGTTGTTTGGTTGATGGACGTATACAGGTTTAAACATTCAGCCAAGGAGGGGGAAAGAAAGAAAGAAAAAAAACCCTAGATAATTCTTTACTATTCAAAGTAATACATGCTGTCTGTATTGAGATATCACCAAACACAAAGGGAAGGGAGTGTATTGTACAAAGAATGACACATAGAAATGACTATTGAGTGAAAAGAGCCCAAAAGATTTACTGAACAGGACTGGTAATGTTTATTGTCAGATTTGTTCCAGCAGGCTTGGATCCAACAGTGATTTCTCAGTGATTTTTTTCAAGCGCAAAGTTAAACTGTGACTCCCATTAGAGTTAAGCAGGAAGATAATTCTTTGGAGAAAGGAATGATTGCCTGCTCTAATGGACTCATGATTCCAAGGCATCTTAGCAAAAGAAAACAAATAATTACAGGCATTAGATAAACAGCAATCAGCACATTTATTTCTATTTAAAGTGAACTGTTGAAATCTGAGGTCGCCTGTATTTTGAAAATATTTAGAAACTTTGTAATTGTTAATGTGTAACAAATGAATGTGGGAAATATTTTCTCAATTTTAAATAAGTAGAAATGCTTTTAATGCCTTAAAAATCAGAAGGAAATAATGCTCTGATCACTAATATGTGGGATCATTCGACTAGAATTAGAGTCACCAAAGGCAAGAATATTTGATTTTTTGGACCATTTATTCTGTGCTTAGCATATACTTAATAGGCATATCCAAATACAGCCAATAGTGTTTTAGAAGCACATTCAGTTTTCAGCTGCTGCTATCAGTTATTGAGGCATCCATGAAGACCTCTACAGTTCATCTCATTTATATTAGCACTGAACTTATCAGGACTTGTTATATTTACAGTGTGGTTTTGCTATATCATAAAATAATCTATTGTGATTTGTTTATTCACTGAAGTGTAGATACTGAGCTGTAAAATTCAGGCAAGTCAGGCTAGTTGGTTGTCCACCAAGACAAATGCTCCCTTTG
This sequence comes from Platyrinchus mystaceus, assembly GCA_035041135.1. Lineage (NCBI taxonomy): Eukaryota > Metazoa > Chordata > Aves > Passeriformes > Tyrannidae > Platyrinchus > Platyrinchus mystaceus. The sequence continues at coordinate 89,685,266 of JAWWLV010000001.1, forward strand.
GGTCTATTCGTCTTAACTCTGAAATGTCTTCTAGGTTCAGCAGGCTTTCTTTTTAACTCTGGCAAAGTTGGATCTTCTGCCAAAATCTGCTGGCAGCTCATAAAATATGAGCTCCTCTTTTTGGGAGGGGAAAGGAAAAAGTGGATAATATTCTGGGGGTTAGCAAGGAAGGAACAGTGGCCACATATGTCTGCCACTTCAGATCTGTTTATATCCCTTCTGAATATTCTTTTGTGCTTCTCATCTCAAAAAATGGGAAAAGAAACCACCCAAAAAACCCAATTACCCCCAACAAAAACCCCAAACCCTTGATAATATTATTTTTGTGAAATCCCATATTCTCAATCTCTCTCTTGTTTCTCTGTCACATTTGCTCATTTGATATAACCTTCTCAGGAGCCTTAGTGGCTGTAAAAGTTACTAGCTAACTTACCTGTGTTCTATTAATTTAACTGAATTTGTTTCATTCTATCCCAGATTTTGCAGGCCAATCAACATTCTCACTGCCACTTTTTGGCAATCCCCATATCATGCAAGAAATTATGCAGAATCCCACTGGAGACTGTATATGACATAAGTTTTTCCCTATCTTCACAATAGTAATGAAATTTATGTTTTGAGACTTAGAGCTAGAAAGCAAAATAGAAATATATTTTTTTAAAGAATTAACGGTTTTGTTCTTTCTTCCTCTGTGATGCTGCGACTGAATAGTTTTTGATGCTTTACTAAAGTGCACATGCTGTGAGAAAGGTCAACAAATCAGTGATTCAGCTTTTGAAAGTTTCTGCTTTTATCATTATAGTATTCTTATATACCCATCTGCAAGGCAGTCTCTGATGGTAGTAACTACATTAGTGGTGATCACTGCATTTTTGCGAAAGAAATGCATTGAATTCAAGGGAAACAGAGCCCACTAGTTTTACTTATTGGAATTAACATTAACCCATACATAACAAATGGAAATTAAACTGATGATAGAATGTATTGCTCTGTGTGCACCCACATAAAGTCTTCGATGCTCTGGCAGTTGTTAGGTAAGGTACTTTGGCCGAGAGTTAACAAAATTTTTCCTGAAGATTAAGCAACCTTTAGCAAAAGGGATTGTTCCTTTTTTTTACCTCTTGCTTCTTCCAAACCTCTCTTGTGAATACTAGATCTTCAAACTGTATTTCATGCACAGTCCATGATGGACACATACGAAAAGAAAAGGTTTTCAGAAAGACTTCTAAGAGATTTAGAAGCACAAATATGTTGGAAAGGTCATGCCTTTTAAGTTGCTTAAATTGTTTATGTTTCATTTACATGTGTGGAGTGTTTTATTTCTGTAGAGAACTAACAGAAATGCTCTCATTTAAATTCAGGAAAGTTATTCCTCTTGAAAACAGCCCGGAGTCACTGATCAAATTAGTTTTGTATAACTCAATAACATATTTATGTAATACCATTCAGTAGCACAACTTGGAATTACACTTGAAACCTTAAAATTGAGGTATTAAGAGCCTTCACTTGAAGAGGGCTGTTTCTTAGTCACTGCTTACATTTAAGTCCTTGGACAAGCACAATCAAAGATGTCATCAAGAAGAAACAGCAGAATGCCTCAGCACAGGATTCCCCAATATTCCTAATTTGGGGTGCACCTAAATCTTATCTCCATCTCATACTGTCATAGAGCTTTTTGGCATATTATCCAGCTAATGGAACAGCAGATTTAGTAGCTGAAAACTGAGGGACTAGGAGGAAGGGAACATAATTGTGTTAGGACACATAGTGTTTCTGAGAAACCTACCTATTGCTTGTGTTAGGTATTTACCAACAGAGCATTTTTAAGTGGAGATCAGAGCATGCTTCTTTGATCCCTGCTAACGTCCTTACAGCACTGTGCACCTGCTTGCTGCCTCTCCACGTTCACTGTTCATCACTGCACAGTGGCCTGAGTGCAAAGGCAAAGGTGCAACTTTTGGTGAGTCCCAGCCTGCCAGCTGCTGGTTCATGTTCCTCTTCCAGGTGCATGATGTTCTTCCTAGGATGTTATGTTTAAACTGCCTCACAGGAATAGGTATTACATGCACACAGATATATGAATGGAGTCTCATAAATGTATGAAACATCACCGTTCTCCCTCAGCAACACATTTAAGCAGTGATGGCTGGACTTGCTTTTGGTTAACCTCTGCCTCTGTCAGGCCCCTCTGGGGTTAGCCCAGGGTCCTGTAGGTGCCATGTGGGAACCCCAGCACTTACTATCCCCTTGACTTCCCCTCTGCATTTTGTCAGTGGCTGGTAGATGGTCTGATGCACACTGGGGGGTGCTCAGCTGGCACCATCCTACCATGGATCTCAGCAGCAGAACAGCCAGGCACACTCTGTTTCCCTGCCTTGCACCAGTGTCAGCTGCATTTTGCCCTGTCTTGGTCTTGGCAGCTGGGTCTGGGCTGGCCACGGGTGACAGTGGTACTGGGACATGTATGGACTTGCTGTAGAGTTACCAAGGTTGGTACAGATGATTCATGAAGCGAAAGGCGTGTAAACACCTGAACAGAGCACAGAAGAAGAGTGAGAACAGTCTGTGCAGGTAATGAAGAACGCTGTTCCCATCAGTAAAACCTAGCACATATTTTGACTTGGGCAAGCCTGAAGGACTGTGTGCTGATAAGAACCAAGCATGACAACTCATCAGTGGAGGATCCTGCACCCTACTGAGAGGAGTGTGACATCAAGGGTACAGCATGGTACACCTGACATTTCTTACCCTGATAGCTCACCATGGAAGACATGGGGCCTGTGCAGGTGAGTGCATTCCAGGCAAATGTGTTTTCCAGATGAAGAAATGCAAACAGGGAGCAGCAGTCTCACCTGAGACATACACGGTTCATAAGGGCAGGATTTGTAAGCAGTGGATGATTGCATAACTCCTAAAGGTATAAAACTCTATCCAAAACCCAGGTTTTTTGCTGGGGAGATAGCAAAAAGCTAAGGGGTTTGACAAACTTATAGCTGGGGTCTGCTGATCTCTCTGTTGCACAAAAGAGATGCTGGACAGACCTCTTCAGCACAGACCTTTGTACTTCTGGGTTTGTGGGTGTGAGAGTGTGAGTGAATGAAAGATGTGAGAGAATGCCCGTGAGTGGGTAAAATCAATCTGCATGGAGATTGGATGTGGTAAATCTATCTTGGGTTTTTGCAAGCCCTTGGATTTAGTTTTGCTGCATTAGTTCCTTGTTGAAGAAGGTGCTATTACGTTCCTCCAAGCTCAGTCTGCCTAAGATTACTTGTGGCTTCTTTTCATTGCCCCTGGTCCTTGATAACACAGGGCATTACATCATACAACCACGATGCTCCAGAACTGTAAACATGATGTAGGATAATGACCTTCAGGAGATTTAAGAGGACAAATATACCTAAGTTAGTAATCAAAACATTGACCCAGTGTAGGCTGAATCTCTGTGATTCTCAGTTTTTCATAACCTACAGACCATGGGCGAGCTGTGTCCCCTTTCCAATTACTACATCAGTGAGCAGCATAAACCAGCAAAAACTGATAAGAAAATGTAACACTTTTAGCTGGGACTCATGGGAACAAAGCATAACAATTTGCTGTGCCTTCACAGCATACTCTTTGCTGTGCTGCCAGGGAGAAATGTACAGATCCTTAAATAAAGTAAATAATAGATAACGTCTCAGATGATAGTCCTATAAATAGATGCCTGTCCTGTTTTATGACTTGAAATTTAATTTCTTGCACTCTACTCCCTGCAAGTAATTGCTGTGTAGAAAAGCCTCATGCCCCACATCCAACTTGTCTCAAAGTCACCTATTTCCATGGTTAACTTTTGAATAATTATCTATTCCTGTAATGAAATCTGCAGTGGATTTTTTTGTCATCTTTCAGTACAGTTCAGTGAGAACCTCATCTTTGTTCCTGTATATGCATGAAATGTTTGGGGAGGAAATTACATTTCTCACCGTGATTGACTCCTGTGGAGTTATTTGGCTACGTACCAGCTTGAGGCCCTAAAATATTTGTTGGAATCAAATTCTGTTTAGATTTGCAATTCATGAACCTAATTTTATTGCAATTTTAGAAAAAATTATTCTTGTGAAATTAATATATACAGTCTACACAGTCATAAATGTTACTGCACAATGAAATGTTGGCATTAAGCATTATGATTAACTTTAAAATTATAATTATTTTCTTGTTTTTATAACTTACATTAATTTTTTAATTTGATTTCTGGTTATTAAGAACATGGAGATTGCATTCAACTCTTTTCCTCAGAGAGAATTTCAAAGTATTTAATTGTTTTTTGTTCTAAAGCTGAGATTCTCACTAATTCCTCTGACTGCAATATATAGGGCATGCAATAGAGTACCAGATAACTGCAGGATTTCTGGCAGAGGTCACAACAGCTAAATGCACACAGCATTAAGAAAACTCTGAGAGGCAAAGCTAAGAGGCACGATGAAAAGTGAGAAGCTTTATTCTACTTTAGCCAAACCAGATTAGAATGAGGGCATGAGGGAGGACCAAGGAAACTATAAGCCTGTTAGTCTGTAATCAGTACCTGGAAAAATTATGGAAAGGATTATACTGGGTGTTATTGAAAAGCATATAAGGGACAAGGCAATCATAATTTTTTTGCTGGCAGCCTATTCACTGTTACACACCTGATGCCTGTGTGCCTGTGTTTTACTTCCAGCCAGTGTCAAACTAAAACAGAAAACCTGGTTTTGCCTTTGTTATGAAATTATATTGTTTCAGTCCATCAAATTAGGCCCATGTATCCATTATAATTGGTCAAATGATAGTGATATATTTTTAGGATTCAGTTATTAAACTAATAAAAGAGTGAGATTAAAAAAAAAAGTTGTGGTTTTTTGGGGGTTGGTTGGTTGTTTGTTTTAACAAAAAGGCTGAGGATATTCTTACCAATCAGGGATATTAGAGCTGATCTACCACAACATTGGAACAAGGTTATTTCTTGATGTGCCTCCTGGTTTAGTTTTGAACAGTCTTGGCTTCTGTGTTAGGGAGAAAGGCCCATCAGCAAGGTTGGATGGAGCTGCAGTGTTGCAGTATAGAGGGTCAGGACACGTTTTGTGACTTCTTATATGCTGCACAAGGCCACACAAAGTAGACTGAGAGGGTTGCCATGGCCTCTGTTGTTCCCATTTCTTCCTCACCTGGGTAATAGATGTTTTCATCACAGCCAATTCAGCTGAACGTATCTCACCGTTGGAAAAAGCTACTTGTTTAATTTTTATTTTGATTTAGGCTCTTAATTTCATCCCTTTTTGTCTTTCAAAGCACCTGTTCTATTCTTTGAAAGTAATTGTAATTTTTCTAAAAAGTTAGCTGGCCTTAGTAAATTAAACCACATGCAGAATGCTGAATTCTTTTATTATCTCTTCTGACCTACCCTTTCAGTGTGTTCCTCATTTTCCCTTTTTGTCTTGAAAGTATTAGAAGTCAATGCACAGTGGTATTAATTTTAGTGCTATTAAAAAGTGGGGACCCCTGGTGGCCTAGCGGTTAAGATGCTGGTCTCTCAGCGCCAAGGCCACAGGTTCAAATCCCGGTCCCCC
>JAWWLV010000001.1:89713341-89723464 GCA_035041135.1 Platyrinchus mystaceus
TCTATTCTATTCTATTCTATTCTATTCTATTCTATTCTATTCTATTCTATTCTATTCTATTCTATTCTATTCATTCTATATTCTATTCTATTCTCATTTCACACAGGTTTTTCTGGGGCCACTTTTCAAGTTTGTCTGGGTCCCTCTGAATGGCAGTCCATCCTTCCATTTTGTCAACTGCACCACTCAGCTTTGTGTCATCTGCAAACTTGCTGGGTATGCACTTGATCTCACTGTCTGTATCATTGTTGAAGTTATTGAAAAGCACCACTCCCAAGACAGAGCCCTGAGGGACACCACTTGTCACCAGCCTCCACCTGGACATAGAGCCATTGACCACAACTCTCTGTGTCCACCCATCCAGCTCCTTATCCACTGAATAGTTCACCCACTAAATCCCTGTCTCTGCAATTTGGAGATAGGAATGGGTTCATATACAATATATATGCTTAAATGAGCTGCCAGGGCTGGTGGCTCTTCAGTGTTACAGTGATGCTACTTCACCTCAGAAACATCTTCTTTTCTGGCTCTGTATTTCCCATACCAGAAAGAGCAACTCCAGCTGCTGTGGGCAACCACTCGTGTCTGTCTGTCTGTCCCAGCTGCTGTAGGGAAGGCACTTTGCCTGTACTCCAGGTTGGTGAGATGCAAGGCAGCTGCAGACCTCCCATGTGTGTGTTGGCCCAGTGCTGGGCCCAGGGCACAGGCTGACTCATGGGCAGGGTCAGCTTGTTACTCACAGCTGAGTGCAGTGCAGGTTCAGCTCTTACACTGCAATCGGCTTGTGCCAGCTCTGTGCATGGGAAGCCCACACATGTTTTTGTAACTATTGTCCTTGCTGGGCAGGTGTGCAGCTTTCCACTTGAGAAAGATAGGAGTATTTAAAGTACTTTTCTTTCTAAAACCAAACTGTTACTGCAAACCAAATGATAGCTGTGTGATACACCTTTAATCTTCCCACGCTCACTGGTTCTAGAAAATACACAGTGAGTAAAAAAGGTCAGAATACAACATGAGTTGTCAATGATGGAAGTGACACCATAAGCTCCTTGTTTAGTGTATAGGAATATATTCACTGCGTTAGACAAATTGCTGCTAAAAGCCCCTCAGCTGGTGCAATGAAGAAAATCCTGCATCTAAGAGGATTACAGTGTTCCTTAAGCTCACAATAGAACTTTTTGGATTTTAGCAGCAATAGCAGTTATGCTTCAAGGACAGTTTACAAAGCCATGAATTTTGTATTTAAAGAATCACTTCACCTTGAGGCATTAAGACAGCTATTTCCCATTTCAATAACAAAAATTCCCAATAAAGTCAGTCTTCAGCTGATAAAAATATCCTTCTTATGAACTTCAAATACTAAACTTAACAGTGGCATTAAAATAATTAGCTTTATGGCCCTTTGTGTGGTTTTATGGCTTCCACCTGCTGTATTTGTTGCTATTAACTCATGTGGCTCCAACTGAGCAAAATATTCATGTGCATGCTTAAATCTCATTTTACTCACTGAGCATATACGTGTAAATGCTTTGTAAAGTCAAGGCCCACTGGATTCTAAGGTGACCTGAAACAGATGTTTCTGTTCACTCTCCTTTTCTGCAGAGAAAACACACCTCTTCAGTGTTCACTCGTTTTCAATTTAGTCACCAAAATGCTGATAAAGGCGGCATTTATTTTTAAGCCAGTGGGCCCTCTTTTTCCATGATTGTCTATTTTAAACAATAAAGTATTTCATCCATCTTACTATTAATCCATAACAGTTATGGGGTGGCTCACACTGAAAACTGGATTACTTGAAGTGTCTGTTTCCTACAGCCTTTTAGAGCTTTTCATGCTTTGGAGGTCTTTTTTTCCTCCTTTTCCCCTTGTTTTTCCCTGAGAACAGAACCTGTAGAGATGGGAGAGGAGAAAGCTCAGAACTGACATTTCAGTCACTGCTTAGTTTGACTGTCACATTTAGTAGAGGGTTATTCATATCAATAAATGGAGACTGTTTCTGAATTTCTCTTGTTAGAAACATAACAGAGAACAGTCTTACTTGATTGGTTCATGAAGGAAGAAGACTGATCTTTTTCCAGCTTTTTTCCTGTACTGAAGCTTTTGCTTAAAAAGTCTAGATCCCTTCTGTTAATTTCAAGAAGCTGTAGTAGAATAAGTGTTCAAGGATTGGCAGACTTCCTTCAGATGATTATAAATATTTCATTTGTCTCTGGTTTTGGTAGCACTGTTGAATACTTGATTATGTCAAAAAAAGCACAGCTGATACTGAAAGATGCTGGCAACAAACACTGCTGCTCATAAACAGCTTTCTCTTTACTGTGCAGTTTTGAAGTCTTGAAGTAAATATGGTTATTTGAGTGTAAAAAGACAGATACAGGAATAATGTATCAGCTGTGATGAAAAAAGCACTTTGTGCCTATTTCCATATTGCTTGTTTAGAGTTAGCTACAAACAGCATGCACCATTTAGATGCCCAGAGTATGATAACATGATATTTTCCATCTTAATAAATAGTTGGAGAAAGAGAATCTGACTTGAATAAAATGCACAAACAGGCTCCCTGATTTCTAAGATGCTATCATGTACATGTCCCCTACTTGAAGTGGCTCTGGATGCTGGATAGTCTCTCCATTTATTGGTTATATGGACAGGATGCCATATATTCTTCATAACCTTTCAAGATGTTCACAGCTGAAAATGGGTGCAGGTAAAATATGAAGGAAATTCTTTATGAGAAAAAGCACATAACCACATTAAGTAAGGAGGAGAGACTAGGGTAAATGCAAAAAAGAAAACACAGGGGAATTCAATTAAAACAGGTTAGATCATCACTGAAGCTCCCCCCTTCTTAACAGCTAATATTAGCCCAACTCCATTGCCTTACATATATTAACCAGCTTGCCCATGTGTGATAGGAATATGCACAGTTGTACATTTTCATGCCTTACAAGGGTGACAGAATATGTGGCTCTGTCACTGTGGGCCTCACAGTTGCCTCTCCATCTCTGTGTACAACCCTCCCTCTGGTCTTTCCTGGCTCCTGTGCCTTCTTCTGAGCAGGTGAAGTGCCACCAGTATTCCCTCAGTCCTACAACTGATGGCCCACTAAATCCAGAGAGAGCTGAGCAGGGGCTGCAGTAAGTCAAACTTTTGGCTCTGGAGCACGGGAAGGGGAAGGCTGTCCCCTTGGGCAGGGCACTGCCCAGGCCTCTTCTCCCATACAAAGCCATGTGGTGGCTAAGAAGAATATTTAAAGCAGTAAATCCCACCTCAGAGGCAAGTAGCTAGTCTTGTTTTTTTCTGGGCTGCACACTGCTCTAGTTATCTAAGTAGTGGCGTTTTGTGTGCCGAATTGACTGGAAAAGGAGTGCTGGGTATGTCCATGCGATGCAGTGTGGCTACAGGGCAAATCCAGACTAGAGCTAATTGTGCCAGTCTTACGCTCAGTGCCTGAGATCAGACAAGCTTGACTGTCACTGCCTCCAGCTGAGTTCTGAAAAATCAAAACACTTCTGCTAGTTCCCAGAGTGAAAGTAGGGGAGAAACACTGTTTTCTTATTAAAAAACCCTCCACGACCAATCCTCCAGCCTTCTTCTTTTCTTTAAATATAGGGCTTTCCCTACATTTATACTACCAAATTTGGCAGGAGATGATCTTTGTCCCAGAGAAAACAGCTGAGTTCACAGCAGACATGTGTTTCCCAGCCATCCTACATAAGTACCATCTGATCCCAGTGGGCCAGTATTTCTTGTGCCATTTTAAACTGTGGTTTAGATCTTCTATGTATTTTTGAAGTGTATATATATACATATCCTATATTTTCACATTTAGATTGAGCTTTACAAACTCATCTATTCTAGAACGTTATTTGAATCTATTTTTTCTCATCACTATCTGATGCTCTTCTATCAGCTGGATATCCAGGGAGGCATTTCCACTTGACTACTGAAAATACAGTGTAGCCATTGTGTTAAATTTTCCAGTAGATTTAAAATAAGAAATAGAATTATTTAATGTTAATATGTCTACTGCTTTTTCAAGTGCAGAAGTGTTATCTTTCTGTAGGCTACATGAACTTAAGCTATATCTTGCTGGAAGTCTTGCAGCATGTATAAACAGAAAATTTTTAAAGATAACACCTTCTAAAGGTAGGCTGCAAAGCTACAAAGGCAATGCAGCCTTTAAACAAAAGTGCGTGGATAAATATAGTACATGATTTCAAAAACTTCCCCTCCCAAGGAAATAATCTAAAGATGTAAAAACAGAAGGATATGTGCCAAAATCACTCAATTTTTAAACATCTTTCCTTCCTTTTTTATGATGTATATTTGATCTGTGCAGAGGGTAAACTCTTGCAAACGCCTCAAGACAGAGATATTATCTAAACACAGAGCAAAAATGTGTTGCCTGATGCTTCTGTGTGTATTGAAGATCTTTAGCCATGGCTAACTGGGGCTTTGCATTCCTTGATTAATATTTAACTTGTAGCATAGCTGCAGCTCACATGGAATCCTGGATTCTTCAGTCAGATAAATTTCCCATTAGCCATGAAAAATTTAGTTCAAATAAGCAATACAGGATTGGACCATTATCTATTATTAATCCTTTTCTCAAACTAAAGTAACTATGAAATAAACAGAAATAAAAGAAAATAAAAGAAAAAAACATAGTCCCAAGTCTTTTCAGAAAGGATGGATCTTATTTTGTAATTGCCTTTTTGCAGAAAATCATTACAAAACTAGACAGGAAAAATACTTCTAATTTTTGGGCAGACTAAGTTTGTATTTGTTTTATTTACTTTTAACAGGAACATTTCCACTGAGACTCTGGGTAGAACCAACCATTCTAGAAGCTTAGAGTCATAGTTAACTAAAAAGAAACAGTGTCACCATATTATTTTGCCTTCATACGTACTTAGCAAAGTCACTATATATGTTTTTAACTCACGGTCTGATACATAACACACACATTATGCAAAAATACCTATACTACAAAGAGGTAGGTAAAGCTCTGACTATTTCCACTGCATTAGCATGTGTTAAACCTATTCATTCTAAACTTTTTTTTTTCTTTTTTTTTGGGGGGGGTAAGGTAAGGTTTGTGTGCATTCCATTACAGGGAGCTGTCTTTTTGCTTATTTATGTTTGTAGTTTTACATGGGTTTAGTTCCCTTGGGCGTAGTTTACTCTCAAGTACCGCAGTCCAGAGGCAAAGAGACCTTAAAGTGGACATAAATTTTATTTGGCTGAGTACAAGACTCAGTCAATATAATGTAAACATTTGAATAGTGCCTGAAATTCTGCTGGTACATCTGGGTTTGCTAAACACATGCTGGGGGAAAGCTGAGGAATCAATCATAACCTCACAAGACCAGTGTTTTGAGTCTCCATCTAGAGTCAGCAGAGAGAGGCTGTCTCCAAGATTAACCTCCCTGCAGATTTTGCTTTTCTTGTTGGCTGCAAAGATGCTTAGGGAGACCAGCCTTGCTATTCTGGAGTTAATATTCCCTAATATTTCCTAAGAACTTTTTAATAATCCCTATAAAATAAGGTTAAGTACCCAAGCCTTATCTATTCCCCACCCAATCTTATGCTGACTTCCATGGCCTTTGGATCAAACAATGTCCATCTCTCAGAGCTACTTCATGGGAAGCTTGCTTTTAAATAATGCTTGTGTATAGCACTGAATGTGCATTCTGTGTAGGGAATGAAGCTTGTCCCTCACTGTTATCATCAATGAGCTCAGCCATACAAACACACTGGAAGAGTGTTTCATAGCTGTCTGCAGAAAAATGTATTCACACCAAACCTTAAAAATAAAAATTAGCTGTTATTTGAGCATTTGCTCCAGCCTCCACTGGGATTCTGGTTTATACTGGCATGCAGTGTGGTCTCTGCAGGTCTTCCCCTAGTGCCTAATGGAGATGATGAAAGTCTTCCCACTGCATTTGATCACTTTCAGGTTTGCGTTTGTTTTGCTTCTGGAACAGCAGTGTTGATTGTCATTGCTGATCCAAGACCAGTAGTCCCAGGTTGTTGATGCAGTCAATCCAACAGCTCAGCTTCTTAAATTCTGTCTTTTTTCTTCTTCCCCTAGGTTGGAAAAATCCACAAGAATGCTGCCCGCAAAAGAGAATACCACGTACTGTTCATGGTGATCACTACAGTTATTTGTTATCTTGTGTGCTGGATTCCCTACGGAGTTATAGCAGTACTTGCAACATTTGGTAAGCCAGGTGTTGTGACTCCAGTTACAAGCATCATACCTTCCATCCTAGCAAAAAGCAGCACTGTTTGCAATCCCGTTATCTACATACTTATGAATAAGCAGGTAAGACATATATTACTTTTAAATTGTATTTTCTTCAGGGTCTATCAGGCATTCTTGACCATTATGACTACCAGTCCTAGAGATGTGTCTGTACAAGAAGAACATTCAAAGCTTGTCCAGGCAATACTACCGGAGTCTTGGGGTGGAAATGTTTGCAAAAAACAACATTGGTAGATAGGAAGAACAGAAAAATACTTGCTTGTTGAACTTGCTTGTGTTCTTTTGAAGGCACAAGGGGTATTAATCTGCATGCTTCAGTGTTAGTTGCCAAAGGTATTTACAAGAAGAATACTCAAACATTTGGTGAAGTTGAGAAGTGGGAGAAAAGATGGACAAGAAGATGATGGGATTTCATGACCTTGAAAACAAAATAAAGGAGGACACCATTTGCAAATACCATTTTCATGATAGATCCTCTTGAAAACAAATCATCATTGCAATTACTGTTTTTGTGTACTTCTGAATCCTTACTGTTCAATTCCCAGTTCAGCTAAATGCCAAAATACATAATGAATTTTGTCTCATGAGGATCAAGGCAAATTCTAAAATGCCTAGATCCAGTTCAGGTTCTTCGTTTCTGTAAATGTCATTTTCAGTACTCAAAATGAGCTTTCTAATGTTTCTGTGTCAATTAATTCTGACTCTAAAGTTTGATAATGGCAGATCTGGGAAGTTTTAAAAGTGTTTTGCAGTAGGAAATCTGAAAAATATGCATAGTTTATGAAAACACCTTACCTTTTTTTTTCCCATTAAAATACATGTTAGATGTTGTTCTCAGTTTTCTTTCATCATTATATCCATTGCACTATTACAAAGCAAAGAAACACCCATTATCTTTTCTTGCCCAGTGTATGCTGGAGCTTTACTTGATATTTATCAACATTATATTATTATGGACCTGAGACAAGGGAGAAGTTGAATATAACAGCCAAATATATATATTCCAGTTTTGCCACAGCCTGAGATAATTCTTGGCCTGCTTCCTCTAACCCAAAGTTCTTAACAAAAGAATCTACTCCTGGAGTTTGAGGGAAATATCTCAGGCAAGCTGTGACCCCCCCCGAAGTCTAGTTTGAGCTGACGTTGAAACAGATAGAGCATTCCATTTGAAAAATGCAAATGCAGAAGCAAACCAGTAACTTTTTCTCCTTCCTCTTACCTTTTACGATTCTTACGGAAACTTCTCAACAGCATCTGTCTTGCTTCTTTATTCTCTGAGCACTCTGACTGAGGACTTTGCCTTTCATGAGATCATCTGATTGTGCTGAGATTACTGGAGCAGGCTATGACATTGATCACAGGTACATTTTGGTATTGTCTTTACACATGGAGATGTGACAGTCCCCCCTTAAGGGGGGGAACATGGTCAGATTTGGGATAAATACTTTTCACTAATAAAACCAAAATGATAGCTAATGTCTAGCATTAACCTGCAGCTCTCCTCTGTTGTGCCACTGTGTATTAGCAGTAAAACTGACACTGAGAAATGTTCTTCACTCAGAAAGGGTGAAACACATCCCTTCATCTGTTCCCCTTCCTTTCAGAACAGGAACAATAGTAACACCCTCATCCAATACATCAGTCGTGTTCTTGGCACCTCAGCTACTCCGTAGTTGTTCTTACTCTTTTTCTGTAGATTTCACACCTCAGCAAAAGAAGTTGTTAATCTTCCCAGCTCTCAGCTTTCCTGGTCTTCATACTTAGCTGAGAACTGTCACAGGAGGCTGGTGTCTCCCAACACAGAAATTGTCTGGCCTGCATTTTTCCCAGCCCTCTCAGATGTGAGATACCACAGTAGGCTATTTAGTCCTCCATCTTATAAATACACTGAGAACATATGGCATAATTTTTAGCTCTCTATTCATAAGCTAACTTTTTTGCTCTGGGACATGCCCTCAAGACTGCAAATGACATTGGTTGACTGCAGCTGTAGTGTTACCTTTCAGCTATTACAAATCTGTGAGGAGTATTGTGGAACTATCAGCCTCTGAGTCAGCCTCAAAACTCATCCTGCAGAGCACCTCGTTAAATTAATTCTCAAGCAGTCCCTGAGTCACTTGCATGGGTCTGGAACTCCAGATAAAAAGTTTTGTCTTTGCCATTGCCTACTGCAATGGCCTGAGGTGATAAATTGCTGAGGAAAATTATGAATTTCTTTCCAGCTGCAGGAACTCCTTCAGGTGGGATGGCATGACATGTCTTTCTTCCTCTGCTTTTCTTTAAGAGGACAGAAATGCACTGTTTGAACTGGAAACCACAGGTCAGATTACAAATCACAATCTTTGCTCATGTAAAATAGCCTTGCTTCGCTGCAGCTCATGAACTTTTCACTAACTACTTTCATATTTTTAGTCACCTAATTCTCCCTGAACTACTGAAACTCAGGCTAGCAAATCTAGTACTCTTGTGCATATTACAATTGGGGAAGAAGTCCACCCAAACCAAGTGATCAGCAATGTGCTATTTCTGGTGTCAGAAAGTGCCTCTGAGCAAAAGTAAGGAGGGAGAGTATGAGGGAAAGGATGTATTAGATGTGAGCATAAATCCATAATTAGTGATTTGGTTCCTAGTGTCTGTCTTCTTGTATTAAAATCATTGTTCTTTTAAAAATAGAAGGTGACCCTGTCATTTTCCCCAAGGATTTGAAAAAGTGATGCTGGAAAGAATATACACACTCACTGGAAAGTCATTAATACTGTGACCTTTCCAAATTTATCATGTATTGAGGGGTGCTGGCTGAGGGGGAAATTACATAGAAAGAAGGAAAAAACCACATATAAAGACTTTTTTTTTTTTCTGACAAGATTTGAATAATAATAATGATGTACTTAAAGAGTGTTCCTCAGTGGGACCTGGGCCCAGCATCACATATCAGACACCTCCCAGGCACCTCCACTGTGGCTGTGATGGTACCTAGGGAAGCTATACCACCACCACCTGCCTCTCACCTAATGAATGGCTTGCTACTTGGGGCAGCCCCCTCTTCCAGGGCCGCCACATGAGAAACAAGGAGTCCTTCTTTCTTTGACGATAATCTATTTGTTCTATGCAGTTTTATACCAACCCTTTTCAGTCTTTCTTTATCTTACCTGATGCACTGAGCAGGGAGAAATGCACATGTGCTTTGGGAGAGATACATGTGATAGTCATAAAAAAATAAATAACCTTATCATTTCTCCACTAGCTGTATAACAGCTATATTTTCAGTCAATTTTCATGTGGTGTTTTGTAGTTTTCAGTATTTCCAACAATGGGTAATGGCTTATTGTTAAAGCTGGAGGAATATGTGGGTAATTTAATATTGTATTTTTCAAGCTGCTCATTTGCACACTTGGAAAACTAAGATATTTTAGCTGCACAAGAAAACAAAACTACAGATCCAGAAAGACAGTATACAATGCAGGGACAATTGTGCCAAACCTCATTTTATACACAAATTGGAACACCCCTATTAAGTTCTAAAAAGAGGCTCTGTTTGCTTAGTTCATTACCCTCTAGAGGTTTGTGGGCTTACCATAAGAATCATTATCTCAAGTTGTTATAATTTTTCATTAAAATTCACATAGATGTCAATACTTGTGATCTGGGATTTTTTACGTCTTCCTGGTAGCTTGGTCGATTTTGAGTAATTAATAGTCCAAATAGAATGGCATACCCAAGCTCTTAAGTTGAAAATGGGTCAAGTCAAAATGATCTTTCAATGCAGAATACTCTAATAAGTGGCCAGTCTTCGCGAACGAAGATCTGGGAAAGGTCTTTATACCTTTCAAGCCTGCGCAATGGATTTTTTAG
>JAWWLV010000001.1:89733387-89754030 GCA_035041135.1 Platyrinchus mystaceus
AAAAAAAATCCATTGCACAGGCTTGAAAGGTAAAAACACCTTTCCCAGATCTTCGTTCGCGAAGACTGGCCACTTACCTTTACAGTAAGACACTGCTTAAGGACTGCTGCAGGGGCAGTTACCTGCAGAAGATGGTGGATGTGATTTTAGTTAAAAACTAGCTCTCTCCTTGTCTAGCTGTTCTAGAATCACAGAATGGTTTGGATTGGAAGGGACCTTTGAAGGTCATCTAGTCCAACTCCCGTGCAATGAGCAGGGCCATCCAATCTGACCCTGAATGTTTCCAGGGATGAGGCCTCTACCATCTCTCCAGGCAACCTGATCCAGTGTTCCACCACACATTGTAAAAAATTTCTTCCTTGTATCTAGTCAAAATCTACCCGCTTTTAGATTAAAACCATTACTCCTTGTCCTACTGCTATAGGCCCTACTAAAAAGCCTGTCCCATTTTTCTTGTAAGGCCACTTTAAATACTGAAAGGCCACAATAAGGTCTCCCCAGAGCCTTCTCTTCTCCAGGCTGAACAATCCTAACTCTCTCAGCCTCTTCTCAGAGGTGCTCAAGCCCTTTGACCTCTTCCTGGTCCTCCTCTGGATTTGATCCATCAAGTCCACAACCTTCTTACATTCTTCTTATACCGGAGGTCCCAGATCTGGATGGATTACTCCAAGTGGGGTTTCACCAGAGCAGTATAGAGGGGGAGAATCACAGGTTCATGCTGCAGTCAAGACAGAAAGTTGAGTTAATCATCCTGAGACACAGCTTTCAGCCAGATCACAACACGCAAGCTAGTAATGCAGATAGACCAAAATACCAGTATTAAGTTTGACCTGTCAGTAGAACTATGCCCCTAAGAATTGCTTAAGTGAGACACAGTTGGTTTCTATGCATAAAATGATAAAAGATTCCTCCACCAAAGGCATGTTGTTCAGACCAAGGGAGCGCAATTTTGGGAATAAACCTGAAAGTGAGTTGCCTCCAAGGCTTCCTATCAGAAAGGTAGTGTCACACCTCCTGTAGCTGTCACAGCTAAAGAACAGAGAGTACAGCAAGATGTTCTCTGTACCCCACACAAAGTAGTGCACGGATTTCAACCTCCTACTGAGGTACAGGTTTGAATGCAGTGAGACAAGAATGTCCTCTCTCACGTTATAGACAGTGAAGTTGACAGAGCATTTTATTAGATGGAATACAGTGATCATGTTTAGTTGTTGTTTTTTAAATGAAAAAAACCAGTAAAAACAAAGCTGATGGATTTGAAAAGCATCAATTAGTTGCTCTGTTCATGCATCCCAGCATTCAGTTTATCCCCTAGTGTAGCTCACTGTTCTGAGTTTTCTGAGAGGTGTTACTTACATATTATGACATACAGTAATTATCCCCTCAACACTGCCTGCCAGGAGGTGGTGTAAAACACAGGATGAGCTGCACGATTACTGGCTGCCAGGAGCGTGCACAATGGCAATCCAACTTTTATCATTCCACTAATGTGTAACTAGCTTTACTGTCGGCATGGACTCAAGGCGACTCCCTGGGATGAAAACACTGACCAGCACCACCATTGGCCCAACTCCAGCCACTGCATAGTTCAAAGACTAACAAAAGTAGCAGAATGCCTCAAATTTAACATTTGTAAGCAGACCTGTAGTGGTTGAATTATATGGTATTTCATCCCAGACTGAATGACAGGTTACATTTTCCCTTTGTTAAGTTGGTTTTCATTTTAATGAATAATTTATTAAAAAGTCTGTTCTTTTTCTCTTATGAGACTGGATTCCTTGAACGGGTGGCACAGTCAGTTAGCTGAAGTTTACCAGCATTTCAAGTACAGCATCAAATCATCAAAGCATGACCTCCTTAGAGAGGTCTTGACTACCCTAGGAAATTTACTGCCAAATATAGAGCAGTATGGTGAATATATTCTCCCAGGGACTCCTAGTGTACCTGCTCATGTACATATGTTCATTTTAGAATAAAGCTGGCTTTACAGTATTTGCCTCTTTTCTGTAGTTTACTCTGATAGCTACTTGTCAGCCTAGCTGTCCATTTCCATTTGAGATTTCACTGAAATTGTGGGCAGAACTGACAGGCACCTTCCCTCTTTTGTTCCACCAGCAGTTCAGTGTCATTCCTTTAAGGCAGTATGAAAACAACAGCACTCCTAAACAAATGAAAACAAATGTTTTATTTACAAGAAAAAATCTGTACACTGTGCATACATAAAAATATACAAAATCATAATAGAAAATATAAAAAGTGTTAAAATGTATACAAACACTGCTTAAAAATGTGACTCCTGTAAAATCTTAAGCTTTGTTATTTGAGTACACATTCATTTAAAAAAATCATCATATAAAATAATTCTCAAAGCTATTAAAAAAGTACACAGTCTATATTTGAATAGTTCAGTGACTACATATTATAAGAGTGATGAGATGATATGAAGAAAAGTAAGGCTTTTACATACAACTCTTATTTCAAGAACAAAATTCTGAATCTGATTACTAAGCCAGAGAGAAGACATCTGCAGTGTCAAAATTCATTCAGTGATGCAGGTATGCCCAGACATGGGCTACGTTAAATTTCAAATAGTTAAATCAGGTATCCGCTTTGTGCTGGGAAAGATTCAGATGCTTTCTAGCGACGGGCTTCTGAATTACCTACTTCAAAGAACAATTTCATTTATCCAATACACATTAATTTTTGAGAGCAGGAAGGGAAAAATAGTAGCCATTTATTTTTGCAGTCAATGCATTTAACACTCCTTTCATGGCACATTTGTGTCACTGTCCAAATGGCATTTTCCATCCTTAAAAACTGCTGAAGAAAAAGGAAATTAAAACCTCCACTATGGATTGGTCTACACATGCATTTAAACTCCTGTTTAATTAAATCAGACTCTAAAATGACTCTATTCAGTCTATGCAACAGAGAGTGAGTGTAGACACTTGTCTTCACTTAAGAAAAAACTGTCTTGGTTTTCCTGACATTGGCAACTTATAGCAAAAAGTTCAGAATTTGGATCTCTTCACCAAAGAAAGTGTCCTTACCAAAGACAAGCAACACTTAAGTTAAATTTGTACAGTAAGAATGTAGATTAGAGTGTTTATATCACCCCCCTCCCTCTCCAAAGGTACATTATTTCTTATATCATGTTAATTTCAGTGAATGTACCAGAGTTTCTATGGCATAAAACTGCACAGCAAGGTAAAAAAAAGACGTAGTAGTTTAATCCAAGGAAGAACTGACTGAACTGTGAGTTTATGCTGTAGTAACCATCAGAAATATAGAGGAATAGAACAATTTAATGTTTTTTTCTAGCAAAAAGATTTTGGCCCAAAATGTAGCAAAAGATTTCATATTTTTTTCTTGAATAAACAGAAGAATACCTGGATTCAACCATCCAAAGGCTGAATGCATAAAATGATAGAGCACCACAAGTCAGAAAAGCTATAGAATTCACAGTGGGGAAAAAAGGAGCATAATGAAATTCAGCATAAACTCAGCACATTTCCTTAAGATGCTGCTGTGTTTCTGATTTGTTTCAGCTGACTTCAGCTGTTGTCCACAGCACCAGGGCACAGCAATGAGGCTCCACAGTGTTTGAAGGCAACTTGTTCCTACTTGTCAGTAAAACTCCATAAATTTAAAACCTGCCAACAAGTGTGAAGGGAGCAGAGGGGTCCAATAGCAGAGGCAATTGCTTGGCTGATGATGCACCTCACAAGCTGGGTTTGTGCAAACATCGCTTGTTTACAGTGATGTGTTACTGTTAGTGTGTGACAGCCACACTGGAGAGCTACAAAACCAGCACTTGCCTATTATTTTTAAAAGATACACAGTTCAGTATTGTTACACGCTCACTGTTTTAAATTTACTGAACGCGGTTCTTTGTAAAGATCTCTCTGCCCTCACAAGGGATGGGGCCATGCCCATTAATGCAAAAATACTTGGTGGGCTCTTATAAAAGCCAACAATGCCAATGTTACAGAGTGTAAGCAGTGGTGAGGGGAGCACCTCTACAGGTCTTTTATGTTTCCCCTTTATTTCTGCCCCTTTCTCACTTGCAGCAAGTGGAGGTGAGCCCTCAGCAGTTCAAACACAAATTTTTTTGCAGGCATTACACATCTTCTCTGGGGTATAGTCTTTCAAACATTAAGTAAAAAAATGCTGATATTTTCTTCTTTTTGTCAGAAAACTCTCTCTACTGTCTTAACAGCAATAACTTGTGAACTTGCAATTGTGCCAAAAACCAAAGGAGGACAAGACAAGGTAGGGGAGAAAATGGTCTTTAAGCAACTACAAGGTGTTTGACCAGGTAGACCAGTGAAACGTCACAGTGGAAACCAGTGTTGGGAAGCCACACCAGGGATGCTTATTTTTTAAAGATGGCAACACAAGTTGGTCTTCCTCCTCTGTGAGCAAGCATTTGCAGCACAGCTCTGCAGCATCTTCTGAGGTGATGCTGCTACAGCACCCACATTTGCACTTGTGAAAGGAGGACTGACTGCCATACAATAAGGATACGGCAAAAAAAAAAAAGATTTTGGCTGTGAGGGCTTGAATGTGCAGTCCAGTAAATTAAAAATATATAGTTCATTTGGTAACATCTCATATCTGGTTCTGCACTGGTATATAAATGATGTAATAAGTAGGTATGCTTAGTACTTGTTAGATGAAACCTTATAATTTGCCTTGCTCTGTACAACAGCTATGTTGATTATTCTGACAAATTTTTGAGGGAGTAATACTACATAATCCTGCTGTGGTAGTTGAGCAATGTAGTTAGTATTTTACTTCTTTGTGAAAATCAAAGTTAAAAGTTAGTTGTTGCAGGCCAAAGTGATATTCTTTTTTTTTCCTTTGGAACTTGAGAATTTCCTGCTTATTGAAAAGTAGCATATTTACTAGTCTTAGAAAGCTAATCAACTCCCTTCCTTTACAAACATGTCATAGCTAACACAGTGTACAGCAGAGAGAGACCTGTTTGATTGCACTGTTCAGACTTTGAATGTTTTGCAAACAGGGTACCAAACATATGGAAAAATAGATTAGTTCTATGTAGGTTATCTATTCCCCACACAATTAAGTAACAATGTTATTAACTTTAAGAATAAAAGTTGCCACCATACATAACATTAAAAAGAAATTGGTATGTAATATATCCAGAGTCTAAGGCTAATATAAGTAAAACCTATTCATTTTGGCATGTACCAAAATGACTTATGGACATAACTATCCATACAGCACAGAAGCACAGTTATTAGAACATCTGGACATGATTTCTGTCAGTAAGAATCTTAAGATCATCATCAATCCCTAAAAGAAGGCTAAGTCCTATGTAAAACACATATTCTTTGTTTTTGAAGAAGGAAAATAATCCTTCCAAAAGATCCTTCCAATAATGCTTCCCAAAGAGCAGAGTGAGAGAAAAAGGATTTTGTGATTATACTTACATTACAATTGAAGATAAAATAGTCATTAATGTTGTTTGCATTCTTTTGCCTTTCTGGCAAAAGTCTTTTTAAGTCAAAATACAAAAAATTACTTTCCACCACAACCACTCAGCTATTCTTTTCAATGTTTCTTTGAGCTGTCTGCTTTTTTACTTAATGGACATGAGTAGGATATAGCTGTGCTTTTGTGTACAAACATTGCTGCTGAACTTACTCTGAAAGAAAGAGAACAGTTGCGTGGGAAAAAAACAAAGCAAAACAAAAAACTGGAAAAAAACCCCTCATTAAGCTCCTGCCACTTGGAAAATCTGAAATGGAAGGCTTGGAAAATATGGAAAATAATGTTTTAAACATATTAGCAATCGGGCAGATTTTTAGAAGTGCCTTAGAGAATATTCTCATTGTGTGTAATGAATGAAAATTTTAAACTATCTCCCTATGCAATCTGTAGTCAGGCTTTTTTGCAGGCATTACCACTTCTTCTGGGGTATAGTCTTTCAAACATTAAGTAAAAAATACTGATATCCTCTTCTTTTTGTCAGAACACTCCCTCTACTTTCTTAACAGCAATAAATTGTGAATAAGTGACTTTGATTCAGATACCAATGAAACAATTAACAAATAATGTCTGTATTCCTGAATGCTATCTTTGTTGCAGCAAGGTGATCCCCCTCTATGCTTGTTTTCAGTGTGATGTGTGAGTGCTGCACAGCCTCCCTTGGCTTTCTCTGGATCTTCTGTATTGCGCACACTGGGGGAAGGCAGCATGCCCATCTCACACCTTCCTGATAATCCTTTAGTTTCTCCTCCTAAATGGGTTACAAATATATTTGTTTTTCTCTAAAGAAATGAGACATTTCTCTCTTTCCTCTGCAGACAGTGTGAGCATGGGAGTCTGGCACTGGAAGTACATCCAGTAGTTTAATGGGTTTGGCTGTGTGTACAGCCATCTCTGACTGCACTGACTTCACGGCCACCGTAAGGCCCCTGTACAGCTGGAGGCCTGTAACTGAGCCTGCCTATGAGCAGGCATTAAAGTCTACTGCACTTAATGACTGCACAGCTTGGAGTTGCAATTACTTCATTCTGGGAGAGTGTGAAAATCTTACAAAGCCATGGGAAACACTGCATTGTTCAACTGGCTGCTCTGTACATACATGAACAATAGAGGCTGTTTCACAATGCCAGGTTTGACAGTTAAATAAAGTCATTAAAAAAAATTACAGTCTAGCATATGTGGCATAAGAGACCACCGACAAATTCTGACAGTCACACCAACAACAACACATTATATTTCTGCCTAAGTATGTCCTTTGCACCTTCATGAGCTAAGCCTTTGCTTTTTTTCTGTAACTATTTGCAAAGCAGTAATAAATACTCAGGCTCAGAAAAGAAGTATTTCTCATGCCTGCTACTTAATTACAATTTATAGACTCAAGACTAGATTGGTCTAAGATACATTTTTTCAAGTATTCTCTTCTTGTTTATAGTACGACAGTAGTACCTTATTGCACATTGTTTATGAAGGACTTACTTCTACAAGTGTGAGAAATTTCGTTTGGGGCACTTGACAGCTTTGAACCCTGGCAAAATTACTTTCCCCTTCCGATACAGATCATCCTGTAAACCTTTGTTCATCCTCTGCACCAGGAGCTTCTCGTAGAGCAGTGGATGGTAGGCCCCTAAGGTACAAGCTGCATCATAGTAGAGTTCGTGGTAGTGACACAGGTCGGTCTGCCGGACTGAAGGGATGTATTCGTACACATGTACTTCATTACACATGGACATCATGATGAGGATACCTGGAGCAAGAAGCGAAAACAAAAGTGAACCCCTGGTTTCATTTGCCTTGCAGAATTTTCCCTGCAGTCATCCAATGCCTTTTTCCTTTCCTGCTTTCCTTTGTTGTTGCACACCTTAAGTACTAACTCTGTAAAATCATTAGGAGAAGCAATAGTTCCTTTTATTAGAGGGGCTTTCACTTATTCCTGATACATAAGGATTTCGATCCCTGTAGAGTCAACAGAGTAGGACAACAGTCATAAAGGAAGAGTAAAAAGCCTGTGAGGATTCGCATTTTACCATCAGCCTCCTGAGTGAGAAGACTGCTCTCTCCCACCTCCGCCCATTTACCTTATGTACTGTCCATAAAACATCCCACACAAGAATTCTTGAAACATCTCCACCTTATTACAATGTTTGTCTTTCTTAGTCTGGACTTGAATCAATTCCACTTTTTCCATCCACTTGCCTCTCTCTAAGCAGGAATACATGGCCAAGAAGGAAGCGTAAATACATGCAGAAGGGCATATAAAGAAACATCACCCATATAGTGGTGGCACAGAAGCCCACAGCTTCTGACAATTCTGTGAAAAGTATCTTGTAGAGATAGCAAAGAAGGTGAATTCCTACTTAGAGCAGTGCTGTCACAAAATAAAACCCCTGACCACCTCCTGCTCAGCAAGGAGAAATCCACAAAATGACAGCACATATTTATTTCCTGCCACATATCAATGGCCGAGTATCATCAGCACTGTCAACTGTGGTCTTTACAGCTCTGAAACGAGAAATCTTACTGTTTACAGCTGCATATTTTGAAACAGACTAATACCAGATACTGATCAACAGCACTGCCTAAACTGCAGTACTTTCAAATCAATCACAGCTTCTGGAAGCCTTTTCTGTTTCACATAGCCACACGAAAGGAAAATAACATGATAAGTCTTGAACACCATTTATTTTTTTACAGATTTCACTTAAAAAATAAATTTGTGCGGAAAATGTATTGAAACACTTGTTGCTCTACAGGTATCCCTATCTGTTGAATATGACTGTCAGCTCTCAGAGGAGGTAGCTGTATAATTCTGCTCACTTGGCACTTAGAGATAAGTAACTCTTGTTACATCAAAGGTGTTTTGAGTAATCACAGAATATCCTGAGCTGGAAGGGACTCACAAGGATCATCTAGTCCAACTCTTAGCCCTGCACAGGACCATGCCCAAGAGTCACCTCATGTGCCCAAGAGTATCAACCGAACACTTCTTGAACTCTGTCAGGCTTGGTGCTGTGATCACTTCCCTGGGGAGCCTGTTCCAGTGCCCAACCACCCTCTGGGGAAAGAATCTTTTTCCAATATCCAACCTAAACCTCCCTTGACACAACTTCAAGCCATTCCCTTGGGTCCTGTCACTGGTAAGCGCAAGAGATCAATGTCTGCCCCTCCTCTTCCCCTCACGAGGAAACTGTAGGCTGCAATGAGGTCTCTCCTTAGTCTTCTCCAGGCTGAACAGACCAAGTGACCTCAGCCACTCCTCATACGGCTTCCCCTCAAGGCCCTTCACATCTTTGTTGCCATCCTTGTGAGGGTTTAATTTCTTTCTTATATTGTGGTGCCCCAAACTGCCACAATATTCCAGGTGAGGCTGCACCAGTGCAGAGCAGAGCAGAGCAATCCCCTTCTTCGACTGGCTGGTGATGCTGTGCCAGATGCCCCCCAGGACATGGTTGGCCCTCCTGGCTGCCAGGGCACTGCTGACTCATATTCAACTTGCCATTGACCAGGACACCCAGGTCCCTTCCCATGGCACTGCTTTCCAGCATCTCATTCCCCAGTCTGTACGTACATCCAGGGTTGCCCCATCCCAGGCACAGAATCCAGCACTTTCCCTAATTGAACTTCATATGGTTGGTGATTGCCCAGTCCTCTGATTTGTCCAGGTCTCTCTGTAGGGCCTCCCTCCCTTCGAGGAATCAACAGCTCCTCCCAGTTTTGTGTCATCTGCAAACTTGCTCAGTATCCCTTCCATTCCTGCATCCAAGGCATTTATGAAGATGTTGAAGAGCACAGGGCCTAAGATGGATCCCTGTGAAACTCCACTAGTGACAGGTCACCAGACTGATGTTACCCCATTCACTGTTACCCTCTGTGCTTGACCTGTGAGCCAATTGCTCACCCACCACATGATGTGTTTATCTCAGAAGTGAAATGAATTACCAAAAAATTATTTTGGTTCGTTAATTAAGCGGAGTAATTTCTGAAGTTTAGTTTGTAGTTTGGGAACACAAGAGATTTCAATGGCTTGCTAATGAAAAGAACCCTGCTGTGTATCATTAGATTATCAAAATGATATTTTCCCTGCCTGATGTGTGAAGTAACTGAAAACCAATTACTTCCGTGATTAAATCTTCTTTTATCATAAATTAAAGGTTCTGAAAATCTTTTATATTGTTCTACAGCTTTACCCTTTACAGAATCTATGGTCTTAGAAGATCTAAGTGTATCAATTTTAATGAAGTTCACAAATTTAAGTGAACTTTAGTCTTAAGCAGCAAGAAACACAAATTCAAGGTGAAAAAATATTTAATCCCTATTTGAGAAAAAAGTACAAGCTTAATAAACCATGTTTCCTTGCCTTGAAGCTGTTATTGAGATGCTATGAATTGTAGCCTGCCAAGCACCTATGTCTCAAATTGGTTTTTTGTTGTTTCAGTTTTACAAATGCTTTTGTCAGCTTTTCCACTGCCAACCTCCTTCCTCCACTAATGGAGAGCCCACCTGCCACTCCAAGGTAACTGTTATCCAGCTGAATCAAAGGATGGATGGTGGAAATGTGTGCAATAATGAACCACATCCAGAAAGAGACAGCAAAGTGACTTCTCTCCTGCACTCAGAGCCAAGCCTGGAGCCAGTTTCAAAAGATATACCACCACAGTCTTAGGAAAATTGGCTCTGATGGAAAGTACAAGCCTTAACCTAAGTGTGTTTTATTTCACTGCCACATCACCAAGCTTACTTTAAAAGTAATAAAGGAAGTTCCCATTTGTGGGATTGGAAAACTGTCAAGAACAGAAATTGTGACTCCTTCATAATCTCCTTAATAACAGTAAAGATAGCCATGTAACTGCCAGATACGGTTCCATGATGACAAAATTTTAAGCAGTATCAATGACTTTCCTGTAAATTAATTAAAGGAGGACTTACAAGTGGTAGAGTTTAGTTTTTAGTGATCTTTGGTTCAATGTCCTCCAGAACAATCTAAAAGGCATGCTGGGCTATCTAGTTTAGCTTCTTACCTTTCCTGACTTCTTCCATCTAATCTATGTCTTGGGATTTCAGGTTACGTCGCTCATAAATACCTGTAACTTCTGACAGTCCACTCACATTTTCACTCACGCTGGACAGTCATGTTTGGCAAGAGGAAAGACAGTGACTTGACAAGCTAGTTTCTGAGTGGTAACAGCTAACTTATAGCAGATTCTTGTGTTGATGTCTAGGGTCAGCAAACTGAAAGATGAGCTATGACAACATGTAGAGATTACCGCATACAGAATGAGTCCCTGCGCTGGAGGCTTATCTGTCCTGGTGGAAACAGGAACACTCTTGATACTTCCAGACCTCATGCACACATCGAATGCTCAAACTCTCCTCTGGGGAAATATGGTGGTCAGTGTCAAACACTTTCTCCTTTAGCTCCCCTAACACCAATGACCTTCAGCCAAGGAGCCCAGCAGTGTGGTACAGCCAACCATCCAAACCATCTGTGGGTGAGATCTCAGGGCATGCAGGATTACACACTCAATCTACATGAATCCAAGGAGGTAGGTCCCTCCACTTAACTGTCATAGCCCCCAGATTCTCCCTCAGAATGATCTGCTCCTGCTGTTTTGCACTACATTAAAAAAGAAGAGGGGGTAGAGAAGGAAAAAAAAAATTAACAGGTTCTTTTCGGAAAGGAAGCCATCTTCTTCATATGAATACAGTCCTCTCTAAAAACAGGGAACAAATGGGTTCATTTCTGTCTCATGCCTTGAAGGATGTGAATCCCCCTCCACATAGGACAGTCTTCGTGTTGTAGAGCTATTACTGCAAACTCAGTTTACAAAAAAAAAATTAATTGAGCACCTTTAAAAGAATAGCACCAGTTTAGACATTAGGACATCTACGTTAGTCCATGTACTAGGATATATTCAGTTTTCATTCTATTTTCTTTCTAATGTGATGTCTATCTTGTTTTTCTTAATTCCCTAAAACAGGGCTGGCAACAGAGCTCCCCACTACAGGTCTCACATTCCATCCCATGTTTTTTCATACCACTCTTTAACTCAATTTCTCTCTGCTTGGTTTTAACAACATCACAGTGATTTACTGACACCTGTATCCAGCAGGAATAAGTGTGCCAAGCTGTCTATGTTTTCATCTATCTCACAACTCATTTTTCCCATCTTCCTTTCTCTCCTCAAGATCACCTTCAGTGATGTTAGGATTTTTTTAAATCGCCAATAGCTTTCTGGCACTTAAATAACCCCCAAAATTTTTTTTACATCATGTTTGAACTTTTTATGTGTTGGGTGCAGTCTCAAAGATAAAGAAGAGGTATGTGCCTGACTGCTTACTGACTTAATCTTGGTTCTGTTAACCCATTTTGCTTGCCCATCTATTCTGAGAAGTCCTATGTTACTTTCTATTTGTTATCTTTACACATCTCTTTCTGTGCTATTGCTTCCAAGGCTTCTCTTCTGTCGCTGAACTTCTTAGCATTTTCTCCCACACATATTAACCTGTAGTGTCCAAGTGTGCCTTGTTTTATTTTCCTTCCCTGTACTGCCCATGGAGTACGTGTCTATATACTTATTTCTTCTGCCTGTGTACTTTCACATCAATGCCCAATTTAACATCATGTGGAAGTTTGTTTCATATCTCAAGACTCCTCCAGGATTACCAGTATGAATGAGAACAGCACTGTTTGATAGCCTGTAGGGTGAACAATTTCCATATTTCCATTTCCACTTCAATATTTGCCTTTGTTAACAGTCCTTAATTTTCAGTCAATGCACAATTACTAAATACAAAATGGCACAGACTGGTACTGACACGTGACCTAAGGAGCTATCAATAATCAGGATGAGACAGTCATTTTCCCAACATCATATAGAGTCTGGACAGAATTAATCTTACTGAAATGTTCATGCCCATTTCTGACCTTGCTGATCTAAAGCATTCTTTACAGACAATGCAGGAGACAGGTATTTCTAGGGCAGAACTCAGAATTATTTTAGATGTCTCCTTTAGGATGGGATGAATTGTTCTCTTACAGGGAACCTTGTGACTAGACAGAAACTCAAAATAAGAGTCTGGAGCTTTGCTATCAAGAACCTTCTCCTCTACTCTCCTATGTAAGTAGCTTTTGAAACTTCATGAAAAAGTAATATAATGGGCTTTTCCGGGAGCACTGTGAGAGGAAATGAAAATGAGGTGTGACCAGATGTGCCACTGGTGCAGTTACCCCCACCTGAGATGGCTATCACAAGCTCCTTTGCTGTCAGCAGAATACCACACTGGGAAAAAAAAGAATTATGAGCATAGAATACTCTTTAAAAATACTAAAAAATATATTATTCCTAAGAAATTATGTGGTTGTCAGAGAAACAGTCAAGTGGCAACTTTGTATAGCAATACAATATTAGATGCTAATATTACAATATTACAATTAATATTACAATTAACACAACATAGATGCTAATATAATTAGATGCTAGTATTATGTATTTCAAAATATTATATATTAGCATTTCAAAATCTATGGTGTTAGGGAGTATTTGGTATGGTTTAAACTCAGTCCAACTGGCACAAATAAACTGAGCTTTTACAATCTGCACTGAGAATATTTAAACCAGAATTAAATGATGATTAAATTCCTTGCATGGGTGATTTATACATATGAACATATACTATGGATTCTAATCAAAAGGAGAAAATGTTTTTCAATTTGTTCTTGGCAATATGAGTAACTCCAAAGGTTTTGATTTTCCAACACAAATCTTGTAGAGTACAACTAGGTTTTGTCATTAGCACACTGATTTAAAAAAGAATGTTCTCTAGTTTACAAATAAATAAAATACAGTTTAATACACCTAAATCAACAGATGTTGTATGAAAGCATCTGGAATAATAAGTGTAATTCAAGCATTCAGGAAGAATGCAGAATCATTTTAACAAAATGTAAGAGATGCAAAAAACATTTAAATACACATAATCTGATTATTATACTCATAATGTGTCTCATTTCACACACACCACAAATTGGTTACAGAAAAGAATTTAGCTAGACACACTAGTAAATTTGTGTTTGCTAATCTGTGCGCTTGAAAGCATTACAAATAAACATAAAGCATTTAGAATGTATAGTTTGCTGTATGTTATTCTACTTCTAGAGTCTCTCTTGACTGGATTGCAGGTATGACAGGAAATATGTCACTCCTTGAAACTGAATTATTCTTTGGAACATGTAGTAAAAGTAGCTCTGGCTTTTAAAAATACTGTGTTTCTAAAAAAAGGGTTTCTTCACCTCTGTTTAGTTCACGAACTATGTGACAAATACTAAACACAAGAAAACCCAATTATTTATTGAAAAATTTTCACCAAATGGCCCTGTGCCTAAGCTCAATAAATTGTGCAAGACTAGCCATCTTTGCTGTATAAATATTTGCATTACATAGAAGACCTAGGAAATTACACATTTATCACTTAATGGTGAATGGAAAAAGCCATACATTAATCACAATAATATACTCTGTAATATGAGCACAGACTAGAAAATGCTGACCAATTATATAATTTTAAATGTATTATTCAATTTTGGGTGATACACTAGAATAGTAAAAATTTTATGTGATTTAAGAGGAGAGTTTGCTCTTTTATGTCTGTATTTTGGGAAGTGGGAGATACTCAAATTTCAGTGTGCTTTTTGTTAGAGTAAAGAATAATTTAAAGCTTATGTACTGGAAGTATTATTTATTGTGTGCTAATACTTGAATAACATTGAGCTGGAAAGAGTAAGCACTATTTTGTTCCTTCACCAACTGCTGATAAAACAGCCAAGTAAGTAACAGCAATAAAGGCAACTCTTAGTATGTCTAATTGTTTCTTTCAGTTCATGCAAGTGTATTTTTTTCTAAGCAGAGCTGGAGATCAGCTGTATACTTCTGTTCAACATGCTCTCTGAAGTGATTTTAAATTTAAGTTCTTAGTCATACAATGACCTGCTAATGTTGCAGTGTAATGATAGCCTTGCTTGTACTATTGTCTTGATGCATGCAGATTAAGATTAATGTTATCAACTATTTTAATGACATGTAACTGTTAAAACTGTAATGTCAGCTGTAAAGCCTCAAACAACATTTCCTTTCTCCCAACAATAAAGTAATCTGGGCTTAGTTATTTTGTGTTCAGTGGATTGTATATTACACTAAAAGCTATAGTACATAAAAAAGACTACCACCCACACAGACAACCTAAAATGTAAAAATCTAAGAAGTCCATGTTTTGATTTGGGAGTAAAACAAAAAAAAAAGCGCCAAACAAAAGACAAAAACAACAAAGAAAACCCCCTGCAGTCACAGCTTTCAACTAACTTTTACAAAGATAAAAGCTGCTGCTCTGTAAGAGTATATAAATGTGAATTTCAAGCAAAGTCACCTCCGAAGAGGTAAACTAGCAAAGTGTGTTGATGGACTACAGCAAAGGTCGTCAAACTACGGCCCGCGGGCCGGGTCTGGCCCGGGGCCGCCCCTAATCCGGCCCGCCCCACCCCCTGCCGGGGGTTGGGGGTGGAAACCAAGCAGCTCCATCCTCCTCCTCCGCGATGCGTGGCGGGCGAGAGGCCGGGGAGTCTGCTCTGCCGGGCAAGCAGTGCCGGCAGCCTCTCAACTCGGGCAAATCGCTGGAGCCCCTGTGGCAAAGTCCCTTTAGTCCCTTCTGGCCCCCCCTCCGGACTGCACGGCTGGGCTGAGGAGGGGAGCGGCGGCATCAGTGAGGTGGGCGGCTCCCTGTCTCTCCCTCCCTCCCTCCACCTCCCAGACAGGCCAAGCAAGCCAACATCAGTGGGAGCACGTGCACCATCATGCCAAAAAAAAAGAAAAATTGACTCAGAGTGCAGGGTATTCCAAGAATAGTTCACATTGAAATATTACTTGTTTTTGTTGATTACAGTTGTTCTTTATTTTAAATATTGCATTCTTTTTCCTGTTTTTGTGCACTACTACAAATAAAATATGTGCAGTTTGCATAGGAATTCATTCATTTTTTTCCAAACTA
The DNA here is from genome assembly GCA_035041135.1 of Platyrinchus mystaceus. Taxonomy (NCBI): domain Eukaryota; kingdom Metazoa; phylum Chordata; class Aves; order Passeriformes; family Tyrannidae; genus Platyrinchus; species Platyrinchus mystaceus. The sequence continues at coordinate 89,748,937 of JAWWLV010000001.1, forward strand.
TAGTTCGGCCCCCGACAGTGTCTGAGGGACAGGGAACCGGCCCCCGACAACATCTGAGGGACAGGGAACTGGCCCCCTGTTTGAAAAGTTTGAGGACCCCTGATTTAAGCTATATCTTTGGGATACCATGCTACACCAACAAAGGTAATGAAAGCTTGGGTAATTACTCCAGTGGAACAGAATTATATGTTCAAGGAGCACCATCAGTCCTTCCACCTACTGGCTGGATATATAAATGTCATGTGATCCATGTGGCCTTGAGAACATCAAGAATGTAAATTAATCATGAGGTCAATTCTTTTAAGGAACAAGCAGTCTCGTTTGAGGAATGATAACACTAAAGTGCAGCAACAAGTAAGGATTAAAGAAGTAAAGGCAGAGGCAGTGGATTTATGACTACAGACATATTGCCTAAATGAACTATATAATAATGACTCAATTAGATGTTACACTTTAATAGGAAAAGGCAATCAAAATTCACAGACACAGACAGTCTAGGACAGGTAAAGCTGGATCCTACCCAAAGCTTCAGTGAATGGAGTACACAGTCCTTCACTGAAGATCTCCTGTGGGACCTTCACTGCTACAGAAACGTCACACTGAGTAGGCCCTTGGTTTTGCATCTTATGTGGGAAGTTAGAAGTCTCACATCCAACTCTTTCTGACAGTCTTCTCATTCTCCTGAACAGTGTGAATTCTTGGCTCTAGCAATGGAAGCTATGGAATAAATGAAAGCTACAGGATCAAAGGACTAGGTTTTACCAGTGGAGCCTGGGTATCCAATTTTTCCCACTATCTACTACAAAAAATCATTCCGTTGAAGAAACAGTGTCCTCTCTCTGCACTTCAGCCTGTTCAAAAAGGCTGATATCACTGTGAGCCTGTAGTGTCAGGGAGTTCTTTTGTCTACTGTGGAAAGCTGATGACTGCCAATGAGCATCTTTTCACTGAGAAATATATTGATATTCAGTGAAAATATCCAGGGCATTATATTGATGTGCAAGGGCCTTTGTTTCCCTGGTTCAGCAGCCTGGCTTCTGGCTAGGTCCTCATTCCCTCTTTTAATCCAGCCCCAATTGCAACCAGTGATTAGTGCAAGGTTTCTTTAAATCATAGTCTCACCACTTTGTAAGGTGCTGCTGCGTGCATATGTCACTCTTCCCTACAAGAGTGGTGAGGCTGTCCACAAATCCAGGGTAGGTAATTAAGGGTTTGTGGGAATTGCTCAGTTTCCAAATAGGTATTATTTTACAGAAAATACAACATATCTACAAGCTGAGAAAAGACACCTCTTCAGCAGTACCATACAAAGAGCTCAGAGTGCATATAATCTTCATAGTTGCATACAGTCAAGCTCTGTTCTCCTTCTGTTATACTAAATATATTCCAGTGCACCTCTGCACATAGACTCCACATAGTGGAGTCATGTTTGTAATGAAGTGGAGAGCTAAAGCCAAACTCCAAGGTGAAATGCCTCAAGAATGTGTTAAATTACTAGAATATAATTACTGCCCTCTGTCCAAACTCTGCTAGAAGTTTAGGAATCATTTTAAAAGTGTCTGAACTCAGCAGAATCAGAAAGAAACTGCAGATCTCTTATCTAAAGCCTTGTCACCCTCCCATACCTATCCCAGCAGCAATATGTTTTCACCACAATTCTTTACGAACACCTACGTGTGAGGTTTTTACTTAAAAATTAAACAATGTGAGGGTTCTCATTTTCTAACTAACATCCAAGGTCTGTGTTTTAATATGTATAGCCCTTCATTTGCTTGCTGCAGCTCCCTATGAATGTGAATCATGGTATGAGTTTATCAAGCCTTTTGTTGGACTATCAAGCTGGAGCTTTGCTATCCTAATAAATTATGGATCTTTTTCATTGGCTTTTTTTCCCCCCAGTCCTCCTTTTCATCCATTGGACTGTTTGATACAAGTCCCACATTCTGCCTCATAGCCAGTTTTCTGGAATAGGGAATTTGCTACTTAACAGAAAAATTCTGGACACAACAGAGTACCAATGCTTGACTGGTTTCGGAAGTATTGTCATGTCAAAAATGCAGCCTATAAATGAATGGCATAATTTGAAAGATAAATAATAACCAGGTAGCATCTTGTTAATGTAATTCAGTAGTTTCACAAAACACAACATGAAAACATCCTAAATGATGTCTGGTATTTTGTTTCCTTTCTGATTACAAAGGAGCCAGATTGCTCAGTGCTGTTTCTGTTGCAGGCTGATTTGCAAGCATCACCACCTTCCCAAACACTCACAGTTTCTGAGGGTGATGGACCTCATCAGGAAAGCGCAATCTGATATCGAGCTGCATAAATTGCTTTCTACTTCCCCTCCCCTGAATGTGTACAACTTAAAGAAAAAAAGTGAGGAGAAAATGCTGAAAAATGTGGCTTTTCCTGGGCACATTCCTTAGCATATTTCCGCTGTACATGCTTCTTTCACTCAAACAAACTCTTTTCATTTTCCCCATTTCCTTGGTTTATTATTATTTTTCTCCCTACCAATTTTAATTTCTTTTCTCCCTGAAGAGCTGTTTTTAACAGCTGCATCTCCAGCTGTTAAGTGAATAATTCAGGGAAAATTTCTCACCATTGCAAGAATTGTTCTACAAAATACTTTAAACAGTATTCAAGACTGTCAAAAAAAAGCTTCACAGGACAGCTGCATGCACACAGTGCTCTATTAGTGGACAATACAGCTCTTTGCAGTGTATGCTTAGCCTTCGCTTTACTTTGAGCAAGCAGTTTATTGCAGACACTTCTATTCATGCTGAAAAAGGGTCCTGTCCTTGAGGACTTTGGTTTTCAAAGCCTTCTTTCCAAAGGATCTTTGACACTTCTCTGACTCTTGATAAGATTTTCAAACCATACCATCCAGCCCCACATACAGTGATGCATTTAAATGAAAGTAACTAAAGAGAGTTCTCTAAATAACATTGTTACAGCTGACCATGGCTGTCTAATCACAGGGAGTCAGCTGTCAGGGTTCAGCAGCTAGAAGGCTTCTAGTACCTTCTGAACTCATTTAGAGCTTAGAGCATGGTTATGTGGCAATACTGTGTGCAGTAGACACAGATGACACCTTTCTCACAAACAACATGTGGTTTAGAAAAGAACTTCTTTTAATAGAAATATTTCCAAAATATTCAAACCCAAGGCACCCAAGTTGTCCTGACTTAGCAAAGAATTGTGATGCTTACCATGTAAATGGGGGTAGGTAATTGGTACCATGTAGTATTCACAGTTTTTGAATGCTTGGAATTTGGTATGAGAGGTAAAAGTGATAACTTTTCCTTTCTTTTTACCAACTCACCTAAAGACAATCCTCAGATCTTTGCACTCACCAAGGTGTAGAGGTTTCATTTTGTTTGAGAATTCTCCCTTGAAACTGGGGTTTCCATTTTAATAGAAAATTTTTGTCTTCTACCTTGACATCTCAGATACCACTCTGAATCAAGTAGGCCAACATTCAGGATCTGTAATGACTTCTGCCTTTTCCCTCATATCAAAAGGGAAGCTTAGTAAAAACCTAGTAAAAACACAAATACAACAGTACCCAGATCATCTTCATCAACCATTAAAGATGATAGAGTTTCCAAGACATGAAAGGATTGATTTAGTGATCCACAAGATATGTTCTAGTCTTCATTTCCTGGAAGGCACTGGCCTGAACTTGACATATAATAACTTTTTTTTACTACATCTGTTTCTACTGCTTCAGTGCTTAACACGATAAACCTGGGCTTTATGTTTGAATATGACTTCCTTCAGCAATACCTGCTCAGAATCTCAGAGTAGATGTTCCAGGCTTGTGCTCTCATGGACAGTGTAGAATCTTATTTTAGTATTTATTTCAAAACTATACAAGTATTCTGAAAAGACTCCCAAAGAAAGAGCCATGAAGTCCTTGCTTGTGCCTGAATATCACCTGTACATATCACAAAAGTGACCCTCAAGGCTGATAGTGATGTATCATCCTACTGCAGGTGATAAAGTATGCCTTGGAAGATGGACTTTCAGCTACTTTTCAAAAATCAATGAGTCATAGGTACTGTAAGACACTCCACAGCATCTAAAGACAACATTAACAATTCCCAGTTATCACATGGATGATGACCAAATCAAAAAGCTATAAATATCTTCCTCTCTGCCCCTCTTCTCCAGCCCCACAGTGAGGCAAAAGCTGATCATTATCCTATTGATTCTGGCCAGTGATGGTGTAGAGTAAATCACAAAATCAGATAACCTTGTTTCCCAACCTTTGTAAACTAATTATGTCTATTAATCACAGAGACTTCAGAACCTGTCCCTCACACTAAAGGAATTTCTTCAGCAGAAACTTCTTCCATTTTCTTTACAATTTACTACTGCCTTGCTAAAGCAAACTATATTTCATTATCTTTTCTCAGCAAGCTAATGAGACCAGCCAATCTATTTCTAAGATTAATTAAGAAACTCAGGAAAAAGTTTTGAAATAATCAAAAATCAAAACAGAGTCACCCTTTTTCAGCAACAACTCACTAGGATCCACTGGAAAACAAAAACACAGGTCTAAGTAATACATAGAATGAAAAATTACTGCAGTGTCAGCTCTAGTGACTTCATCCTGAATAGGCTATCATCATGGGCCTGCTTCATGTTTTTCTCAACTGTTATACAAGTTGATAAGCCCTACTTCCTAAGTGACAAATTCCACTTCAGAAAAGATTTTGTTTCAAAGCATGTTGAAGCACCTTTATTGTGTATACAGAATTTGCCTGAATATCAAAGCATAGGATGCTAATGTGAGAGATCAGAAGCTTTGGTAAGTAAAAGACTCATCTTACAGGTTCACTGAACTGCCTCAAGCAGATTCAATATCAGACAAATAGATGGTAAAGATGCAGTCTTCACCTGTAAAGGCTGACACATGTAGACTAAATCTTGCAATGGAATGAGACTATGAAGCTCTCAGTGTCTCCCTAAAGCAGGGGTCCCCAAACTTTTGAAGCCGCGGGCCGAATTCCTCTCTAGAGACGCTGTCAGGGGCCGGAGGGGGGTCACAAGAAATTCGGCGGCAGATGCGGGCATTCACGGCGG
>JAWWLV010000001.1:89761160-89810757 GCA_035041135.1 Platyrinchus mystaceus
AGAGTGACCTTCTCTTAGATGGATGGCCTTAGGGGCTGACGAGCTCCATCTACCCGGGGGAGTATCCCTGAACCCGGTTCGGGAATCGAACCCAGGTCGCGGCAGTGAGAGCACCGCATCTTAACCACTAGACCACCAGGGGTCTCCACTTTCATCAAGTGGCCTGTGCAGATTTCACTCTCAGAGAGGACAACACTAGTTTCTCAGGAGGTCGCCAGAGTATCATGGGTGGCTTCTGACCTCTCTGAAGGTGCAGAAAGGTGGTGGGAATACAAGCACTTGTGAGGAAGCCGTGTGAGCTGACCTGGCAAGAACTTCAGCATGCCCTCTGTTTTCTGTTTCTTACATAGAGCCTTATACAGCGCAGAAGAGAAGTCCATGGGACCCTCCCTTACCACTTCAGTGGCAGCATACTCTAGGAGCCAGGAGGACCCCAGTCTGCCTTGCCATGAGCAGTGGAGAGCAGCTAGTTTAGCTATTTAATCTCTCAGAACTCGCTGGGGAGCTAACAAAGCTCAGATCACTCCCTGAGAACATTTCTCTATCCTGCTACAGGAAGCCTACTAAGTCTAGTCAACTATAAGTAGTTTCTAAACTCTTCTCCTTGCCTGGCACATGAGTTCAGGCATGGTCAGCACCAGGACATTTTGGCTAACACTAAAACAGAGAGCCATCAAAAAAAAGGAAAAAAAATCAACAAAAACAAAATAGTAAAATAATTTACATGAAAATCCATGTTCTCTGATACACCAATTTCAGCACTAAAGCCAGAGTAAGATATTTCTGCTTTCTTCCCCCAAACAAAAGAAAGGGAGCATATTTAACCCAGATCATGATGGCAAAGAACATGAGCTTATACACACAAAGAACACACCCACCTAGGATAGATTTAGCAAGGGCAGTCACTCAGAGAGGAGGAAAAAAAATGAACTCTTAAGAATTACAGTAAATGAAAATTTTGAATCAGTATGTGCAGAGCATGCTACATGGTCAACCATACCACTGGTGTTGACTAAGTAAACTCTCCATTTCAGTATGTCATAAAATTTCACAGTAATTCTGTTGTTGCTTTTTGTCTGCATTTCATGAAGAGAAAAGAGGTTTGGTTTGCCCAAGACTGGAATTCAGGCAAAGCTTTTTCAAAATTGAAAAACTACTCTCAACCATAAGGTGTCACTATAGCTCAATGCACAGTTATTTGTTGACACCCATTTGCAGAAAATCCCATTTTCTGTTTCCACTCAGATGAACAAACTCGTCTAATGTGTAATAGCCAGTGTACATTAAAGTTCTTTACTAGTTCATTCCAAATTTTTGAAGAACCATAACTTAAGTTACATATTAAGACAACTCAGTTTCCATTACTTTTGCCTTCCAGAAAGAAAATAATTGGGGAACTGGAAAATATGAGAAAAGAGCTTTGGGATCACCACAGCCTGGATTTTGTGAATGTCCTGTAGGCAGTGTGGCAAAGGTCTTCTGTACTGACAGCTCTGGCATCCTGCAGAGCCTTTGCAGATGCAGGACACATGAGAAACTTTACAAACCACTTCTTGAAACAAGGCTATCAAGTAACTACCACAATCACTCTACATTGAAAGCAGTGTGAACATCCCTGTAAGGGAAAACTTTCACCTTCTCTACATCATGACTGTTGAATCACTAGCTGCTTCACAGATTACCCAACACTTTCTCAGAGGTTATTAATTTATTGTCATATTGTACAGAAGTGACATTGACTTGAATTCACAAAAGGAAGATCTTACCTGAGAGTTAATGATCCTCATGGTTGTTTTATTTCCAACATCTTTTTCATAGCCATGCGTTGGAGCAGAATTAAATCTTAAAACGGCATCATGAGAATCTAGGAGCATAAATGAGGGGGTAACTTGTTTTTCTTAGTATATAGAACAGTAAAATAAAACAAATGATCTAAATCAGTGCAAAACTTACACGTTTCTCCTAATCTTGATATTTTAAGGATGATAAACATTCTACTATGCGCGAACAAAATCCTCTTGCATCTGCCATACGTAATTAATGTAAAATCCAGTGAAAAAGAAGTTCAGAACTGTCTATTAATTTAGCTTGCAATACTTAAATACTTTTCTTAATTGGATAAACTTAGTGTGGGAAGATTATTAGTACACCCAGTACACACAGTTGCTCACTACTTCTATCACAAAATTTACAAAGACTTATTCCATGCAAAAGCATGTACACTACAAAGATATCTAATTGCACATTTGAATGAATAACAATGCTTAACCATAAGCTTGTGTTTCACAGTATTTTGTAATACCTGAAAATCCCAGACTACCCCAAGCCTATTAATCATACCATGTACTTATTCTCAAACTCAGTACAAGCCTTAAAGAGCCTCTGTAGGGAAGCCAGCCCACATACCTGCCCACACACAGAAACCTGAGGATCCCTTGGTAGAAAAGATCTGACAGAGCTGAACTGTCAAAGTTTCCCCTTGGAGTCATGCAGAATACAAAGCAGCTATAGGTCAAGTATAGGTCAAGCCTCATGCAAGCCTCCCTTGGATAAGAGAGATTCACCCTCCCAGTACTTCTTTTAAGGGGATCTCAAAGCCCAAAAGGTGCGAAGGAGAGCAAGACAGTTGTCCAGAAACACACTGTCCCTGTTGATGGCTCCTTATTTGGTCTATTTTTATCCCTCCTATTGACAGAAGCAGAGAATATGATTCAGGCCAAAATGAGCATAAAATATCTTAACTCACAGGTAGCTTGCACAGCTGTTTATCTCTAGTCACTTAAAATGTGGTCACCTGTAGCTAAAACATGGAGGAAGCAGAAGTCTCCAAAGATAACCAACATGCCTCAAGGGAGTCCTGACTTGATCCTATCCAACTGGGATCTTCCATCTTTTCCCACCTTAACTCTGCACTTCTTGTACTCCATACAAGGAAATGTGTGGCATGAAGCTGGCAGTTTAATCTGAGACAGACATGTTTGCATTAACAAGTTGTGTCTGAAAAGAGAGATTTTTGCCAGATGTCCCTTAAGCCCAGCTCCTCAGAAGCTAAGGAGTGGAAGGTTTTTCCATGCCCCTACACAGAGACAACCCTAGCCTCAACACCTAGCCTTCATCTGCCTAGACATAAGCATCTTGGTTGTGTAGGAGCTAGAGGAAATGAAGTCATTAGAAGCTGCAGGTGCTCTGCATTTTTGGAGAAGGAAAAGAAAAACAAAACTTTATGGTACTTGAAACCTGCTTATGAATTTAAGTACATAAATTTGGACCTGTGATTGACAACTTTTAGACAATCTGTTGACTGAGAACTGGGAACTGGGTTAGGAAACGGGAATTGTATAGTTCGCAGCTTTACTGAGAGACAGTGTGGTGCACTTCCAACTTTATTCATGCTGGTTCTTCATATCCAGATCAAAAACTTAACCAAAAAAAGAATGACCAGGACACAACTTAACACTGATAATAGCTGGTTTAAAGTCAACTGATTTTAGTCTCAGTAAGTATTTGCAGATAACCATTTTAAAGATCTTAAAAGTTTGGGGTTTGATCACAGAACCCTGTTACTTCCCGATGATGCTGAAATAACTGGTTCTCTCATTAAACGGCATGATCACAATGGGAGTGTTTACTATACTTGCACAGTATTTCCAGACCTACTTTCATTTAAAAATATTCGGAGTGGTGGGGGAAAGGAGGGCAAAAGGCAGAAAATAAATTAACATTTTTGCTTGTGTTTCTAATAAGAACACAGAAGAGGGAGCTAAAGGCCTATAAAGGGAAAAGTCCTTTGCTGCTGCTTTCTTATGCTTTTTTTTTCCCTTTGGAGAATAAATCAAAAAATGGTTTGGGTTGGGAGGGACCTTAAAAATCATCTAGTTCCAATCCCACTGCCATGGGCATGGACACCTTGCACTAGACCAGGTTGCTTAGAGCTCCATCCAGCCTGGCCTTGAACTTTTCCAGGGATGGGGCATCGACAGATTCTTTGGGCAATCTGTTCCAATCTGTGCCTCACCACCCTCACAGTAAAGAATTTCTTCCTAACATCTAATCTAAGTTTTCCCTCTTCTAGCTTAAAACCACACCCTCTTGTGCTGTGACTATCTGCCTGCATAATAAAGCCCCTCTCCCTCCTTTTTTTGTAACCCCTTTTTAAGTTCTGAAAGTAAGGACTTTTGCCTGCAGCAAGGTCATCAACCAAGGGTGTATGGTCCGAAACCCAGAAGTCATGTATGGGATGTATGCTGGAGCATCTGCTTTCCATTTTAAGTGAGAAACACTGGCATGACATGGACCTGTTGTATCAAGTCCAGAGAAGGGTCACCAGGATGATCAGACAGGGCTGGAGCACCTCTCCTGTGAAGAGAGGCTGAATTAAGGTTGTTCAGCCTGGAGAGGAGAAGGCTCCAGGGAGACCTTATAGCAGTTTGCAGTACCTAAAGGAGACCTACAGAAAAGCTGGAGAGGGACTTTTTACAAGGATGAGTAGTGATAAAAAGGGGCAATGGCTTCAAACTGAAAGAGCGCAACTTCAGATTAGATATAAGGAAGAAATTCTTTGGTGTGAGTGTGGTGAGGCACTGGAACAGGTTACCCAGGGAAGTTATGGATGCCCCTTCCCTGGAAGTGTTCAAGGCCAGGTTGGATGATTTAGTGGATCTAGTGTAAGCCTTATCAAACCCCATCTCCTCCCTTTAGGCAGCATCAGATGACAATTTCCCAACTAAATCAAAAGCTCTTCTGTAGAAAATGGCACAGGCTTCTGTTCCCAGAATCTTCCTAAGAAAATGGGTACACACAGGAGTGAGCAGGGCCCAGGTACTCTGTCAAGCATCAAAGTCCATTCCTGGGCTGCACCTGAGTGTGCAAATATGACATGAAGCATGCTGTAATTATGTAAATATGCCACAATGTGCTATGGATTCTCCAGCACAGCCCTAATCCATACTGGTGTAAACTGGGCACCAGGGAGCACTGACAAAAGATTCTGTTTCGGACAAGGATAACATGTTGGAGAAGGGAGGAACTGTTAAGCTTTTTCACCTCAAAGATTTCTAAATCAGTGATGCTTCATGTGAAATTGGGGGTTATCCTGGTGTGATTTTAGCTGCAGGTCAGGTGGGCACCTCTGCTATGCTGGAAGCATATTACTTTGATAACACTAGCAGAGCTAACATATCCCAGAGTTTTAAAGAAAATCTGTGTGAAACCCATCTGTGTCAAAGAGATCATACCATGTGGTGAAGAAAGTATTGTGATGTGAAGTCCTGGAACATGGGAGGATTAATGAGTGAACACTATAAGGTTTTTATAAAGAGCTCAAGGAAACAACTCTTGTTCCAGAAACAAGTTTGAGACACACATTTCATCCTTCTTTCAACCCACTTAGCATACTGCACATGTACTACTAAAATGAAGAACTACTGAGATGACAACATGGTAGTGTAGTAGCATTCATTTTTAAAAAGAAAAAATGAAACTGACCTGAATTAGTTTTATGGCTCCACAATCCTTTTCTTAATAGCTACCACAAAACTCCCACGCTGAGGTGGGGAATTTTGAGTGACACTGACATCTCAGCACACCTGCAAGCACACTGACTCAGTGCAGCAATGGAAAAACAATGGATGAAGGTACTTGAACTCATTTAAATTCAGTCTCAGAAAAGAGGTCAGGGGACTTGATCTTAGTGTGTGAAGCTACACAAGGGTGTGAAATCATTATGTCTGTGAACTCCAAACATGCAATAGATGAAGAGGACACTCTACTGTTTTTTGTCATGGAGACAAAGTTCAGTCTGGGACAGCAATATAAGAGCAACTCCTCTATGAGCCACTGCAAAATAAAGATGAGTATAACACCGCTTTGCAGAATAAAACTTGAATAAGGTTTTGATCTGCTGAAGAAATAAACACATGTTGCAGAAAAATGTTCAATACAGCAGATCTGATTAAACCAGTGCCTCTTTCATACTACAGGCTGTAATATGACAAGAAGGCATAATTGTTTTTTTTAAATTAAATTATGACTTCAGGCCAGATTTTGTTTTCAGTTATATTGTCCTGAAAAGGAACAACTTCACTGAAGTCCATAACTTTGCATTCATGTAACTCTGGTGAGAGAGAACAACCAGACTTTACAGACTTATGCTTGAGGAGAATGAACCTTTTGAAAGACAAACATGAACACACACAAATACATATATATACACTTGAATAGATGTATTTTACCCACCTATTTCATCTCCTAGAGAGGAGTTCAGTATTGCACCAGCAGACATAACTACTGCACAGCTCCCAAAGCCATGTGTATATAATTTACCCAATGGAATTCGGGGAACGTGCTTTTCCCATCCAAGAGTGGAGAATGGAGCCTCCTTGCCATCTATTGTTTTCACATTCACTCTTTCTTTTAGCTCACAGAATAGCTGGTCTCCTGTCAACTTGGAGTTTCGTTTCCCCTTGAACCGCACCCCATGCTTATTGGTACTCAAATAATCTTTCATCGCCTTCTGTAGTCGAGGGTTTAGCATCTTGGAAGAGACATCCCCTTTCCAAAGCTTGTAAAGAAAGGATTTCGACATTGTAGAATACAGCCCATCCCAGTCATCAGATTCATCAAGCATCTGGCTCCTCCTATGCTTTGTGCTCCTTCTCCTCATTCTTCTCTGTTGGCTCCAGTTGTTCTGCAAAATATTTACTTTTGCATTATTCACATCGGCTGAGATGAATTTTTCTATCTCTTGAAGGTGGCTGTGTGACCGGGGCTGACCAGCAGCAAATAAATAATCATCATTTACTTGGTAGAAATCACTTTTTGATTTTCTTCCTAACTGGGGTGGAAAAAACTCATCTTCATTTCTAAAGGCATCTTCCAATACAGTCCATTTCTTAGAATTTCCAGACTCTGATTTAAATGTACCTAAGAGATCTTCATTAAGAAGTACCTCATTCCCATCAATGGTTTCAGAGAATGATGGATCATGAATGGCTCCCATGATGACTCTCTGCTTGCCTTGAAGGGGCAGAAGTCTCTTAGTTTCAATGTAAGAAAAGGAACTTGGAACTGGTTCAGCGGTGTTGCTATCTGTAAAACAGATGAATATCACCAGGAAAAGAAGACCCCATGCAAAGATACCAAACAGCATGAGTTGTTTCCATTGCTTCAAGTTAGGTTTCATGGCAATGGCTTTACTAGCTCCTCTGTGCCTTGAAGTATTGGTGAAGGAAAATGAAACCTGTAAAGAACATCAAGTACTATTAAAAATTGTTCTGAAAATATATACAATTCAGAAATATCTTAACACGCATTGATAGAAGGTGCAGAATTAATCTCCAAGCTGTACCACAGAATATTCAGTAGCAGAAACAAACTCCAGAGCCTGCAGACACTGTAGGAGTGACACGCTTTGGCTGTAACCACACCGTGACAGCTGCTAGCTACAAGAGAAGCTGGTGGCCAGTTTCTACAGTAACACTGGATCCTGCCTTCAGGGAGATCATGTGCCTGCCAGTTTCTGCTATACCGAGCGTAGCAATAAGAGAGCAAAAGCAAAACCCATGCCTGGCTGCATGCACAGTGGGAACAATATTAGCTGTCTTCTCTTTTGCCATTGAAAGTCCTTATGCAGTGGAACTGTGAGCAAGTCTGTCCCCAGAGGGACTAGGCAGGGACAGACTCTAACCTGGCAGCCCTCCTCTGCCCACAGCCTGGAAAGGATGGTGCTGTGTGGATATCATCCAGGGGCGTAAGAGAAAGCATTCTACCGGAGGGGAACCTTTTCCTCAGCTGGTATGAACTGGCACAGCACGAGTGGCTATTTGTTGCCCAGTACCAGACCCGAGTAAGAACAACTGCTGTACCTCTGCTATGGATGCTTGGATGCTGCATGCACACTGAGTTGAAATGAAGGAGTTCTGCACATCAGGGTCTGAGAGGATTGTATTTTCCAAAAAGGAGAATGGATGGCACAACTACCTAAGTACATTCCTTTAGGATAATATAGAGATTTACATAAAGGGGGTGGGTAGAGAATGTCAGAACTGGACCTGGCATCTCTGCTCTACTCATACCTGGGGGTTTTGGACAGCTTGTGCATTAGTGGAGGGATGCATGGTCCAAATGAAATAGAGTCTGACCGAGGGGGCTACGGTCCAAGGAAAATACACTAACACATTGCTGGACTATCAAGCACACTAAGCCCTTACATGAACCCACTTGCTTAATCAAGTGGTGTGGGCATCGGTTACAAAGCTGACTGAAGAAAGTACAGTCCTTCCCTATCATAAACCTTTACCATTCACCTCCCTTCACCATAGTCATCATCAGCCTCTGTTGCTACACTTCAGTGTAACTCAGTGTACTAGAGACAAATCACTTACCTGATCTGAATGTAAAAATAAGCCCCTTCTTCTGAAGTTTTCTTTCTAACCCTATTTGTTTCAATAGCCACTTAATGGTGGGACTTAAGAGCCACTTGTACCAGCCAGCTGCAATTAGGAAAGGGGAAGGGGCATAGGGGCAGGCTTGGCTTTCATTACCAGCCTGTGTCTCAGGAGCCACCACCTCATCATATCACATCTGAACAGCACACATAGCTTACGTGCCTCTGATAAAACACCACCTGCTCACACCTGACCATCAGGAGGGACCAAAAACAGACACCATGCGCTGTCACCTTTCTGCAAGCTGCTGAAGTACATCAAAGCTGAGTGCAAAGTTTAGACCAAAGCTGTAACTAAGGCTGTGTTTTCACATCAAAAAGAACCCAGTAATAACACCAGTATAAGATGTTCCCCACTCTGTCCCATATTCCTGCAATGTGCCTCTGCTGCTGCCAATACCCCTGTGTACGGGGCTGGCATATTACAAACTGAACCAGTAAACTGATACAGCAGAGGAAATACATGTTAGAGGTTGTTTTGTTTTTTGTTTGTTTGTTTTGTTTTGTTGGGTTTTTTAAAACTGGGTCAGCCCCTTTATCCACCACAGTGTGGTCACACAGCCAGTTCTTTCAGCACAAACAGGGAAATCGCCTACCACAATGCAGAGGCGAGAACAAACCTCAGGTTTTGTATTAACAAGAATAATTCAGGCTAGCATTTCTGCTGACCTCCTGAGAATGTGAGACTGCAGCATTACATTTCCAAACACAGTCTATTTTAACAATCTAGACAAAGCCTAGAACATTAGACAAAGATAGCTCACTTTTTGGCTCAAGGCAGTGTCCAAACAGAGAGAGAATTCATAAAGTTACACTTGGATGACCCAATTTTATTGCAAACACATTCATTTCTAATACACTGAAAAAAAAAATCATGACTGTGATAACCCAGTGCTCCACACACGTTTAGCTTGGCTCACAGAAACCACATGGGAGAAAGCTATTACTCCAACTAACCCATTTCCTACTTGCACTCTGCTGCTGCAAGATTGTTCTCTGCAGTACCTCGACACTCCCCCCACTTCTAATTTTAAATCACTGCAGGTGATGTCCTGTGGGAGTCACCTTACAGTATATGGCTGTTGTGCAAGTTAGGTCTGCCCCGAACTCACTGCAACCTGCCCACTCATCACTGTTCAGATGGTTTGCATTTTTAAATCAGCATTCTTCACCCAACTGAACTGCTTCCATCCCTTGTTATCATTTTCCCTCATACGTTTCCCCAGCACTTTTCAACACGTGGCTTCCAAACCACTGTGTAAGCTAGCCTTTGCTCAGTCAGATGTTTCTCCTGCTGAATATACATTTCTTACAGGATTGTAATGGAAGGATCTTGCATAATCTTTTTAACAGATAAGCTTACAGGAAGTCAAAGTTATAAAGGAAGAGGTCACTAATATTTTTCTGAGTTACTGAGTCACGTAACAAGTCCAGCCACAATTTAAAGACAATCCATAACAAAATCCCATGTTTTTTCTCATTTTTCCCAAGTTTTGTTGTATCTTATAAGCAGAATGTTTTGATAAGAAACAGAAAGGTTTAGTCTTACTTCAGGTGTGAGACTACAAAAATTTCTAATTGTCTGTGATTGCATGTGGTTGGTGCAGCAGACTGCCTCAGCATAAAAAATTAGTCAGGACTCCTAAATTCAATACTCAGGTTACAATCTGACAAAAGACTGAGATGCATCAATAATTATTTTTAAATTAAGGCAAACTAATTTCTGTCCCCTCACCCCCAACACTTAGGAGGTCATGAAAGCACACTCATCTCAGTCAGCATGGACATATAAGTATGCATATGATTACCCTCTTTGTGCAGAAAAAAATCATCTGTGCAAAATAAAAAACAGCATACAACAGTATATTTGTCAACACTGCAAGCAAAAGGAGAGGCACCAGTGAGAATAAATCCAAAAACTTTACACATTAACTACTGCAGAAGCTTATCTGCAATTCCTCGTTGCAAGTGGGGCCTCAAAAAGGATACTCAAATCTCTTGAAGACTGGAGCTGTGCAGGCAAACCTCTGTGCTGCTTTAATGTTATTTTGCTCACAAGAAATGCCTTGTCCTCCAGCAGTACAGCTGAGCTGGAAACGAATTCAAGGTCATTACTGTATTAGTTGCAAGAGGACTTCTACAACCTCACAGGATCTTGAAAGCTGTGTGCGGAAAGCTATACTAAGTCCAGAAAAATATCAGTTTATCTTATCTCCCTCTACACTAAACTCCCAGTCCTCTCCCCCTCAGATCCTGCAGCTTCTCACATCTCACAGTCTCTGACTTTGAGAATGTCTGGGAGAAGAGGGCAGCCCTTTCGCATGCTCCCCACCACCCTCCCGCTGGCAGCAGACCCCTCCGCTGCTCATGAGGGTATATTCCTCATTACCACCTGGGGATGCCCATGGATTCTTGCCCTGTGCTGCTGAAGGCAGCACATCCCAATTACAAACAAAAAAACATTAGTGTAGGACACCAGAAATGATGATTGCAATGAATTACACTGGCTAAATAAATAAAAACAGGCGGCTTCACGGGTGCAATTAGTCCACTGGATGCTTCAGGAATAAACCTCCATATCTCTCTTATCTATGCTCATCATACAGCTTTCAAACTGTTAAAGCAATTTCACACAAGTTTGTAAATTAGCATTAACGTTTCTCATTGTCTTCAACTTCATCACCCCTGCCATAAAAATCCTCCGTACTTACACACAACGGAGACTGATGGAGTCAAAGCTGCTAAGGAGGACCAGAGGAATAAGTCTACCCCCGAGGGGTAGACTTAACCCAACCCAGCTTCCTCCTTGGCAGAAATAATAAGCCTATTTGCCCCAGAGCCTGAAGATTTCATTTTCTTACATATCTCCTTTCTGATGGGCTTTTTCAATCATTAACTGATTTAAGTTCCAACTACCATATGGAGAACGGCTTTTTTTCTTACCCAGTCTGGTTGTTTGCACAAAAGCCATGGAAAACATTAGACAAGGTACAAACCAGTGAAATGGGCAGAAAGGCGAGACTTACTTATTTGCTTAATAGAAATACTAGGAGCAGCTATGAAAAAGAAAGGCAAACCCTGGTAATATCTTTGATGCATCCCAGGAAACAAAGGCAATTCCCCAGTGGAAATTAAAGGCTGATTTTCAAGAAACGGCACCCACTTGTGGGAAATTTCATTTTGCTACGCTAAGATGCAAGAAACCAACGAGTTCCCTCTCCCTTTATAAAGCCCATTGTTTTGCAACAAGGAGCACTCTTCATTTTTCTAATGTAGGCCTCCTGACTATTTCTTAAATGAGAAGAGATGGATGAGGGAGATTTTTTTTTATTCCTTTGAAACATTCCTTCCTTTCAACACTGTCTATTGTTAAAATTAATTTGTACAGACCCTGGCAGCTCAGAGGTCAGGATGGTTCAAGTTGATGTGCTAAGATGTGCACTGTTATGTTAAACAGGGTTTTTCTTGGCTGCAGCTTTACAGCAAGAAGGTCACCTCAGGGTTATTTGGGGTAGCAAATGTTAGCCATGGGCAACGGTTCCCAAAGGGCTGAGAATCAGACCAAGGTTTACTTGATGGAAAGCTTAGGCGGCCTGAACAGATACCAAATGCTCCCTTAGTTTGCTTCATCTCTCAGTCAGCTAATTCCAGTGTATTAAGAAACCTCTGGCACAGGGCAAGACAGCTGGAGGCTGCATTTCCAGGGTGGGGAATACACTCGTCCTCTCATGTGGGAAGTGCCAAATTGGTTTTAGTGTTATCACATCATTTCTGCGGTGGAAGCCACACAGTAGTGAGCAACAGACAGGCAAGCCTGTGGGGAGTGGTGACTGCCAAACAACGTATATTAGTCTGTGGATGCCCTGGCTATTTGTCTTACTGGCTGTGATTAGGTCTCCTAATTAATGAATCTCTTTTGGACAACT
The DNA here is from genome assembly GCA_035041135.1 of Platyrinchus mystaceus. NCBI lineage: Eukaryota > Metazoa > Chordata > Aves > Passeriformes > Tyrannidae > Platyrinchus > Platyrinchus mystaceus. The sequence goes on from JAWWLV010000001.1 coordinate 89,773,530, forward strand.
TCCCTCTTAGTCTCAATAAATCTGGCTCTTTCCTTCAACATTATGCAGGAGTCAAGCTGCATATAGTATTATTTGTGGCAACCTAAGACAATGCCTTCTGAAACAAAGAAAAAACACCAAAAAACTCAGAAGTAGGATTTTTTTTTCCCCAATATTGCTTTTTAAACGTATATTTAGTTATCTACTTAGGAAAAATTAGGCATTCAAATGATGATATTGCTAACCTGAATCACCACTAAACCAGGCATCCCAAACTAGGGCATCTGGAAAGCACAGTCTCAGGTTCTTGCTTCTGAGGATGCAGGCAGGCAGTATGCCTGTTCTCAGGTCCCCTTCTAAAACCTAGGATTTCAAGTAAAAGGGGGGGGGGGGTAAAGTGACTTTTTTTTTTAATTTTATTTTTACTAATGACCCATTTCCAGGAGCTTAGGCTGTAAGAAAATTGCCAAATATAGTGCAACTTGCAGTACAACTTACTTGAGCTGGTAACATGGCAGCTGGAGAAATGCTCAGTGGGGTTTCTGTCAAAGAACATGTCCTAGATTATTCTGTAGGAGATTGGAGGCTAAGATGCATCAATCTCCGGGTTTTAGTGGGAGGTCAAAGTTATCTTCTATGCATCTGTTATCTACTCTCCACCCTCCACCATAAAGTTCAAGCTGCCTGGCATCAAAGCCAGCTATCACTTTCCCACAGCCCACAATGCCGCCTGCACAGCCCAGAGACCACATACAGGTTATCTGAGAGTGGGCTGACAGAAGGGAAGCAAAAATAGCCATACCAGCTTTTAGCCTTCACACACAGACTTTCCCACCACCAGTGGAAATATTCAACACAGAAGCTATGGTCAGGGAAAACCCGGCTTCTCAGTGACTGATGGCACCTCAGGGGTCAACCACCAACTACCCAACTTGCAGCAGCTTCTCTCAGGAGACATGACAGCAGCTCTCACTCTGACATTCCCTAAGATTCACCACTCCAGCCAGGATTCCCTCCCAAATTTCAAGTTGGGGAAGACAACTCAATCTCTTTGTCTTTTCCAGACTGGTTATGAGCCAATCATAGTCTCATTATTCTAACTGAGGGTTTCTACAGAAATGCACTACATACCACTTCATGTGAAATTCAGTACAACTTCAGTGTAAATTACTTCCAAGCTCTTTAATCAAAATTTCAAAGGGGCAGAAGTGTCACAGAGTTATGCTGAAAACAAGCAATTTTCAAAACATAACTCAAATCACCCCCCACAGCCTCTCAAGGAGGCCCTCACATAGCCACATACTACCTGCACTCAGCCTTTTCTACTTCTGACCTCTGTTTTTGCCATTTGCACTTGCCATACCTTTGCCATGTCCTGGCTCTGTTCACAGCAGTACACAAAGGTTCAAGGCTGCTTCAAATTACTGCAGATGCCAGTGGAGCTTGATTCCACCGTGGACATGGGTGCAGAAACCACCACTTTGGCCATAGTCCTTAGCATACCCTCACATACAGTTAAGAAGCAGAGAAAGTATCTTTTCTGCCCTTGCAGATCTACCAGCTGTATGTTTTGGATGGGTTTTGCTCACATTTCAGCTGCCATAGCACTGTTTTTTGATCCAAATGGGGGGGAGGTTGGGGGGGTGGGATAAAATCAACTCATCTACATCAGTATAAAACCACTGCATATATCCAAAGACAGTGCAAGTCACTTTTCCAAAGCAAAATTCAGTATGCCACTGCATAGTCATGGCATACTGAATACAATCCAGCTTTGTACAAACACCATCCTAGCTGTCTCCACTCTTACACCTCAGTAGCTCTCTTGCAGATCAAACTACAGAACCACACGTGGTTTTTCTGTGCTACCTTTGAGCAGCTCTCTTCCCTCACATAAACTGCAGCTTGCAGAGGAACTGCAGTTGTTCCCAGGGGATCTGATCACCATTAAGGTCCTGCGAAACCAAACTCTGTGCAGGCTGAAACATCAAGCTAGCTGGAGATAAAAGCCAGGTGTGTAAACAAGGTGACCAGACTAATGGCCATCACTTACTTGTGCATCCTGCATTCATACAGAACCACCTTATTAAGGTATTTAGTTTTATTGCTGCAGTAAGGTCAGTGAAGAGAAAGTGAGTAACACAACACAGGAAGGAAGAAGCAAGGGCTGAGGGAGGCTGTGGCACTGGGCTGGACAGGAAGAAAGCCCGCCTGTAGGGCAGCATAGAGGACAAAAAGGCAGAAAGACTGAAATAAACTATGCTCACAGTGCTAATGGAAGAGCAAAACAATACCTGCCAGGAACAGGGACACCTCAGCACCATGAGGGTGAGAACTGGAAGCAAAAACTTCCTTCCATTGGAACGATCACATCCTTCCCTTTGGGGAAACACCAGGAGAGCCTTCTACTGCTGAGGGAAGGCTCTGGACCTAAGCATCCTACCCTATTTCTCCAAAGCAACAAATGGGAAAGAGGCCACCATATTCCTTCAGCAGGTGGGAGGTCTGGGTGAGCAGCAGGACCGGCACTGTGTCTTTCCCTCTTATTCCAGACAGCCCATCCCAGTATAATATGCTGCTTCCTGCCAACGCTCTGCTTGGGAAAGGGAACCCTTGGGCACTGACCCTGTTCCCTGCAGATGAAGCACAGCCCTTGCACCAGAGCACCCTCAGACTGAGCTTTGCAATGAATCAGCACCCAAAATAGCTGCACATATTTTCCCCTGTGAATGTTACTTCACACCCCACGCAGAGATGCTTCAAAATACAGGCATGGATGGTGCCTTAGGACCCACAACGCAAGCAGGGGTTTATGCCCATCTTCAGCACAGCCTGGCTTTCTCTGGGACTTATTCTTCCCTGCCCACAGAATAAGGTTTTAATCCCATTCCCCCTTGCAAAAGAAGAGTTCAGGAGCAGCCTGTGCTTATGTTCTGTTATCATGTGTAACTAAACAGGATAGCAAGAACATCTTAATGCCCCAAAACAAGACAGAGAGATGCAGAGAAATGGATAATACTACTCAGTGTCTAGTAAAACATAAAAAAAAAAAACCCAGTCAACATACATAACTGCATTTGGTTCTCCTCCTTCTTTTTAAGGGACAGCTTTTGATACCATACTTGCAAAAACACATAATTCAAAAAAGGAAGGAAGTGCTTTGAGGGTTTTTTATTTAAAGCTTGACAGGATAAACAAATCACAGTCTCATTAAATCACACAAATCTCACGCTGCACACAAGACTAAACCACGAGAAATAGGACATTACAAATCCTCATGCAGTTCTACACTTCCAGCACAACAGCTCATTTTATTTCTGCTCTTGGCAAGGTTAGAATAAAAGGCTTCTTTTCTTTGCTCCATAAATGTTTTTAGATGCTATATTACTTGAACTTAACACAGCAGTAATTGCACTGAAAAAGGGCAATCTGAATTGCATCCTGAAAGGAGACATTTATACTAACGCACACATGAACAGAGAGCACAGTTACAAAAGGTCTGTTTCAATCCTATCACAAAAAAACTTGACCAAATTCACTAACTCTTACAGGCAGAAGTGGTTGGAGAATTTTCATTCTCTAAAGTAACAACGTTTCTGAGATATACTGATTATCCAGATCTCAATATAGCAGTAAATTTTACATCCGCCAAGTATGTTTCTAACCCTGTAGGCACTGTGTTTTGCTTTCCTTTTTATTACTAACTTCTTTATTAGACTGTAGTTTGTCTTTTTACATTTTTTCCAGAAAGCAAGCCAGCCAGCCCTTGTTTAAAAAACTCTAAAATAGGACAATGGTAAACAAATTGTTCCTTATTTCTCAGCTGTATCTCAGTACCAATTCCTATTTGTTTATGTTAGCAAAATAATTGTAGGAGGGCATTTAGAAAATTATCATTGTTAACGTCTCATTTTGATATACTTACATATATACATACAAACATGCCTTCTATGTGCTTATTTGCCTTAGGCTAAAAGCTTGAACAAAAGTTTTGTTCTGGAAGAAGGCCTGCCAAACTGAAGTATGAAGTTAGTTTAGCCCTTGTTACACTACACTCTAAAAATGAAGTTTCCTGGACTGAAACAATTTTTCCCCCTTTTTTGTATATTTTAATACTTAACATGACTATGCTGATAATAAGCCAACTTACACTAGCTGGGATGTTTTGTTTGGCTTCATAAAGCAAAATAAAGTGGTATTAGTATTTTTTTTTCTTTCTTTCTCTCATTCTGGCACTGTTTTATGCATGGCTCTGGGCAATATTAGCTTAAACTATGACTAGAACAACAGAAATCTCTTCTGTGGGGGATACAGCTGTTTGTAACCTGATACAAACCACTGGAACTTGAATTCTACCTGCCTGGAAATTTTGCAGAGAAACAGGATCTCTAACAACTACCATCATGAAACCAGTATGAACAACAGTGACAAACCAAGGTTGTTGGTTGGATAGCCTTCCCCTTTGGGCAGTCATTGATGCACATGTGCAGCACACAAGACATCTTTTCTCCCAGCACTTGCCATTCATTCCCTACAAATACAACTGACTTAACAAGGTGGCAGTAGCAGAAAAAACATTAGGGTCTCTGAAATCTCTGACACCATTAAAACAGTGAGAAACTGAGGTGAGAAGAAAGGCAGCTTGCTAGTTCTCAAGATTATTTGCATTCATTGTTTTTGTTATAAAAGTTGAAATGATGGGTTAAGATTATGAGACCATCCTCATTGGATGTAACTATGGAATTACCTTTTGATGGTAATTTTCACCATCATAAAAGATAACAAATCTGAAACCTTGTGTTTGGAAATCTACTACAGATGAATCTGTGGAGGAGTAAATACTTTTCTTTCCAAGATACTTGGCAGAGGTTTCTGTCAAGAGTGAAGTCTCAATTTAAATACTGACTTTGAAACCTGAAGCTAATCAGTACACATGCAATATATTCCTTTCCTTCAATTGTTCAACAGATGGGATTGTCAAAATTTTCATTAAAATATTTCTTAGTATTTCAAATGATGGCTATGTCTTTTCTTGGTTTACAGGCAGGTTTTTGAATCAGCCCTGATTTCATTAAAAGAGTACCATTTCAAGACTGCCTTTAAGTAGCCAAGACATGTAAACCCTTGCCGGTCTTTTTACACACTCTGCTTAGAAGATGCAGATAAAGTGCATCCTCTTGCCCAGCACAGAGCGTACCTGTCCTCTGAGCAAGATGTCAGAAACATCTGAAACTTGTTTTCTCCCTCTCCCCTCCTCTTTCCTCTTGCTGCACACTGACAACTCAGCATCCATAGGAACAGGCCCCCTCCCAGCTGTGGCAAGGAGTAGATCGGGTCTGCCCACACTCCCCTAGCACACCCACCTACTTGCTTTCCCAGGGAGCCTCTTCTGAGACAGTGCTTGCTTCTCTTCAGGTTCGTGCTCTTCCCAGGAAACACGAGTTCATAGTGGCACCATCTGCCATTTAGAAAAGCTATTGGCAACATTCAAGCCAACCATTTGGAGAATCAGGAAAAAACATTCACAAGGGTGGAGATGAATGTTCACGTGATTTTTTCCCCTTGCCTAGGATAATACAGCCCCAACCCTTGTCTGCATCTTCTAAGTGCTTAAGGTACAGGACAAGTAATAAAGTGAAGCCAATTCACTGCCCTAAATCAATCAGAAGAAGGTTTTCTCTGTCCACATGAAAAGAGACTGTTCTGAAAGAGAAATCTTTGTTTTAACATAGATTGATTCCTCAGCAACACCCAATCCTGTCAAACCTATTCTGCTAATGGGGTTTCGTCTTACTTGAATCCCATTCAGACACTAAATAAACGGGAAAAAAAATGAGTCTGATGTAAAAAATAATGCTTAATGTTTCTAACATGTTCATGATTCTTGCTTTTATTTCCTTATTATATCTATATTACTAGTCAGCATATTAGTAGAGATGTTTTAATAACAATTAAAACTTCTTTAGCAGATATAAAGTGTACTACATAGGATGACTGCAAGCAAAGCAAAATTTTCCTACTTTCATCAGGTTGGGAGGTTTTTTTAACTGTTGGAGAAATGGAGAAAAATGCATTGAAGTTTATGCTAAAGATGGGTATAAAAATGCAAACAGATATACTCGCAGCAATCATAAATGATGCCAAGCAGTGGTGAGACTCTTTTTCTGCTGTTCAGCTGTGTTCAATCTACTCCAAACTCTTCAAATATTTCAGTATCTGTGCAAAACATTCTGTTGTGCCTGCTCTGCTCTAGTAAGAGAGTAAAATTCTTATGTATCAGTATTAGGACACGAGGCAGTGCAGCAAAGTGCTGGTAATCCTCACTCACTGGTAGGAAACTTGCCACTAAACCTATCAATCACCAAACCCAGTTTGGTGAATTGATTAAACCAAATTTACCATTCCAATAAAGCAGAAGGAACTCTATATGGGAAGAGTATATACGTTTTAATCTATTTTAATGCATCATACAATTTCATATTACTTCCAGTAACTATAGTGAATTTATTATATAAACCCCCCAAATATGAAACCTGATATTACATCTAACAGACACTGGAGGGTCATGAGAGACGCCAGGCTATTTCCAGGGAGTAATGGCTCTGTGTGCTCCCATTACCCCATCTCTGCATTGATGCAAAGCTACAGGATTCTCCTGTAGCATCTCACAGTCCTGAAGTTACATTTAGGTACAGGGATATAAAGATTCTAAGATCAATTTACAAGCAGTGGTAGACTGGTCTACTTACAAACCACATTTATTCAAACATATCTTGTACCTCACATTCTGCTTTTCCACTTAGAGAGCCCAAATCTCTGAACAATAGCAACTAAATAAGCTGGGGTTTTTTACTTCAGCATAAGAAAATGAGCACCACTGAGCTTTTCTTAAACAAGCAGGCAGACAATATGTTATGCCCTAGAAGAACCAAGAGAAATATTGTTTAAAGTTAGTTGGGGGAAGAGTACCAACACCCCCAGACTTGAGGTCCAGCTCTGGACCCAGAACTCCACTGATGGCACTTGCTCACAAGCACTGGCTGCAAGCACAGACTCCAAGATCCCACTGCAAATCAGAGAGCTGGATACTGCCACAATTTAGTCTAAAGATGCTCTGCTATTACAGATTTTCTTCTATTTTAACTACTTTTTTAGATTTCTATATATCTTCAGATTGCTCCAAAAGCAGCAGAAATTATTAACAGTGAACTAATTTATGATGAAATGGACTTATCATACTAACTACTGATAATTTTTTTAAGCTTTAATTGTTCGAATTTGATACAGCTCTTTAAGAGTCCTATCCTATGTGCTTTCACAACTGCTTTCACAATTCTCAATGGATAGTATTTATCTGACTTATTTACTAATTACTTTCAAATTACAAATGTCCCTCAGGTCTGAATCATTTTTGATGAAAGAACGAGCAGACTTACATCGGTTTATACCATGAGGGAAGAGAAATTAAAGAAGACGAATTTGTATTGCTCTCATCAGGCTAATGGGGAGTTTGATTTCTTTAAAATGTTTCTAACTTTATCACCACATGCAGTTAACAATTTGTATCTGCTAAGTCTTCCATGCAATCGCCATGCCTAGGTCTCCTAGGGTTTTTTTTAGTAAAAGGAAATAATCGTTAAAAGCTATGTCAAAAGAAGTATTCCAGACTGCAGATACCATAAATGTCACTGTCTCCATAAAGAAACTGAGCATGGACAAGTGCATGAGGAATAATCACATATTTTCAAGACACTTAAACAGAACATGCCCAAGGGCACACTGTAGAGGAGCCCACATTTCCACCAGTGAGTAACACATAGAGTTTCCTTCCCAGCAGTTAGAGAATCCAAGCTTATGTGAATTCTAATATATCACTTTTCTGCCAAACACACTGTTGTAAGAAAGGCACGTTAGTGTCTTTAGTTTAAAATCAATTTCACTTGGCTTGGGTATCACAGAATCGGGGAAAAAATAGACTTTTAGTATAAGACATTAACTTTCTAAAAAAACTGTCTTTCTTGGAAAATGTAACATTGTAAATGGAATACATACTTCATGTACTCTATGTACTTTCTTTCTCAGCCAGTGATTGATGACTCCAGATTACAGTTGTGTGTCTCCTCCAGCATTACTATATCACTATAACCACCTCTTGATTTCCCAAATCTCAGAAGTGGTACTCCTATTCTGAATTGTCTCCAAGACCTATGAACCAGTCCCCATTGCTGCACGACTTGACACAATTTGTTCTTCTCTTGATGACACTTTTATGTAGGATGCCTGTTTCCAAGTCACTTGACATTTTCCCTAAGTACTTTTCATACATGGGACTTGCAACTTTCTTCTTTTGTAACTTCACTTCAGATGGATGGAAAATAAATGAGAGGAATCTTTGCCTTAAAAAGATATTGTGTTTCAAAGAACAAAACCGTAACTTTTTTGTTCAGCAAATATGAATGAAAACTTCAATTTCAGTTTATATCCCTAAACCACAGAGGAACTGATGTGGTATTGAATATTACTTTCTGAGAAACTTGGGCAAAGGGGTAATGGGCAACTCTCTTGTTGTTCTGCTGTTACTGACTACTGCTTTGTAACCAATTCCAAACGAGGGGAGACATCACATATAAAGAGGCTGACTTTAGCTCTGTGGTAAGGAAGGAAGACTACTGGGTAGATTCAGCACTCACAATATAGTTTTAAGTCACAAAACTCCAGTATTGTCCATCTAACATCTTTCTTGCATTTGCACAGCTGAATTATTGCCTGGCTGTCAACATTCCCACCTCATTTACTTAAAATGTTAAAAGCCAGTAAATAAGGAACTAACATCAAGGATTTAAGGGGGCTATTTTAATTATTTTAGTGTCATACTTTTAAAACTATTCTTTAGAAAATAAGTGAGCAAATTTAGAAACAGGGTTAAACCGTCTCAATCAAAAAGCAAATTGCTGTGGAAAGACTCCTTTACTTTCTTGAGTTTCTTTTCTTGAGCTGGATCAGATGTCTATCTTAGTCATGCTGAATTTCTCAGCAGTCAAGGCTATGAATTACTATTGGTTGCTTGTACAATTAACCATGGTGCTGGTATGCCTGAGACCTTCCAAACACAGCAGGATTATTGCAGCAACAGACAATACTATAATATTTGCAGTATTACAGGCTTTGCAGTTTTCTATCCCTTCTCTCAGCTTGTGCAACGGGTTTATGAGACTCCTTGGAAACTTTCACCTGGAAGCATGGGATGAAGTAGCACCAGCAGTAACTCAAATGCTTCGCAGCTCTGCAGCCTGAAGAGTGCAGACATACTATTTCTAGAAATACCAAGATAAAAATTCTTTGAGGTAATCTTCTCCATCAGGGCCCTACTTACTGAAGAATCACATAGGGAGTCTCTATGCAGACACTCCAGCGCCATGCAGACACTCCAGCGCCATGCAGGAAAGTCTGAGCTAACTCAGGAATCAAGAGATGACTCCTCATATCTACATATTCTGCTTTTAATTTCCTCTTTGATAGTTATGATTTCAGTGCTACCACCACGTGAAGAATCCTCAGGGCACTTTCAACTGCAACAAGCTAGTCTGACAAAAATAAAGAGCCTAGCATCATACAGGACAGAAGAAAAGTCCCATGTATACAGTATGCTCTACCTAGTTAATGCTAGTGTCCCTACTTATCTCATGACAACCTTGCAAAAGCAATACATATTCCAGAGACTGCAAGGCTTAATTATTTTAATTCCATGGTCTGGGAGTTTTCAGCAGGGTTTCTTTCCTTCTTGCAGCTTTTGCAGACTGTAATGGTATATCTGATCACTGGTTTAAGTAGCTGTGATCACATTATCTGCACCCTTCTCAGTGGCTCCCTATATAGCGGCACATTGATTTTTAGGTGACTCTGTTGGTCTTTTTAGTTCTCCTGATAATAAAACGCCTGAGCAAAGAGAAAACCTACTCATCAGTATTTTACACAGACACTCTTTTTCAGGAATTAAACCATAATAATCTGCTGTAACTTGGCAGACAATTTTATGTTTGGTGTAGGGTGTGTTAGGCAAGAAGCAGTAACACCCCTCAGCTACAGCTGCTAGCCAGCAGCAGTACACATGGCTAACAGGACAAAGACTGCGTCTTGCACAGACACAGAGCACCTCCTGGCCTCATCGACTGCGGAGTTCAGCAGGTGCTGAGCGATCCTGCCTGAAAGAGAGCCCTACCAAAAAGTGATGCAGAGCACCCTGTCTCTTCAGGAGCCTCCTGACTTCTGCTTAGTCTTTCCTGGAGAGCCCCAGAGAGAAAAATACAGACAAGCATCGACTTCAAACACTCTCAGCCCCTTCCTCAGGGTGAGGGCTCATTCCAGCTTGACATCTGTTCCTGCCCTGCTTGCTCTGTCTGTAAAGTGACTCAGTCAAACTAATTCAGTGTCTTGAAAAACAGCATATTAGAAACCTTTGCGCATTTAGCTCCATCTAACAATAGCAAGTATCTGCATGGCATGCTTTGCTCTTCACATCATTCAGAAAATAGCACTCAGAGCAGAGAAAAGGGCAAGCACACAACCAGGCCCCACTCCTATACAGAATTAAGTCATGCTAAGGTGCCTCTGACCTGAAAAATTAAAGGCACTTCCAGGACCAGAAATATTTTCTCTCTGTTTTCTAATACCTATCTGAAGTCTTGCAATTTTGGAATGTTTAGATACAATGACATATATGTAACAGACTATAAAGGTTTAGATATAATGAAGAGCAGCTCAAGAGCACACATTTAGAACACTGATCCCCATCTTAGGCTATTGCCACCTTCATGGCTTCCCACAGGAGGAGCTGCCATTAGGGAAACTCTGAATGACAAGCTGGCCATCAACTAGAAGCATTTTTTGCCTGGAGGTGAGAGTATAACTAGGCCAGAGACATTTTCTTCTAACAAGTGGAGAGGGAAAAGCAGTACTAAATAGTGATCTCTCAAACCAGACACTCCTAAAAGCTCTCCAGTTATAGTATAGTGGGAGTAGGACTCCAACTGCAAATCTTTCTCCAGCAGTTACAGGGCTAATGGTTCTGCCTTACCACATATGCCTATAGCCAGCCATGCAATATTTGGCTCCAAGCCATACTGTTCTGAATTTATCCTTTATAAAAAAGGATCTGAAATAAATAGCAAAATTACAATCAATCTCAACAAGCAGTGAACAATTACAATGGAATGAATATCAACTATGCAGAAATATTTCTAATGGAGAGATTAGCTTTCTATAACAAACTCTGGTTTTAACCTTCATAACTTCAACAAAATAAAACACAGTCACATGAAATTTCAGAGTCATGGGCTTGGGCCAAGGAAAGCTTCTCTGGAAAGTTTGAGGTAGATCGGCCAAGGCATCTTGGAGATATGAGAGTTCCTGAAAAGTGAGGTGTTCTTCATTTCTTGGACTGTTCCCTAATTTTTTTTGGCTCACCATAACATAAAAATGGTTGGCTTAGACATTCCAAATTTGCTTGGCTACTACTGGTGCCTTTGACTAGTTGCAAGCTATTTTATTACTAAATGTGGGTTTGTGCAAATTTTGAGCAGTGCAATTGTTAACACCACATGTTGGCTTGTGCATACTGTAGGCAAGCCAGCCTGGATCACTGCAGACTCCTCAATCACCTCATCAGCTGCGCTCAGGAGGCAGCACCAAAGCCCAGAACCCTTCCCTCAGGTACAACGGGGTGTAAGAACTTGGTTGGACTTTACAGAGTCCATGGAGAGACATTTTGTCAGGATGAAGAGAAATGGTCCTGGCGTGCTTGCCAAGCCTTGCCAATACCAAAGTGCCTCTCTTGGAAAGCTAAGCACGCATGAGGCATAGATGGTTTCCTCCTCATACTTACTGTTGTTCTCTTCCTATTCCTTCAGTCCATATTTAGCCCTACTCTCTGATGTACCCAAAGAGTTTTGCCCATGAACATCCACGTAAGTCCCAAGCACCCTCTCCTCCATGGATTACTGATCCAATCTATTTACATTTCCATGGTGATTGCAAAATCTATGCTGGGGTCTGGGTGCTTCTAGTGCAGGTGATTCCCCATCTCTGCTCCATTCTCTCCAAGGCCCTCTTCTAGACTAGGAGCCTTGCATACATACACACAATACAGGGCATTAGACTTCTGGACAGGAATGTCCAGGGGGAAGACTTCAGCCCTCAAGAAGCAAATTTCCCCTGAGAACACTTTTAGTTTGTTTGATGAACCCTAGAAAGACTGTGGGTAAGGAATTCACTCCTGATGGGGACAGTTCTGTTCACAATCTTGATTTTGATAACGGATACTATGGCAACCTCATGCATCACTTGACACTGCCCTGAGCATGGTCAACTACTCTAAACAATTCTTCTTAATCTGTAATATTTCCTTTGACAATGACGATGACCTGCCGAGTTGCCAAGAAAAAAGCACTGCACAGCTGACCAGTGGTGGAAAACTATTAGGACATTAAAACACTTCTTGGTGAAGTATGTTCTCACATGTAAAGTTCCTCAGTTACAAGGAAACTTATTCTTTTTGAGATGCACACATGCATGACTCCCATTCACAGGAGTTACGCGAGTGAATCCAAAGTAAAATAGGCTTGAAAGTGTCTACATTTACCAAACATTGATTCCACACAGAAAGCGCCTTTTAAGAATGATGTATCCTTTGACCTACTGCATCTTATTTTTGCTCTTCAGAAAAGACTTTGTAGCAACCACGACACTTAGGTTAAAAACCAAAGCTGGTGCTATAAGCACTAAAAAAATCCATAAAATAGAAATGACCTACCCAGTAGACAGTAAGAACAGAAATTTTTTTCCACATTTCTTATCCAATTGGAGATTTATCAGAGCTCTTTTATTTGTACCGACTCAACTATCTGTTCTGTCACCTTTAAAATGCAGATAATCTACCTCAGAGGTTTGCTCTTCTCAGGAGAGACCACACAAAGCTCAACCAAGTATTTAGAAAATACATAGCCCTGTGCTGGGTCGGCACAAGCCTGCAGAGCACCAAGGAAAAGCTACAGAAGGAGGACTTCTTGCAGTCTCCCACAGAGCTCCTGCCTCCACTGCCCTTTGGGAAGGATGCTACCCAGCTCCAGGCCGCCTGCCACCCTGTGAGTTAATGAAAAGAGCATAAGGAGGATCTGCAGGCACTTTCCTCCCCCTCTCAATCCACAGAGGGCAAGTCACAGTCTGACCCTAACTTAACACTCAGGCTGTAAAGTTACTTAACACTTGTAGAAGAATTTATTTTTTTCAAATACACTGATGGCAGCATATGGCCCATCGACAGGTTTATTATTATAAGACACTTTTTCCACCAGGTTATAGTCTTTTTTATAAACATATGTTTCAGCACATAATAAAACCCTTAAGAACTGTTTCTGAAATGTGCAGGCACAGAAACTACTTTTCAAGGTTTGTCAAGACAATGAAAGAAACAATCTTTAAAGGGACTTCTCTTTTTCTAAAGGTCTTTTTCTTAATGTCTTTTAAATCTAGGGGTACTGAGAGTTATGCATGTTAAATAAAACAAAAGAAATAAAAAGTGAGTTTTCTTGTAAATGCCACATTTTTCTCCATTTCATCAAAGCAATTATTTTTATACTTAGTAAAACTTCTCCGTCCACTAAGTAGACATTTTAACTATGCTTTAAATCAGAAAATGTGGTTTATGGGTGAATGATAAGCTTCTGAAAATAAGGTGGCATATTATAAAGAAAATGTCAATACCACACCGCTACAGTCACACAAACTCATCAGTGCAAAGCCACCCTTGATATTCTGTGCCCTTCAGCTGTGCTAATAAAGGTCTGCGTGTGGAGTCAAGGTGCTTTGATCATAAACCTCCATCCATCTGCAAGACTGCATCCAAGTTATATGTCTAAAAACATGTCACTGCTTTATTTTCTGATAGACTATATCTGTGTTCTTAAGAAAAAAGGCTTCTTGTCTATGCATCTATGATGCAATTTCTGTGCTAGCACCACATCTTTAGGGGAAAAAACCCTCACATAGTGTACACTGCCTTATTAAAAAAATTCCTACACTCCTCCTATTCTTAATGCTTTCTTCCTGACATCTCACATATTTAGCCCAAGCAGATTTGGTTTTAAAAGCAGCCTCTTCAACACATCAAAATATGACTCAACTCAGGTATGTTTGCTAGGAGCTTTGTTTCCTACACACAAATTCACAGTCTCCTGTTAAAAGGAGCCTGCAGCTGGAGCACAAACTAGGACTCACTGGTGTCTAGACCCTAAGCCCACTTTAAGGCAATAAAAGACCTTTCACTTATTTTATGGGACTAGTTATTAGGCCTGTGCTTCACTGAAGATAATAGAGGCCTTGCAGACTGTATGATACAATACATTAAATACTCCTTAACCACTACAAAAGAATTCTGCAACCACTTTGAACATTACATTGGAATTTAGGGTATTTTGGGGGAGAAAGAACACTTCTTTTCAATGTGTGTTTGTTCCCCTCCCTTGATGACACTCCCCACAAAACGTAGATGTTTTAAGACAGCAGATTTGAAGCTTAAAGAATAAAAGTGCCTAATTTTATCATAGCCATACTGTTATAATTGGCATGCATGAGCTTGCATTCAAAGAAAACTCGTTTGTTAAAATTAATCACTGACTTTTCAGCCAATTTGTCAGTTAACTACTACCACGTCTGGACACGGTTAGTTAGCTTCACTGGGAGATACAGGTGCCCTCTATAATGCTTCCACAGGATAAAATCCTAAAACCAGTCAATCCTTTGAACATTTTGCAAGCAACTTACTCAAATGTTCATGGATGCTGCTACAGGCTCTACTTTTTTCTGCTTTTACAGATTAAGCCTTTCAAGGAGAGACAGGCCAATAGCTCCTACAATACAACGTGCTCTTTCTCCACCAGCAGACAGAGCACCATTAGCAATCACGGGTCCCTGCGCTGTGTTTGGAAACACTTAACTAGCGGGATCGGTTTGAGGCTAAGATGAGGCATGATGTACGAGTCTTCTGACAAGGGGGCTGGCTCCGCTCATTTAATTGCGGTTGCTGCTCCTATGATGTGGAAACCTGTCTATTAGAAAACACATTTCACAGGTGACTAAACAGCCATCAGATGGTAACAACTTTCATTTGTTACTGACCTCCCTTCCCTGACACGATGTAAGGGTGAATGGCCTGATATCCCACTGTCAGTCCAGAGCAAAACGCCTCCTGCTTTGCATAGTGAATTATAAAATACCTCCAACATTTTTCATATTGTGTTTAAACAGCACTTTTAACTAGCATTTTCTCATCTAGGCATCAGCCTCATGGAAGAATGTCAAATTTTTCACTACTCAATTATGCAATGTTTGAGGGCATTTTGGACCATGATTGTAGAGCACATCACTACATTTTTACACCTAGAAGGTTTTACTCAGGTCCCTGTCCCTCAAACACAACACCATGGGCCAAAGTGACTTGGTATATCATAGAGACAGGATCACAGCCTTTGCTGAGAAACTGATATAACAGCGGCTAGACTAAAACTAGTCCTTCCAGTGATGGACTGAAAGGCAACTTCGCTACCAAAATCAAATACAGAACTGAGCAGAGCTACTTTAAACTGAGGATCCTATAAAGAGACCACATCAAATTTTATACTCTCCCAGACCTTGGGTTCCACCAATGACATAACGAATTCAGAAAGCCACACAACAAACCCATCTCACTAAGCCCTCTCCATCTGGTTGGCCACATATCTTCCAGGCAGACAGATACGTATCACATGGGAAGAAGAAACTTTCCACAGTGAACAGCCATTTGGTTGTTATAAAGATTTTGTGTTCAGTCCTCAGAGCAATCACAGTCATTTCACAACCCTAGCTATAGAACACCTTACTCTCGGATAGCATTCATACAATTTAATTCAATAAACAGTGGAGCGTACAAAACCTGTGGTGAATCCTACTCTGATGACAATCACAGAACTATGGAATGAATAACATTTACTTTTGACTTACATTTAGATTTCTTAAATGCAACCTTCCAGAAAGCACAATAACACACACACACAACCAGCTGCACGGCCACATCTCCAAAGAAACATAACAGCAATCCAGGCCACCACACCCCAGAGCCTAGCTCTGTCCCACTTCCCAGCCTCCAGCCATCTCCAGCAACATGGAAGAACTGGCCTCTCCAAAGTGACTGGTGTCAAAGAGGGCTTTGAAGGTCTGTGGAACAACAAGGTCTGTCACAGCATCTGTCAGGAGCAAGTTCCCAAGGTCAAGGACCCTCATCAAGAATACTGACAACAGCTCCCTGACATTTAACCCTTAAAGCATTTATCCTTCTGGAAAGAGACAATCTCTGCAAAAAACCATACAGGAAACAGAATGATTTTGGCATACTTTCCCCTCAAGGCCAACTACTGAAGCACTGTTTCTAGCCTATGTAAAATTTTCAGACCAGATAAAAATAAGTCTGAATATCTCTACAAGATTGCTTTTTGCAGAAGTGTTACTGATCAAGCAAATCAGTTTTCTATGGCTGCTCCTTAAAAAAGACTAGATTTAAAACACAAAATATTCATAAACCCAATAACAAATATCAAGGTTTTTGTATTATTTCCAGGTATAATATGGTAGTTGTAGGCAGCTTTTCATATGATCTTGCACTCTAAATATGTCACTGTGAGTTCTACTGGAGGAAGATAGCACTTAAAATGAAATTATGTGATTAAGCACATGAAGAAGGGTTTGCTGTATCTCAACCCTTTACTGTAAATTCTTTATGGTGCAAATTTCATCCTGTGCCACTCTTTTTATACTCTTAGCATCATTTTCAAGACATACAGTGTCACTGGAAGAAATACTCTTAACTTCAGTAACCAATTAAAAACCTTCAGAAAAAAATATTAAAACTTTTCTGTTTGTGTCATGGATTGGTTGATACCTAAATATGAATATGAATTACAGAATTTTAAGGAATCTCAAAACAAATTAACATATGAATGGCATGCAGAACAATTGCTCTGAATTACTACCAGCAAAATCAAAACTCAACTGCTTTTAGTTATGCAAATTAGAAATGTAGCAGCAGCACTGCAAAGGAGAGCCTAAGAAGTTCAAAGTTCAGGGAAAAGCCATGCATGCAGCTGCTCCAAAAATAACCAAGGTCAGATAAAAGTCTGAAAGCAATTATTTGGGGTGAATATTGTACACAGGCCACTGCACTAAGCTTCTATAATTAAACAAGGCAAAAGTTCAGATGGTGCCTAATAAGCCATTTACTACATTAATTATATTCAAGTGTGGCAGTCTAATGCTTGGTAATAACTAACAACAAGGGAAATAATTTAAAGAAAGTATCTGATGTTGTAAATTTCTTTCTTTTTCATTCACCAGTACCAGTTTGCCAGCCAGCCTTTCTAACACACTTCAAACACATGAAAGGGATACTGCTTAATGTCAGGAAGAGCTATTTAAGGGTTGTAAACCTTTAGGCTGAGGAAGCCAACAATCTTACTTGACAAAAATGATTTCTACACTGCAAAAGTAGTAGCAAAGTCAGATTTTCCATTCCTTGAAGCAAGTCCCAAAGTTCCAATGCCACAGGGGCAACCAATCTGTTTTTTTTTTTAGCAACAACAGCATCTCAGCAGACCTTCACAGAACAGATTTCCCACTGACCCTATTCCCTGGATTTGCCTTCACACTGATCACACAGCCTTTATAGGCATCTGTGATTTTAATAGCATTTGCAGCAATTTCTTAACAAGATAATTAATATTAGAGAGGTATTTAATATATTTTGGCATCTTTTAATGCCATTAGTAGCTAAATACATGGAAAATGAGCCTATACCATATGCCCAAGTACTTCTCTGTAGACCACTAGCCAATTCCCTGGCAAATACAGAGAAGTTTCCAAAACGCAATCTGAAAATTACTGCAGAGAGATTTGCTTACTATTTCTGATGGACCAGTAGCATTACAACAACTTATGTAAAATCCAGCATTCTCCAATAGCATATGCAGTAACTAGCACATGCAGCTTCAATTCACAATGCAATTGTTAGGATGCTACCAACAGGATGTTGTTCTATCTCATTTCACTAATCTGCAATAGAAAAAAGAATCATTCTGAACTGTTACAATTATTTTCTATTTCGTTTTCTTAATTTTAAATCAGGAAACAGTCTCTCCAGATTTTATTTATGCACAACTCTAGGATTAACCTAAGAGTGCATAAAACAATCATTTTGCAGATTTCAAAGGACAAAAGATAAGGTGAACATACAACTTTATCCATGATGTCTTTCCATAGGGATGTTTACATATGCGACTGTAACATCCCTTTAGGCTACTTTTATAAAGTTTTTGTAACACTTTCCCTATTGTTTGGCCTTTCTTTTCTTTTCCTCTGTAGAAAATATATCACAAAACATAGATGTAGAGGTCTGTAACCTTGCAACAAACCTATAACATTTTGTATACATCCTCCAACTCTGAGCAGTGTGGACAATGCTGGGAAATCCTGTCCTCTGCGCAGATGAAGTGTAGAACAGAAAAGAGTTCTCTGACTACCACACCAGGAGTCGTAGAGGTCCTAAACGCCATCAGAGAAGACTTTTGCCTACAAATAGGTCGAAGTCTTCACTTGAAAGATTTCAAATCGAGCACATACACAGCAAATTGCAAGAGGAGCCCTGCCTCCTACAACAGAGGTGTCTGCAAAGACACCTCTTTGTTGTCAGCTGCAGAAATCAGTGCTGAATGTCCTTGGGTTTGAATACACAGACAGGACCTCACCTCCAGACCCCTTATCACAGCTTCTCATTCAGCAAATATAGCACATCTTTCCTCAGTAGTGCAGCGTTTGGTCTTAGCAAGCCACACACAAAACCAGTAGGCAGCTATGGTAGGATTTCAAGCAGTATTTTAATCGGAAATGCACATGAAAGAAATTTATAAAAATAATAAACCCCTTCAAGAAAAAAAAAAACCTCAGTGCAAGAACTTCATCTTTAAATGGAAAAAATGTAGTAATTCTTTCCCTATATCCAACAGCCCCACACTATCAAAACAAGCTGAATTACTTTCACGAGTTTTACAAACAAACAAACAAAAAAGATGCATACATACACATATAAGTATTAAAATTACCTGGATGCAAACACCACACCTGAAAAGTTTCATTGCAAAAGGGTTAAAGTTCAGAAAGTTTGCAAGACTGAAAAAGGAAAATCCAATTGAAAAATGTGCGAAAACCGTAACCTTGAGCTTTGTCGCTGCCTTCCGCCTATCTCTTAACAGTTCTCTACACGTGAAGAAATGACTAAACCTTACTCCAAAAGATCACCTAAATTACTTGAATGAGTAACCCGAATTTTTTCTAGTACCAAATGAAGCACATTGCCATGACAAAATGAACTACAAATGGTACAGCTGAGTACTAGAGATGATAACATTACCGATAAAATATAGAAAGAGACCACGGAAGTGATCTACACCGCTTATTTAAGGTAAATTCGAAGAGACTGTTTTCTGAGAATACTGATTTTTATATGCTAACACAGCTGCCTAACTATTGATAGGAGCAATCTGCAAGAGCAAATATAGAACTAACAGAAACAGCCTTGAAAAGCAACCACAGAAAAGGCTCTCATTTAAATTCCTGGAAAGCACTGCTTCTCTAAACGTATCTATTCAAGCCCTC
Organism: Platyrinchus mystaceus; assembly: GCA_035041135.1. Taxonomy (NCBI): domain Eukaryota; kingdom Metazoa; phylum Chordata; class Aves; order Passeriformes; family Tyrannidae; genus Platyrinchus; species Platyrinchus mystaceus. Next base: position 89,793,240 of record JAWWLV010000001.1, read on the forward strand.
TTGAGAAGGCGAACCCTCCTAAAACACACCCCGCACGCTCCCCGCCTGAAATCCGTAAAGGCAAGAAGCCACTAAGCTATGCCACTGAGAACCCATGTGGCTTCACCTACAGGATTTTCCTCCCCGCAAACGCTGCACAGTAGAAATCCTCCTCTTCACCACCACCGCCGCCCGCCCCACGCCAAAAAAAAAAAAAAAAAAAAAAAAAAAAAAAGTGCTCTCGGCCCAGGGGTGCCACTACGTACCGCCGGGCGCTCAGGGCTCTCTGGGGGCCCTGCCCCCCGAGGTGCAGCAGCCGGGGCGGCGCGGGCGCTCCGCCTCGCCGCGTCCCACGCGGTGCCGCTCCCCCCGCATGGTGGTGGTGGCCGCCGCACGCACAAAGCGCAGGGCGCGGGCACCGCCGGGGGCGGGCGGCACCGCGGCTCCCGCCGGATCGCAAGCGGCACCGGCGCCGGGAGGTGACACGGGCGGCGGGCGGCTCGCAGCAACGCAGCTCAGCTCAGCTCGGCTCGGCTCGGCTCGGCGCGGCTCGGCACCGCCCCCCGCCCCCCGGGCGCTGCCCTCCCCCGGGAGCCATCGCCCGCCGGGGCCGCCCCCCGCACGCTGCCGAGCGCCCCCCGGCCCCTCCCGGGATGGGGGTGCCCCCGCCCCCGGTACCTCGCAGGCGGGGCCGGGCGCTACGACGGCGAGGCGGGAGCTTGCGCGGGCTGACGGGCGGAGGGGGCCGGGGCCGCGGCGGGGCGGGCATGCCGGGGCTGCCCCGGGGCCGTGCCGCGCTCTCCTGGCTCATTGTTCGGGAAGGGCAGCGGCGGGCGGGGCAGCCCCGGCGGGAGGGGCGGGCGCTGCGGCGGGAGGGGGTCACCCCGGCGGCTGGGGGAGCGCCGCACCTTCCTCTGCACGGGCAGGGGTTTGGCGGCAGCGCTGCATCTTCCCCCCGTGAGGGGAGTGTGTGGGGCCGGCGCGGCGGGGCATCTTTCCCCGCGCCGGCCGGGAACGGGGGGATGTGCGGGGATGGGGCGCTGGCGCTGCGCCTTCCCCCGCTGTGATGTGGCGGGGCCGGGGGGCCGCGCTGCACCTCCAGGGCTCTGTGCTGGGGAAGTTCAAAGCGGCAGGGGAGGTGCGTGGGTTGGGGCCGGGCCGGCAGCCTTCTCGCCTTGTCCCTGTGTCCCTGCCCTGCCCAGCGCGGGGAGCGCCGCAGGGCTTCGCATCGGGACCCCGGTGGGGGCGGCCGTGGGGCGGGGGTTCTCTGTGGCCGGTCCGGAAAGTTGAAGGCATGGTCCTTTATTCAGCCCTTCCCCGTGAGCCGGTCCGGTGGGACTCCCGCAGCTACGCAGTGTGGAAGCGCCGCAGCCGGCTTTGGCTTTTTAAGATTAGGCTCCGTTAATTAAAGAAATATTTTAAGCTTAAAGGTCTCCTGAGAAGAAACACATTAACTCGCTCATCAAGCGGGTAGAAAAACAATGTGATGTAGGGCTGTTGGATCAGCGATAACAAAGGAAAGGAGAGATCAGAGAGATGCTACCGGAGCTGCGGTAAATGCTCCCTCCCATCGCCGGACCCACACGGCACTACTCGCTCCGGTGGAGCTTCCAGTGTCTGTCCAGCGGCACAGGAAAAGAGAAGTGTTTGCTGTGCAGTCGTTGCTATCCTTTCTAAGGTTGCTTAACAGCTAAAAGTACCTTAAAGCATATTTTACTCTTTGATTAATTTAATAGTAGTTTATTTTGCAAATAGCCTAAATAAGTCTTTGCTACAAAGTATTGGGGTAATGACAGATGACCTTTTTTTTTTGTGCTGAATCTATGCTCCAAGATAAGCATCTGTGTAAATGCATCTGAGACTGTAGCTTCTTTGTGCCCATATTTGTAAAGTGTAAGATGATCGGAACAGCATGCCTGCAAAAGGCACGCCTTCAAAGCTGTGAAACAAGTGTCGAAATAAAAGCCATTAGAGCTAAGGGAAAAAAGGTGCAATTTGCTAAATTAAGAGGTAAAATCACAAGGATGTGAAAGAAAAAACGCAATCAAGAATAGGTTAACAGTTTAAAAACGACGATTGTTTTGATAACACTTCATGCTAAAAGCAAATAATGATTGTAAATTCCGGAATTCATCTACTTACTTCCCTTTAGTTGAGGAATGCCATGAATTGCAAAGCAATTAATAAAAATAGCATATTTTCCCCTCAGTCTAGGACATTGTGAAAACAAATTTCAAATCTACAGCTAATTTCAAAAATATAAAAATCCTCATCAGTGAGATATGATGTGATGCAAATGGGTTGTCTTACACATATAAAGATAACAAAAATTCTATTGAGAGGCACTATGAAGTAGATCTATCCACAAATTGGTTCTATGGGAGCACTGCTGCTTGAGGGGTAGTCCTGTATAGCATTCATTCAAAAATCTAGATTTATAAATATAATTAGCAATTAAGGGATGGATATTTTCCCAGTATTTTTTTTTTGCCCAGACTTGCTGTCTATAAACTGATATTATATTATATTGTATTGTACGCTGCCTCATACAACTACCACGTGTTTTAAGAAGCAAAGTGAAAGATGGATACTGCTAATTCAATTTTTAAAAATTATTTATTTAAATTTAAAGTAAGAATCTAAATCTGTACAACTCTACAGACATACCCATCTGTTACTATTTCAAAATGTGCTGTTCTTTAGTAGGCTTATTTTAATATACCAGTGAAATAGAACTTTAATTTGGAATAGAATGTAAATTAATAGCATAAATTAAGTGAATATTATAGGGAAGCTGGTAACACTAATATATTCTATGTGGGAATCTGAGATAGTTTAAACACAATATCGGGGAAGCTTGTCGCCTGAAGACTTTCCTTTTTTTCAGCAAAACACTTACAGAATGGGCAGTTGGATTGGTGACAAATAACATTGGTTGAGCCCAATTTTTATTGACTGCAGTGGGAGTCTCCTCAACACATCTAAATGTAAAATTTATCTGCAGAAGGCAGGAGGAGTTAGTGTGCAATCCAGTAAGGTTTACTTCAGCCTTTTACATTCTGCTTTTGGCTTAGGCTCTAAACTCCATAAAGGAAGAACTCTGCATCCTGTTTATTTCCAACCATTGGCCTGATTCTGCCTTCAATTTCAGCGGAATAATAAAGAACAGCTTCTCTGGAAGCCAGAAAGTGAATTAGGATAAGGTGTGTGAGATCAAAATTAGGCCCCCATGATGTGAGAACAGCCTGGGGAAGGATTTGAGATCAGAGGACAAAGTAATTGCTGGCAAGTCCAGAATGGTAAAGAATTTACTTTCACACATTCACAGCTTGAAGAATTTGTCTTTTATATAAATTGATAGCAATAGGGTAAAGTTACACACAGTAGCTGTTGCTTTGTTATTGAGTTTGACGACTGATATAGATGCATCTATCACTTTGGTTTGCTACTGTGTTAGAGCAGTGCATATAAATAAAGGGAATAAATAACCTAATTTACTATGAGCAAGAGTCACAGTATATTAAAAATGGTGACACAGGGAAAGCTCTTGCCTCTCCTGGAAAAAGTTTTATAACAGATCTTTGTAGTCATCATTTAAACTGGCAGGTACAGCACACAAAGCCCAAGCACAAGCTTATTTAACCTTTTCAAAATATATTCTTGGCTAATATGGCTCCACTGATGGAAAGGAGAATTTTTCCGTTGGCTTTACCAAAGATGAATTTCATCCAAGTAATTGCAATTTTATTTCAGAACTATTTTGGTTTTGAACAAAAGAAGTGCTATTAAGCTTACATGAATGAATAAGCTTAGGTAACCTGCAAATTGTACGTCTCCCACTACTTATGGTTCCCTGAGATATTTTGCTGCTATTACTCCCGAAGGGGACATGTTAGGTGGATTACCACTGTCTTTCTGCAAACCCTCAAACAGCTTGGGGAAGTGTGCTTTCCCTGCTTGGGGCAGGGAAGGAAGGAGAATGCTTCAGCCTGTTGCCTTCAGCACCTTGTGAGGCAGTGAATCTTCCGGCTCTTCAGCAGTGCTGCCTCTAGGTAAGGCTCTTTTGACTGGGCATTCCTGTCCTGCTGCATCCAGAGAGACTGGATGCTGACCTGCTTTTTGTTTCTAGTCATCAAACAGATTTTTAATAAGCTTTATTAAAGCTTTTATTTAAGTTTGAGATACTGTTGTTGGTTCTGCACACATTAGATGCGTTTCAGTGTTGCAGTTGTTCAGCTATGGATGTGGATTTAGGATCGGAGCCTACAGACTTCAATTAACAGCTCTCCCTCCCTTAGGAGAAAGAGTGTCCTGGTTTCTTTTTCTCGTACCTTCTCATGGCAGATGATTGGCAGAATTGCCTCCTCTCCAAAGCCAGATTTGTCTTTTCCCTTCAGAAACATATTGACAAAATTCTCCTGGATTCAGTGGTGAGGTGTTTTAGTTTCAGATGCCTGTGTAGATTTGGCTGGGCTCACAGGGCTTGTTGCATCCTGGCTGATGGATACTGGGGTGTGTGTGTGTACAAAGATTTTCCAAGGACTCTTTTTGCTTGCACAAAACTGACAGGAAAAAAGAAGAGAAGAATGTTGGCCAGCATGGCATAGATAATCTCAGAAAGAATTCTGTGTATATCCTGTTCCACATGTGTCTGAAGAGCCAGTCCAGTTGCTATCTAGCGTTCATTGTGTCTTGGCAAGGTGTAGTAGGAAACACAATGAATTACGAATCCAGAGTGTGCACCAAGTGTGAGCTGTACTGCTTCTGAAGCAGCCCTGGGACTTAAAGATATAATGGACACAATTTCTTTCTAGTTTTCTCTGGTCTTGTGGGAAAGTGCTAACTTACTGCTGACCTGACCTGTATTAGAAAGTGATTCTTATCCTTCAGTGCTGTCTTAAATCTGGAACCTGATAAGCAGCCTATTCTTTGCTTTCCTCTCCCTAATATTTGCCTTAGGAAGGAAGCATGGACTTCACGTCTGTAGTATGAACTTTGAACCACACCCAGGTCACCTGTCCATTTACTCCCTTGCATATGCAAGTCTCCTCATGATCCTTGTCAAGAATTCAGATTCATGAGAAACAGTAAAGTGCTGCAAGGAGAAGACAAAGGTACAGGACCTACTTCAGCTTGGATTTTTCTGCCAGTTGTCATATTGCTGCAGAAGTCATCCTCAAGCTGTGAAAAAAGGTGGTCTTCAGCTGCTTTTGTAAAACACGTGAGTCACAGGGTCAGGACTTCAACATGAGCAGGGCTGGGATCTCCTTTCTGGTCCCTCTGGTGCTCCATCCCACTGAACTCAGCAGTTGTCCTCCAGCCAGTGTTTTCATGGCACTGCACAAGCATTACAGGCAGAGTCACACAGTAAACTCACAAACATCATAAATCTGAGTTCTTCATATTAACAAGATCACAAAGCCTACACAAGCAGAAGACTAGCACTCTAAGGACATGGGCAGTAAAACATTCCTAAAAGCTGGCTGCTCTGGTGAACTTGAAAAATATTCTCATCCACTTTCCTGCTGAAGCACTGGAAGTTTCTGTCCATTTTGTCCTCTGTTATATATTACTACTAGCATTACTCATTGGGTGCTAGGTGCCTTGACTCCTTGTCAAATTCTAATGGAAGTTGAAGATGCTAAAGTAATTCACAGCTTTTGGGGAGTTTTTGTTAAAAATCAGTCAGTGCCAGACTTCACTGGAATTCAAAACCTTAATATTCTGATATGTAAATAAACTTCTAGAGATAGATGAGTTTTGGACCCAATTTTATACACAAAATTGCTTTGAATTAATCTCTGCCTGCACTCTGCACAGTTGTGATATATGGAAGCATTACTGATGAGCTGCGGTGAGCTGGCTCTTTGGTTGAAAAGGTTAACTGAAATAAACAGGGGTTTATGTGGCAGGTTTTTGAAGAAAAAAATGTGCCTCATCTGCTGAATCATCAAGATGGGAAAATGGAGAAAAAATTGGCTTTGGAATGACAGTTTTCTCAGTGTATGGAGGGATACTTCCTTCCAAGGAAGAAATACGTATTTGCCAGGATGGTGTTATCAGCAGGGAGACAAATACATATTCACTCCCTGAAACCTTTGCAGGCAGAGAGCCTGTTCTGCCCAGCCTGCCCAGTGCAGCACATGCTGGCTCAGAAGCAGCCCAGCCTGTGCAGAGAGTGAGGCCAGGGCAGCGTGCAAGGATTAATCTCTTCAGTCCAGGCAGCGTGTGGCACCACAGCGAAGTGTGTACCTTCATGAATGAGAAGAGGCATCTCCTGTTTTGCCACCTCTGCCCCTTCTCTGGCCTTCCAGTGACTACTGTGGAAGTCTGATTTAGGGTCCCTGTACCTGAAGGGATCTAGAAGATCCTTCCATCTGGAAGGCTGATCGCCACGACCAGCCCTCACCTCTGTAGATTAAGGATTTATAACCAAAAAGTCAAAAAAGAGTTCCCTGATACCATTTGATGGGAAAGCTCTCCAAAACTCATCCTTAGTGGTTTCTCCTACCGCAAGTGTCCCTCATAGTGTTGTCTGGCCAACAACATTTGCTGTTCAAGGGCGATGTGCAACGTTTCTGATGGTAGGATTCATAGCCTGAAGCAGGATTGCAGCTTTGCAGAAGTCACATACACTGGTTTCATCTGGTTAGGAACTGCAGAAGAAAGCTAGTTTTCTGACAGGAATGACTTCATGCTTTGAAAATGGGTCATCGTTTTCTTCTTGATTTAAAATGCAAGGGAGCTTTCCCAGGAGTAACTTGGTTGCTGGTTATTCATTGCTCCAGAGCTGGTTATTGCTAGTACACTGTTTCATGTAACTTTGTATCTGTCTTGGAAAATGCTGCCTTGCTTTCTGCTGCTGTACATAGACTGAAAAAACCCCACGGCTCCATCTCCTCCGCAGGGGAGTGCAGATAGATCAGTGTAGCAAAGCTGCTCTCATCGTGCATACTTTCCAAATGCTTTATGACAAGTAAAGAAATATGAACAGTGCTGTGGTTTAGTGGCAGTTTGCATACATACAGGCAATGTGTCATACTTCAAATATGCAGATACATTTTTTTAAGATAGTTAAAATTACAATTAAAGTATGATAAGGTTTAGCCAAATAGTGTCATGAAGTGAGTCAGCAATTTTTCCCTCCATTGTTAATAGGAAAAGTTTGCAAAACCTATTCCTATCTTGTTTTGGTATTTTCAGTTCAGAACTTTACAGTGCAAACACTACCCTGGTTTGTTTAAATAATAAAGGCAGGAGTTCTGATGTCAATATGGGAAAACATTTCTTGGGCTGGTTGATTTTGTGTTCCACACCTTTTTGGAGACACCAAATATACCATAGAATTTTATTCTACTTTGCAAGACTCTTGAATGTGTTGCAGTTACTTTTGCAAAGATGTTAAATATGTTGCTGAAGTTGGTTGAATAGAAGTTGTTGTATAAAAAATGAGAAAGTAAATAGAGACATATGAGAAAAACTGTGTTTTGAAATGGGTTTTCTTCAAGGAATAGTCACTGAGAAGACAACTTTAATTAAAGTCTTTATTTTCCAGCACATTTCACAGTTTAAAGATAGTAAACAGGAAGCAGTGTTTCCCATTTGGTGATTAAATTTACTCTTTCCCTAAAAAAAAAAAAAAACAAAAAAAAACCACCAAAACAAAATTAAGACAATTTTGTGAGGGAACATTCTGCTCCTATATATACCAGCAGGTATAAACAGGAGAAGGATTCTCCTGTTGTCAGGACGTAGGTGGCATTTGAACAGCTGTCACCACTGCTGTAAACACGTCCCTTTTCCTGATGGTCTTGCTCAAGATGAAGTTGCCTAAGTCCCTGTCTTACTCAGGTCTTCCTGCACAGAAGTGAACTTTACTTTTTCTGTTTTCTATGCTCTTTTTGAAGGAAATGGATGCCTTTCTCTATCTTTCCATCTCCCATCCAAACCTGCCCCTTTTATGTTCCAAAATTTTCTGCAGCTTTCTTCCTGTGGCAGTACCCTTCTCAAATTTACAGTTTACTCCAAGACAGAAATATCTCTTTTTATGGCAAGAGGTGGATCAAGTTGTTAAAATCTTACTGAAAAGTTGAGATCAGTGTTTGAGAAGCATTGTTTTATTTTTCCTGATGTTTATAAGGAAATGGCTGCTCTTGCTCACAGGGAGCAGATACTTGAAACCCATATCCCAGTTGGGCACCCTGTGGCTTCTGGCTTGTCTCTAGTAAATGCTTCGCTTTCTGGATTTTGAACAAGAGTCTTGAACTGAAAATGGAAATGTCATTGAAACTTATGTGTTTCTATATTCATTAAATTGTAATTTTCTGGCAAAAATAACAGTTTGAAAAATTGTTGTCAAGATAGACTGACAGAGCATATATAGCTCTAAAAACAGAGAAGATGCTAAAGACAATTACTTGGGTCCAAACTCTGTTCTCAGCTTCAGAGGCAAAATATGGGTGCAGCTGAGGGCATGCACCCTTTGATTTGCCTGAGAAGTAAAGCATTTCTCCAAACAAGTGAATTGAATATTGTGTCCCTTTTAGTGCAGGGATGATTACACAATCCTGTTTATTCTCTGGGGTTTTTTTCAGCTCATCCATCATTCACAGCTCAGATTTCTGCAGCGATTTCACCAAGCTGGTTTGCTGTACGATGCAAAATGAAAGTCAAGTTAATTTCGCGCTCTACCCACCTCAGTCTGATTAACTGAAATTAAATTTTGTGCTAATAAGTCTGAGTGTGTGACCATAATTGGAAAGCCTTGAGTTCCTCTAACTGCAGGGAAAGTGCAGTTTTCCCCTGCATCATGAAAACATTTGAATCATAACATCTGGGAAATTTGCAACAAACAATGGTATCAATTTGGGGCCTCCATATAAAGTTTTTTCTGTTTCTCATCAGGGACTGTGAATACCTGTCTATTCACATTGCAGCTCTTGGAACATTTGGCCCATCTGCCCACCAGAGGAAAACTAAAAGAGCAGTGACACACACCTAATAAGGGGAAACTGCTGAACATCTGTGTTTCTCCATTACATGGAAATCCTCTTGGACTAATAACTATACCTTAAATAACTGGACAATTACTTAAATCTGTTACCAAGGTCTGAACAGGTCAAGTTAACAGGAAGGCTAGCTAAGGCTGCAATCATTCACCAGCCATTTGAAGAAAGAGAACCCAAAGTGAGAACTGAAAGACTGGTGAGAAGGGAGGGGATGGGAGGGGAGGGGAGGGGAGAGAAGGGGAAGGGGAAGGGGAAGGGGAAGGGGAAGGGGAAGGGGAAGGGGAAGGGGAAGGGGAAGGGGAGGTTTTGATCTAAAGATAAAGAACACTTCAGCATGGCACAGAAAGAGTATGGTGAATGTGAGTTTGAGTTTATAGTCCTATTCCTTTTAGATCTATATCTTTGTTGTATTTGCTAGTGCAAAAAGTTACTGTTTTCCTTAACTCCAGCAATGACCTCTTGCTCCAACTATCACCTGCTTCCAGAAGAAGAAAATCATAAAACCTAAGTTAAACTACAGCAGACAGAGTTTGGGAAAAGGTAACTTTATGTTCTGCGAAATCCTGGTATCAGTGAAGGCATGCACCTGTGTAAGACCAAGGTGCATTTGTAAGACCAAGGGAACGTGCCCAAATACCTGGTGCCAGAGATGATGCAGGAGCATACTGAGATTTCAATAGTGTAGAAGCACATAAATCCTTCTGGATTACAAACAGAGAAGCCTAGTAAATGTCAAACAGGATGGAAGTAGTTGTAAATATATATACACCTGTATTGTAATGGAACATCTACACTTCCTGATGGGAATTCATGGGAGTGTATATCATCCATGGGCTATCTCCCTTAGCAGCAGGAACATCATGATTGTGCAGCAAGTTTATTAAGTATGAAACAAGTCAGCAAACCCTTTAAAAAGCAAAGTCTCTTACAGCATACCATCCTAATGAAGGGTTTGAGAGTCAGAAATCTCAGCACTCACTAGAGAGTGGTTCAGCAGGTGTTTTGAAGTTAAGCCCTGTTCTCTAACCTTTGGATCAATGGGTATTCGCTATTATTTTCTATAGAGGTAGGATCAAATGCAGAGGCATGATGAAACATCTAACTGGAAGGACTGTGGCACCACTTCTGTGTATCACTATCAGATCTGAATTTAGTTTCAGCAACACAAAACAGGCTTCTCCTTCTTGTTCTCTGTATCTCTGACAAACAGCCTTATAAACAAAGCATTCACAAAACAGAAAGAACAGATTGTGCATGGCTCTAACAACAACATGGTTTTGGTCTGACTGCCCCATAATATAGGAAAATAAGAGTACAAAAGAACTGCAAATGAGATAAGGGTCTGAGCACAAGCTAGCCTACCTGTACATCATTTCTACTGCAAAATTAAGCAATGGCATCTGGGCTTGTGCAGCAAATAGCTCTAAATTTCTTTCCTCCCTGCTGCTGTGGGAGTTTAATTTAACCAGGGTGTATTGTCTATATGTGACATCATCTTGAAACAACAGCTTTGAAAGTGGAGAGAGGTAATATTCCCCATTAATTATATTCCACATCTGTAAAGCATATACATTGTACTGTGGATAAATAGAGCAAGCTTTGGCAGGGAGTTTCCTGAATATCTGTAGCCAGGTTTCTCATTTACAGTTTTCTCATTGTTCTGTACAATGGGAGCAGATTGGTCACTAACAGTGGATGAGGAAGGGTAGGATTTCAATGAGGTGTGTGTGTTAAACAAATGAAGGGCATTCTTTCTCCCAATACTGTGCCCTGCCACCACTTCAGTGGAAGTCAGCTGTAAAACCTGGTGTTTGAACGCCAAATATACACCCAATATGTCGACACTAATGATGACACCTGTTTTTCCTTTTCTTTTTTTGCAAATAAAACACATGAATCAAGATTCCAAGGATGGAGTTGCAATATCAGTAGTTGTGTATTGATATATATACATCTGGTTGTGATTTGGTTTAGGTGCCCGATGAGCCCTCATTTTAACACTTATGTTTGGGTGCAACAGGACAAAGGCACAGGGAAATCTCTTCAAGAGTAAAGATCTCACCTGAACTGTGGGAAACCCTGAAAGCATAGAGATTTTTTTCTGGCAAAAGGGATAAAATAGTGTGCAATGTTCTCCTATTGATCTTAGTAGTTACTGTTATTAGCAGGTTGCTACAAGCTGGTGGTGCTGTCTCAGAGCCTGCCAACCTGTGCCAAGTGTGTGCTCTCTCCCACATCCACACTGGCTAGAGAGGAGAGTCCAAGTCACGCTGCTCTGTTCTTTTCCAAGTGCTCTCACTCTTTAACTCCTCACACTCTTTATGCTAAACCCAGAGGATGAGACAAGGATAGACTTCAATCCACTTAGGTTGTGGTATGCTTTTGAGTGGTTTGTTTGGCCTCAACAGATAAGTCACAAATTTTCTTGTCATTGTGACTGGCTCTTGCTATATTATCAGCTTGAATGTTTCTGAGGGGTTTTTGAACTGGGGCTGTGACTGGGCTCTTAACAGTCTGTGGCATATGGGAATATGCATTAAGCCATTGAGAATATTTCATCACAAAGGAGCTGTTGAAAGAACACGTCATATACACCTGCCAAGAAGCATCTCAAATAATTGAGTTGATGATAGTGGAACGAGTAAAGTGTTTGTGAGAGAGTGACACCACATCCAGCACACAGAAGACTAGCATTATAATTAATTAATGCTCATAGATATTTCCTTAGCACAGATGCTATGCTTTTCTGTACTTCATCTTTGACAGGGGAATGCAGGAGAAGTGAAAATGCTCTGTCATTTTTGTCATGTCTTCCCTCTTGTTAATGCCTCACACAATTGATGGTTTCAAGGTCACTTTATTTACTGACAATTCTCTTTCACCAGCAATACCAATTTTGTGCTAAAATGAATCAAAATATGTTTACTGTAATATCCCCTCTGGATCCCCTACCTCCTCCCCATTCCTAACAGTGGTAAAATAAGAATAAGATTAATCATATAAAATTAAAATTTTCTGAGAGTATATATTTTAGAGCCATGGTGTTTAATGACAAGCTACATTATTCAAATAGGAATAAAAATATTTATAGATTGTGTTTTTCAGATGGTTTTGCAATAAAGCCAGCATGGGTAATGTATGATGAGATTCCAGAATCACTTTTCTCCCACACACATATTGATGGAAACCCTCAGCTGAACACAATTGCATATATCTCTTTTTTCAGTCAGTGTGTATGTTATTACTGTAGAGGTGGAAGAGCTGCATACATAACCAACCCACTGCCCTACCTGCAGTAACAGAGCCACAAGTCACTGCTTGGATGCATCCATCTGGATTTTTGTTATTTACATCATTTGATGAGGGTGTATTCCTGCCGGCATCCCCCTGGAATACAACTGTCAACAGATCTGTGTGTTACCAAAACTTCTGAAAAGTAAGGTAAAAACTTGGCAAGATAACTTGCAATCTCTAATATTTTTAAAGTTGAACATGTAACAACAGTAGCACATCTTGGTACCAATTTTTTAAGGTTACCTTAAACTGAAATAATAGGATGAAAACATTTTACTCTGATTATAACACTTGTTCCTTTCTTAGGTGTCTGGAGTATGATGCAGGTTTGTGTCATGTTGTATCCTGGCAGCCAGAAGTTCTCAGGATTTTAGTATAGGAATGGCAGTTTCATACAGTCTGAATAACTGGGATCATATGTGCTTGTGCATGAAGTGTGCTTATGGACACGCTTAACCGGTCCCTTACTGACAAGGTGACATTGGTTCTGATGTGGTCTTTACTTTCCTTAACTTTCTTATTCTCTAAGGCAGCATCTCTGGTTTCTTTGCTACCTATGAAATTTTTTTGCATTGTTCTCATTTTGAAGAGTGATTTTTCTTTTAGTCTGGCAATATAATTTCTTGTGACAGCCACACACTGAGTTTGTGGGTTCTCATTCATTTGCCACAGACTTTCCCTTCATTTACAGGTGTATAACCTCCATATAAGATGAAAACACTGACAATTATGTTTTGATTGTGAAACAGATTTTATCAGTACTTGCATCGTCCCAATAGTTTTAGCAGTATTTTTTGCTTAATTTCAGTCAACTTAAATTAATTTTTATTGAATTTTTCTCAAATATTGCCTAGTATTGGATTAATTTCATCCCTATAAATAAACACAGAATCCTTCATTAGTGAAACTGTCATAAATCATTCTGTGGGTTCACTTTGGATCTTGTACTTAGTCATTAAATTCATGGCTTGACAATACTGGAGTAGCTTTTTGGAGAGAACTGTTTAGATATTCACCTAACATCTAACCAATCACTATCCATGTTCCTCCCTCTTTTTTCTACTCAGGTTAACAAAAAAATGTGCAGTTCCTTCTTTATTGTGACCTCCAGTGAAGTGCAAGCCAAGTGCCTGAAGTCCTATTGCTTGTCAGAAGAGCTGCCTTTCTGTCCTTTACCTACAGTTAGCATGGACTCCAGAGTACTCTGTCCTTTCAAGGAGTGTCCTGTCCTTTGGCTTATGTTAAGCCTTATCATAAATTGCCCTAGACTGAGATTTGGAAATTATGACTCTGTAAAATGGGGATTATGGCAGTGCAAGGTGCTGTAAAATGTGTTGTTGGAAAGTGCATATACGAGACCAATTTTGCCATTTGCTTTATTATATGTAGGTATCGTAAAGAAGGGCAGTGAAGTCAAAATAGAGCAGTAACAATTACAGTATAGCAAGACAATATACTACAAATTTCCTTACCAATTGTACAGCACATTCTTGTGACAAAGTACTGTCTCAGCGTCATTAATGAATTTTGATTCTGGGGATATCCTGTAGGCAGCAGCTGTGCCTTTAAAACCAAGATCCAGTGAGAAGAACAGCACCATTTTCCTGCTGATCTGCTCAGCTTCCAAGCATAATGAGTAAAAATAAGTGTATTGGAAAGAACTGAGCACACCTCATAAAATGATTTACAATAGTGTCATGGGGTGACTCCTAATAATGTCACAAACTGAGCATATGGTAATTGTTCATATCTTACTGTAAACTTTCAGATATAAACTAAAAAAGAAACAAACGAACAAAAGCATGATATTGTTCTGGCAATAATTATAAGTTCAGCAACTTATTAGGACATTAACATATTAATTACATGGTAATCAGTGTAACAACAAGTTATTACTAACTTTGGATAACATTTTGATAGGGGCCTTCATGCTTTAGGAACCAAAGCCAAGATAATGTGGGCACCTACATTTCACTGAAAGTTACTTAAGAAATTCTGAGAATGCTGTTTCACACTTCCCTTACCCTAAAAGCACCCTTGATCCTGATGTTATCTTTTTATTTATTATTACTGGTGCTGTAGTTTTAAATTACATTATTAGTTGGTTTCTCATGAGCTTTCGAATGTGTCTGGTAATCTATCACAGACTGCAAAGCCCTACAGAAGTTCCCACGAGTGTCACTGTCTTGTGGCATGGTCCATTCAACTCTGTATTCCCTGGGAGGCTCAGGCTGATGTCCAATGTCTAAGCCAATGGGTACAGATTCGCCACTAGATGGGAGCATCGATTGTTTAGCCTTTGCTTTGAAGTGGTGCTCTTTCAGCCTTGGAAAATCATATTCCCTGTTGTCTCTTGTTTCAAACTTGTGGGAGGCCTGAATGTCCTCCCATTGCTGTGTGGCACATTCTAGAAACACTGGCTAACACTGATCCCTAGAGGACATCCCTCTTGGCTGATGCCCTGAATGACCAGCATTCAAAGTGGTCCCTACTGTTTAGTACGGAAGCACTCAGTTACTCCCCAAGTCTTCAGGGCCGTGTTGGGAATTGCAAAAATGTTCCAGTAATCTTGTTTTATGGCTTATTGTTTCATTGGGATATGTAGTATCTGTATTTTTCTGATTGTTCTAAAATCACTCCGATTACCAAAGAAAAGTGAAGGTAAAAGAAAAGACAGACTTGACTTTCTGGTTCAAAAAACCAGTGGTGGAGCCACTACATTTCCAGACAGATGCACAGAAGGAAAACTTTAGACTAACCCAGTTCCAGGACATCCGCTCTGACCCCTGCAGCTGCTGGGATGCTTCCACAACTCATTCAGGTGAGATCCAGTTATTAAACAAGGCCATTTTCCAATGCATGTCCCTAACCAAAAGAATCTCCACCTAGGGGCACATCCCTCCTCCTGTGCCTTTGGTTCTTAAGGTGTGTGTTAAGTTAAAATATCCCCTTCCTCCACCAAGGCATGTTTGCAATACTTGAATTTGATAAAGATACTCTTTAACTTCTTTTCCACACAACCATTACCTGCCCTTGTCTTGCTGCTCCTTGAATAGAAAGATGGCAGACGGTAAAACAAATTGTTCCTGGGCTCAGTTGAATTATAAACAATCCATTATGAGGGAAATGCTTCCTATACAAGTAGAATGGAGTACAGACCTCAATGCACAACTACTTTTTTGAGTTGAGAACTGCAGTGTCTGCACATGAGCATAATTGACAATGACACTTCACAGAAACAGCTAAGAGAAATAATGTATGTGGACCATTACTAACTCAGCACTGAGACTCGGCATGAGTGCAGCCAAAAAGCTGCTGGATGGTAAAGGATTCATTGTGTGCCTCCTGCTCTGGGCTGTGAGGGTTATGAGAAACAGGATCTGCAATGGTCAATCCATCAGCTCTCTCCCAAGCAACCATTTTTCTTTGAGAAGGAAATATGGGAAAGGACATGTGGCCAAGATCTTTCTTGGAAGACAGTTTTAGCCTCTGCAGCTAGGAGGAACCTCTTTAAAGGAGGAAGGTTGCTATGCCTTCAAGACCCTGAAAACAGAAGGCAAATGGTGAACACAAAACTTGGGGAAAAATTTGCTTTTAACACAGTTGTGATTTTCTCTGGGCATGACATTTTGGCTGGTGGATGAGAGGCTTGACATGAGCCAGCAATGTGCAATTGCATCCCAGAAAGCCAATCATATCCTGGGCGGCATCAAAAGCAGCATGACCAGCAGGTTGAGGGAGGTGATTCTGCCCCTCTACCCTGCTCTGGTGAGACCCCACCTGCAGTGCTGCATCCAGCTCTGGGGCCCTCAGTACAGGAAGGACATCAGCCTGTTGGACATCAGCCAGAGCAGGACCATGAAGATGATTAGAGGGATGGAGCACCTCTCCTATGAGGAAAGGCTAAGAAAATTGGGGTTGTTCCCTCTGGAAAAGAGAAGGCTTCAAGGTGACATAATTGGAGCCTTCAAGTACCTGAAGGGAGCCTATGAGAAACATGGAGAGAGATTATATACAAGGGCACGTAGTGATAGGACAAGGGAGAATTATTTTAAACTGAAAGAAGGTAGATTTAGATTAGATATTAAGAGGAATTCTTGGCTGTGAGAGTGGTGAGGCACTGGAACAGGTTGTCCAGAGAACTTGTGGTTGCCCCATTCCTGGAAGTGTTCCAGGCCATGTTGGATGGGGCTTTAAGTAGCCTGGTCTAGTGGAAGGTGTCCCTGCCTGTGGCAGGAAGATTGGAACTAGATGATCTTTAAGGCCTCTTCCAACCCAATCCAAGCCACTCTATGGTTTTTTTCATGTCTAAAGTAGACATTACCACAGGTATCCTTCTACTGGACTGTGCCAGAGGCTCAAGCTAGAAGTGTCTCATTATCTTAGACTGTAATGATTCAAGTCTCATAGCTGTATCCTGACAGCCTGCTTTTCTGAGGGGTGACACAGAACCTTGTTCCTTACCAGCAGCCAGCAGCAGAGATGAAGGCACGCTCTGAAGTCTGGGATGTGTGAGGAATTGTATTTCCTCCTCATTAGCATTCATGGATGTTCAGCGTGCCTCCCTTCAGTGTGCCCATGATGCACACAGCACAAACTTGCTAGTCCTGCAGGAGCCCATAGTCCCGTGCTGTAATGTTGAAGCCAACTAGTTTTTCACAGAATCATTCAATTTGTCTGCAGCCTCTAAGGAGATTACAGTTTATTGACCAAGTGAGTAGCGAAGTGGTTGAGTATCACATTCCATCAGACTTATGTAGGTTCAGCTAGGAGTAAAATCTGTCTTCAGGTTAGTTTCTACACAAGACTGTGATGTGACTAACACTGAGATCAGATTTCATTGGCAAATCAAGTAGGAAGCAAAGTGAGGTGCAGAGAACTCATTTAAATCACAGCTGAAATAATACCAAACATGCAAGTGAAAAAAATTACTGACAAAGTTAATTGCTTTTCTTCAATATTAAAATAGTTTCGAGTTTGTTTCAGTGTGAAAATCACTTGCAAAGACTCTAGGGCATTAAAATTAGGCTTTCTTCTTTTGATTTAGTCCAGGAATTAGCTGCATGAGAAACTCAAGCAGGGACACCAGCTAGAAGAAAATCAGAACAGTCAAAGATATGAGATCTGCCAAAGCTCTCAAAGGCAGTATACTGACAATTAAGTTTCTCACTAATCCCCATGATACACATAGAAAAGCCTATAGAAATCCTCTCCTCTCCTCTCCTCTCCTCTCCTCT
>JAWWLV010000001.1:89810864-89825096 GCA_035041135.1 Platyrinchus mystaceus
CTCTCCTCTCCTCTCTGCCCCTCTCCTCTCCGACCCTCTCCTCTCCTCTCCGACCCTCTCCTCTCCTCTCCAACCCTCTCCGACCCTCTCCTCTCCGACCCTCTCCTCTCTGACCCTCTCCTCTCTGACCCTCTCCGACCCTCTCCTCTCCTGTCCTTTTTATAATACAGGGACCAAATTTCACCTGATTTATAAATATGTGAGTTCACTTAAATTTATAAGGTTGCATAGTCCGTATAGCTACTACTTTATAAGTAAGAGCCCAATCTGCATTCTGTTTATTCAAGAACTCATTAAAACCCTTTAAAGCATTCAAATCTCTAACTGCTTAAAATGCAACTCATGGGATTGATAAATATGCTTGGCTCAGGAGGAAAAATACCACTTTTACGAAGATGCATATCAGCATTAAGTACAGAATTTAAGAGCTCATAAAAATGTTGGCTTGACAGAGGAAGATGGAGCATCCACTCTCTTCCTCTGAGGCTAGGTAACTTCACTAGTGTTCAACTTAGAGTGTGTACGTTTCGTCTTTCACCGCTCACACTTTCCTTCTTCCAAAGGGCACCATCTTCCTTTATAAGCAAAAGCTCAAATGTGGGATGCAGTGCTCCTGGCCAGCAAGGGCTCCACAGGAGCATTTAAAGAAACAACTGTTGTATCTTGCTAACATATACTGAACTTCTGCTAATTACTCTGCTCAGTGTCTGTAGTTCAGTGGCTTATGAATATTCCTGAAAAGTAGCTTGGTCCAACATTGTAAAATAGTATTGTCTGATGCCTGAAAATTCACAGGAGAGGATCAGCTTTGCCAATTCTCCTGATTTACACCATAGTAGCTGAACTCATAGAAATTTGTTGCTTCAAAGTCAGGTTTTCATTTCCTATGAAGAAAGGTGAAGACATGCTTGAAAAAGATGTAAAAAAAGCAAGATGTCAAAGTCAAAGCTGAAACCTAACATTACAATTAACGTTACAATATTTGAAAGCTTTTGGAGAATTTGCTTGGGCTATTGTTTCAAACAAATGGTTGAAGTAACATTTTTTAAAACCGGATTTGGGATAGAAAAGTGCTCTTTATATTAAAACCTCTTGTAGGGCGAATTACATAGGGAATTGTTTCTCCAACCCACAGCACACAGATGACCACAACGAACACAAAGGAATGTGGCCTGACCTAATGCTGGAGAGCTATTCCTCTGGATCTTAGAAAGCAAAATTCACCTGTCCTTTGAAAAGGAACGAAGGTCTTTGCTCAGGTAACCATAAAAAAAAGATAATTAAGGGAACAGTATAGAAAGAAATGTAGCGATATGCTTGTCTTTGGCAATTGAAATAAGTATGAATCACCTGTGTATGGGAGAAGTCATCTATGTTTTTCATGTAACTCAAGTGAGCTTGCCAAGTGTCATCTGGAAGGGACCTCTGGTCTGGCCTTATGCTGAAAGCCGGGCCTCTGCTTATTAGGCTACCCAGGGCCCAGTCTTGTTTACAATGAAGGAGATTCTACCACTTATCTGCTCAGCCCTGTCCAGACTTTTAATTGTTTCATGGTTAAACATTTTTTTATTATATCCAAACAGAATTTCTCCTGAAGAAACACTGTGAATCACTGTAAGGACATACCTCCATCCACTCTGTAACTGCATTTCAGATATCAGAAGACTGTAACTACATCCCCTGGAGCCTTTCCTTCTCTAGAACAATCAAACCCAATTTCTGCAACATTTTTTCATGTCACATTCTGCAATCCTCTCATCATCTTCATGGCCCCTCTCTGGGTCCTCTCCAGTTTTTCAAAGTTTATCTCAAACTGGGGCACTGTGTTCTAGCTGTGGCCTAACAAGTGCCAAGTACTATGAGATAATCACTTTTCTTGATCTGCTGGCTGTATTCTTGCTGATACAGCCTCGGATGTGGCTTGTTGCAAGGACAAACTCCTGGCTCATGTTTGGTCTGCTCCTCATTAAGACTCCCATCTTCTTTTCATCTGAGCTGAACCTCCCCAGTTTGTATCCTCAAATGATAACTCAGGTTCTGTTTACCATAACAAAGGGCACTTTTAATTTTTGCATCTTTCTGTACCAGCTCTGTTCAGTATAGTCCTTCTGCTGATCAAGGTTACTTTAGTACCAAATGAGTGAAAAAAAGAAAGGGTCCAAGTGGATTCTGGACAGGATGGGATTCATCCTCCTACATAGTTCCTGTCGGAAATGTGAACTGCTGTGAAGAAATCTGCTTGAGTAAAGGAGCTTGTTGGTATATGACCAACAAGTCTGAAAGGTTTGGTTTCATGGCCACTCACGTGTGGATCAGCCAGAGGGTAGTGAGCTCCTGCTACTCTGAAGACATGCCAAAGTGACTTCTTTTGGGCAGCAAAAGGAGGAAATATGACACATCAAGGCAGATGCTTATGCCTCAGGAAGAGAAGTATAAAGGAAGAAAGCACATTATATGAGTCAAACTGCTCAGCTCCTGCTGCAGTACACTGAGAGAACCCTAGCAGTCTCCTTTGCACCTGTTACATTGGAGCACCTTCTTCTTAGTGGTATGTTCCTACCTCTTAAAAAAAAGGTACATATTTTTCTATATGGCTTTATTCATCATGTCCATTCCTCATTAGTACTGTAGACTTGGTCCAGTTTGTTTTTCAGACGATCAAAGCAAGGGGACTTCCATCAGTTCCTAGAATTCAGTGATCCATCTCTTGCTTACAAGAATGTTACAAAAAGCTTCTGAGAGTTTTGTCTACATTTCCTTTGATCAATGCCATTCTGTTGTTACTAGCTGTTCCTTAAATCATTTCAAACAAGGTTTCTCCATTTCTTTGCACCTGCAGATGCCTTTATGGAGTTATCCTATTCCCCCTTAGTCACTTAGTGATACTGAACTAAACTTATTTCTTTAATCTTCTCTAGAAATTAATCCCTTGAGTCCTTTAAACATTTTTGTTGCCCTTTTCTGAATTTCCTGCAGTTTGTTGGAGCTTTCTGGCAGAGATGTGCTTAGACTGGGGAGCAGTATTCTACCTACAGCTTCCTTGTTTGCTTCTCTCTGTACCTTGTCTCTGTGTTCTCAACTCTGCAATGGGGCAATCAGAGGTGAGGCCCTCGTCAGTCTTTGAAAAATGTAGCAGTAGACTGATATCATCTCCATCAGCTCTAATGATGTTGGAGCAGAGCCCTCTATATGTTGTTTGGCTGAGGCAGAGGAATATAGATGCTGCCAGTCCTGAGAAAGCTGCAGCCCTCCTGAGATGTGTTCTCAAAGCTTTGCATCTTTACATAAGATATAAATCAGAGTGCTTTGTGACTGAAGGCATATATATGCATGTGTAGTAGGCTGATGGAGGTAGTAATCACATGCCAAAATGTAGTTTTGGGCAAAAAAGAATTAAAGAAAATGCATAGTGCATTTTCTCAGCCAAAGTGGAATCCCTCTTTATATAGGAGTACAGGTTGGGAGTTAGGGGACATAAATCTTGCATTGCAGTTTTCACTTTCTGAGTAAGCTTACATAGAAATTCAAATCCCAGCATGAGTTCTAACACACACCTTCCAACAGCTGTTGAGTATCACATAAGGAACTGGCAAGTCTGCAGCAGCAGCTGCAACTTGCCACATCGCTGGCAGTACCACAGAGCTTTAAGAGATGGAGGTGATGCAAGTACTTTTGTGAGGCATTGACCACTTGGGTTGTACTGAAACAGAGCAGCTGTGGTAACAGAGGACATTCAAGACCCCCTATGTTACTTTCTACAATGCAGTTAAAAGAAGATTTTTTTTTTTTCAGTCTACAAAACATAGTGAGCAGTCTACGGTGCCATATACACTAAATCAAAATAGAAGGGTTTGATCTTCAGAAGAAAAAATATGTTTTGAAGTCAGAGACATCCTATTTCATGCATGATCACATGATTTTAGAGGCAGAGCTATGGATTACACTTGCAGTGTAACCATTTCAGGTGCTTTATTTGTATTTGTCCCCCCCCCAAAAAAAGAACACCTTAATCTGAAGAAATGGATGCCCATTCTGACACCTCTGAAAACTCACGTGTTGTTTCCATCCCTGTTAGAGGGGATTCTGTCATACTGTAGGGCATTTGAGCTCTACTATTGCTTTTTAATAAACAAGGAGCACACAGTAGACAACCCTTAGATGATGGAAGTAACATCTAACTAGGAAATCAGCAGTGTTCTAGTGCAAGAGAATTCAATCCCTTGCAAATATTTTACCCTCCCCCTTAGAACAGCTGGTGGGGTTTTTTCCTTTCTATTACTGCTCATTGCCGGGGATTGGATTAGATGAGCTTTAAAGGTCCCTTCCAACCCAAACTCTTCTATGATACTAAGTTTCTATGATTCTAGGAACACCTCTCTGACACTTTTGGGGGAAAAAAAAAAATCTGTTGAAGTATATACTTGAAAAACCTTAGATACAATGTTCATGTCTATAAAACTGAGCTTCTCAGTCCTGGAGCTTCCTTTCTTTTCTGAGATGTCTTAAATCTGTGCCCACACCAAATGTTGGTTTCTTAACTCCTGCAGTAATTTTGAATCTCTCTGGCATCCAAAAGGCCATGGTAAGCCTAGCAAATTAATACTGTCTCTGATGAGAGTCAGTAAAAATGTCTAAAGTTGCTGTATTCAGTTTGATTTGACCATGTACTTATCTCCTTCTCTACCTCTGTATACTCAATGGAGTCAAGAAAGGGATTCAGCTGAGCAGCTAATAGGCATTTATTTCAGGATGAGATGAACCTCTCCCCATGTTATATCACTATATTGACTAGCTCCCCACTGAGCACGGAGGCCCCCAGAACCCAAACCCTCAAACTCAAACTCTGAGAAAGTGAAGGAGGTGTCAGAGCATGGCTTAGATTGGCCAAGTACCTGTGGCACTGACCTGTTCCTACCCAAGCCCTCAGGCACCATACACATATTGAAAAAGGATGTAAAAATAAATCAAGCAAAAAGAACCTGAAAGCAGAAAGGGCCATAAGAAGGGCATCATTCTAGCCAAGAAAAGTTCTTCTTATGTAATTAAGTTTGCTCCATTTAAAGTAAATACTCTCCTGTCTGTTCTCTTTATGTTGAGGTGCTGTGAACTTGGCAAGGCTCTAGCTGAAACAGTGTCCTTCAGAATGTGGGGAGACAATTTTCCTGTGGTTATAAGGCAGCAGGAGAGTGTGTACAGTGGTCTGGGGGAGTGTGGAGGGAGCTTTGTGCTGAAATAGGGCTGGCAAGTTCAGGCCATGCTTGCAGAACAAACTTGCAGAACCCCATGGCCTTATTCACACATGTTCACCGTAACCAAACTGGTTAAAAATAAACCATTGTTACATACTCTGACCACTTCATTATTTTGGTACTCACGAAGAAAGCAGATGTATTTTTATCTTCTGGTTTCAATTAACTCCTTGCACGTGGACATGCGCAGTTTATGACCCCTTGATTTTCAGTCCCATCTCCCTCACTGCGCTCCATGTTGCAGGGAAGGACCTGAGAAAGCTGGGATTGTTTTGGATGGAAACAGCTAGAGTGGGAAACGTGCATCTGAAGACTTGTTTACACTAGCAAGTCTTGCAGCTTTAACTGCACCAGCAAAGAAGCCATTCTTACTTCCCTGAGTCCCAGTGCAATCATACCAGTTAAATGTGCTTCTTGTAGTAGAACTTATTCTACTTCCTGCTGCAAAATGAGTTCCTCTATTACAAATGCTTTCAAACCCATATAACTACACATTAACTGTAGCTTCCAGAAGTAGATGTAAAATGAACACTCACACACACACACAAAAGTGCCAATATCATTGTGTGTTTGTGAAAATAACTACAGCAGGATAAAGCCTCTCTAACAAGGGTCAGGCAAAGACGTGGTGTTCTGCGTGGAAATGACACAGAGAGACTTGTGTAAACTGCAAGCTCTAGTCAAGGTGTACAAAATATCTCTGCCCCACATTCCTTCTATATTTAGCCTATCATGTGCATCAGCAGGAGAAGGAATTGACTGAGTAATTTATGCTGAATCTCATTCACCACATTCATTTAGATAGCTATGTTAAACCTTTCTGTAGATTTTTCATAACACATAATGCAGTATGATTGATTTATTCCCCGTGGTTTCTTCTTTCTGCATATATCAGTAGTGCTTTTGAGCATCCAAGCCTTTGAGTCCTGTGCAGCACAAGCTACACACTCCTAACCTCTGTCCCACATAGGTAAAAAATGCCCTACAGTGGTACTTAAGATTTTTTTGTTGTTCTTATAGGTTCAAGTGTTCCTTTGCATGGGGCTTCCCCAGACTCTTCAAAGCCTGCTGCTCACTTGACCTGTTCACCAGGCAAGAACTGACACTATGAACCAGAATTTGGAGTTGGCACAGCTGCCCCTGTGCAGGACGGTCTTCCAGCTGCCTTTCTCTTACCTAAGCTGCAGCAAAAATGAGCCAGTAATAACATGATATCTCAGTGTGCCATGACAAATATAAATGATAGATAAATTTAGGTAAAATTAATTTTCCTGATTCTGCTATGAACAGCTCTCCAGTATTTAGAATTTGTCTCACTCTAAGCCTTAAACCACTCTTTTGTCCCCCAAAGTGCTGGGGATTTAGTGCACATAGAATAGTAACAGACTGAGGGTTTAGATGATGCAAGACAAGGTGCTAACACTGTCACCTCTAAGTATGCCCAGGTCTTACATGCAGCAGACAAGCAAGTTTGCTTACCTTTTAATATATTCGTAATAAAGACTGCTTTTACTCCACTCTCCAAAACAGGGTTGGAAAATACATGCCGGCATGGGGGGACTCATGGCTTACCCTAATGACAGGGTAGAATTTAGGAGGAAAGAGAAAGACAAGGGAATGGGGCCACAAACCCTGGGGCAGAGCTGTCTGAGGGTATGACAACTGCAGTACACAAATCTCTTCGACACAGAAGGTCAAAGTGAACAAGCATAAGATTTACATTGATTTGTATATGGAGCCTGTGCAGTCACAGAAGTAATAATTACTCTTGGTTAAAAGCCTTGGTCCTGGCCTCCCAGGAGAAGTCAGCCTGTGGAGATGTTTCATACCAACCAGGAATTTCCTTCTAATTCTAAATATAGAAAGTTCTTCAACAACTCTATAGCTCAAGCCTACATTTAAAGCAGATTGAAGTTCCACCATGTGTCATAATAGCGGGCATGTGATTTTAAAAGCACAAGTATACTCTTTAAAAAATCAACCAAATGAAACCAACTGACACTGTATTTTAAATAGAGATGGTGTTTAGTTGCCTTTTCCTGTATCACTTCTAAAAATAGATGCTGCATACACTCTCTGTATTTACATACATATATGCGTACATATGGTGGCTGCCAATCACTTTGTAAAAAGTGTACAAGTTGAAATAGAAGTGTCTGCAACTTAGGAAATGGGAGAAATAATATCACCAAACAATTTGAAGATAAGTCTGTCTGAATGATCATACAGTCCTTAACTTTAAGAGCAGACATTTCTTTTCCCTCACAGAATATCTGCCTCTTCCAGGGGTACTGAGCAGCCCTGGGTGGTGCAGATCAGGACTGTGCAGTGGAGGCATCAGTTAGCTGAATGACACATGTCTTATGTATCAAACTTTACCCTCAGCATAAAAAATTTCAGTTCAGATGGTTGTGATTTCTTCTATCTAATGACCAGATAGTTTTAAGTCTTACAATGGCGAGTATTAAGAATTCTTTTTGTAAGCTGTGAAGCTGCTGGTCTGTCTGATTAAAAATAAAGCCTATTCTTTCAGGATTTGTGGTTCTTTACCCTATTGAGTAGAGCTGAATAGAGACTAACTTTGTTAGTTAGCTCTTCTTCCTTTCTGCCAGAGGTCTCATTTCAGACTTTTCAAAGTTTTTCACACAGCCACCTTACAACCAGAACAAATGCTCACAGATATAAACCATGACAAAGAGCAGTTAAGGATTCCAACATCTATTAACAAAAAGGGGAAAAGAAAATACATTTGAGAACCATTCAAGATGGTTACCATTCTTCCTCAGAACTCCTGTCCCACCACATCTGTTGCTTAATTTTTGCCACAAGAAATAAATTGAAGCACAACCAGTAAATTTTAAAGGAAGACATTTATAGCTCTGTCATATCTCTGCTAGTCATTTTGAAGTTTGACATAAGAAGACCAGCTGCAAAGGAAATGTTTACAAACATGAATTTTTCGAATGATTGATGACCACATGCCAAACCATAAATGTTGAGTAATTAATTATCCAGAGTGCCTTGTGAATCATAGAGGCAATTCATCTTTATGTTTAGGTGAGCCCTATTGCAGGACATTATCAAAGCTGTATAAGCCAAGTAAGCAAGAGGGGAAATATGTTCCCAAGCGAACTTAAGTAATAAGACAATTGAAAAAAAAAAAAAACAAACACCAAAGCAAATGCATATAACTCTATTTAATCAAACTCTAATTTATTTTTTCATGTATTAATTCCTAAATTATATATCTGTTATAATATCTAGGCATGCATGTGATTTACAGCTTCTGGCACCCTTCTGCACACATAATTCCTCTTGCAATCAGTGAGATTTTAACATACAGGGTTAAGAAAATTTTCCTCTTTGTTAACTGAACATGTTTGATAGCAGAAGGACTGTCTGCATTAGATATAAGCCCCCAAGTGGAAAAAATTGGTCTTCCAGCTCAAGACTTCTCATTTAACATTTGTGCAAAGGTCTCCAAGTTACCAGCAACATTTACATAAAAGCTGCCATTAAAACTTTCCTATGTCCTACATCTCTTGTGAGGGTAAAGCCACTAGTAATAACTAGGTTACAGATCTAAGGGTGGTGAGGGTCATTGAAGTATAACTACATTTCATATACACAAATAGGTCAAGACCTCTGTCTTGGATTTACAGATACATTTCAATGGGAATGAAATTGCCTTTACAGAAATCAGGCTAAGTTCACCAGAAGATTTCACCAATATAATTGGCATCAGCTTCCTAAAGAGATGAACTGCTGAAGGAATTGGGTACTGGGGGTAAAGGGACATTAAACACACTCTGTCAGCTGCAGACTGCAGTTGGTGCAGTACAACTCCCACTGAGAGGTAATGGATGATGAAGAGACACAGCCAAAATGTCTCTGCAATGCTTGTGAACCCTGGCTGTGCTCAGGGAGACTCTTCTCCCTGGAAATCCAAAATCTTGAACCCTCCTGCCCTGGAGCAGAGAAAGAAGGAAGAGCAGAGAAGGAAACTGCTTTGAATGAAAACCACATGCACAATGTGTGCGCCGGGGACATGGCCAAGGGAGGTATGTTTTATACTTTATGGAAGTGGCCCCTTGGAAACTTCTCTTTGGATGGTTTATGAATGTAATATTTATTCTGCCATGTGCTCAACCATTTAATCTCTAAGGTCTCCATGCTGCAAAATATGGTCAGGAACAGAGTGGTGTGCTCTCGCAAAGCTTCACTGACTCAATGGGATTCTCACCAGTGCACAGGCTGCATGCAGCCTAAAATAAAAATCCAAAGGAGTTAACATCTTGTGCACACAAGACTATGCATGCTGTCCGTAGGTGGTGTTAAACTTAGAGTGTGGTCTGTCATTTGGAATGCCAGTGCACTAAAAAGACATTGGCAGGAAGATATTGTCTAGGAATATAAGTGCCATGTGTTAAGTGAAGTTTTTATTTGAAAGCCAGAGGGAAAAATTATTTGGTTGTTGGTCTAGTTTTTGTTTGCTTGTGTTATTTCAAAGATGTGGCATTTGGTGTATTGCACTCCAGCAAGTTTGGAGCAATTTGGTAGGAATCCTGGGAGCTCTCTTATCACAGTAGACCAGTGCACATTCAGAAAATCTGTCTATCATTTGAGTGTTACTATAGCAACAACCTAGTTCCAGCTGGAAAATATTGGTCCACTTCTGCCTGCATACTTTGCTCTACAGACTTGATTTCTCCCATGGAGCAGCAGCACAATGTCTTTTAGCAATACAGGAGTAAAATAACACTAGGGAAAGGGAAATCCATGGAAAGGACACTGCCCTACTCTCCTGGCATGCACTAGTAAGTAACTTTTTTACTTCCAGATGAATAAAATATTGTATCTCTGAATCAGATCCCCGATAATTATTTCCAATTTTGTTGCTCATCTATATTAAGAAAAGCAATTTTGCAACTTTTTAACCAATTAAGAAATTTCTTAGTATTGCTATAAATCAAGACACTGTTTCCATGGTAGTTATCATCAGTTCTCCTCTAACTATTGGAAGCAGTGTGCACTAACCCATGAGCTACAGTGATTACAAACGATCTCCAGATGGTACCATGGCAGGCCAAAACAATGGTTTTATTTAGGTCCAAATGCTTATCTTCTCAGTCACAAGCAAGGAATTTTTTCAAAACGTGCCCAAGGTTTCCCATGAGGGAAGAGAAGGTGTCCCTTGTGCCCTGTTTGGACTCAGGAAGGACCGCTCCTGTGCTGGCCCCAAAGTCAGGTCACTAGTTGTGTTGGTGATACAGAATGCTTCAGCAGCATGGGATGTTTCTTTAGAATAATATGCCACAGCTGTCTCAATTTCAGACATGAAGACAGTGTGCTAGTAACATGCCAGCTTTCCACTGCAATGTGAAAGAGAGGGGTTTAGCTTAGTCCATCATTTTCTTCCAGTGGCAAAATTTCTGCAGGGCAAATGGCACTCTGATAGACACCCCCACAGCTTGTAGGTTCTGTCACTGCTAGCCCCAGGACAGCCCAGTGAGTCCTTAGTGCAGTTGTTAAGGTGCAGAAGGATAATGGTGAGACTTTTATTCACCATTTTCTTTCCCTGCATTCTGATAAAATAGTTGCTTGTTCCTTTCCTGCAAATTGAGCCCACAGAAACCAGCAGGGATTGTGTCCACCTTGTTGAGGGGAAGGAAAAAAGAAAATACTGTAAAGGCAACAGGTTGCTACAAACATAGGTGATCAACTCATTAGTGTGTGATCTGGACTTTAATATACAACTATATCCATGCAAAAAGCCCTTCTGTAGGAAAAAAGAATCTCTGACTAGTTGATCAAGTCAGACGCTGAGCTGTTTGCAGGGCTTGGAGTTTCTCTGATTTTTTTGCTTTGACATCCTCAAAGGACGGTCATGGACCAGGCCATGCAATGCTGTCACAACTCTATTCATTTACAGGCTAATTTCAATAGGATTCACTCTGAGTGTTCTTTCATTCCCTCTGTCTTCATTCCCCAAATTCTCTGGCATACTGTATGAGTGGGAAGAATTCAGGGAAGTTTCTTTAATTTTGAAAATTAGGTAGTTAGAATCTTTTTCAAGATCATCTCTGAATGTCTGATAGATCATTGGTATTATGCACACCAAGACAGAGAAATGATTCTCAACTCTCCATCACATAAGTTTTTTTAATCTTGCACCCTGAACCCAACAGAGATGACTCTTTTCTGTAATGTCTGTGTCTCTACCAGCTTCTTTTAAGCTTTGCTCTTTTTTACCCCCACAGTGAGGAACACAATTGCAATTTTAACAGTGAACTTTTTCTTCTGCCTCCTTCAGTTCAGGCTGGCAGAGTGTTGAGGCTCAAACTATTGAACTGCCTCATTATTAACATGATGCAGAGATAGCTGCTTAACAAATCTCATCTTCAAATGATGCACCAAGGAACAGAGGGGCTATTAACGCAATTGGTTTTGCAGCCTACATTGGAATGGAGCAGGTTTCACTTCTCCCTCCTTTGTGCATCGTTTCTCTCCGGAGAACTCTCTCCTGCAAACAGCCCAATGCAACTTGATTGGAGCTAGGGCATTGTGGGGGCAGCCAAATCAACAGGCTACAATAGGAAGATCTTGCATGGAAGAGTTTGCCCAGAGAGGCTGAAGCTAGTCAAAACATCTGGAGCAGCAACTGTGCGTGGGATTCTGTTGTCTTTACTTAAGGTTCCTAGTACTTAGGACAGGAAACACCTCAAGTGTCAATGCTTTTCTCAGAATATCATTCTGCTTTCAGCTCAGGTGGTGCATCTGTTTTATGCTTAGAATCCTTGAGCTGTTATACACTGTAACATCTCTTACCTCTCCTAGTATCCCCATGCATTCCACCCATAGCAAAATCATCAGGCTCATTAGTGAAGTTAATACAATGCACAGTAGGCTTAACTTCTTAGTAATTTTTCTGTTTCTTTTGCCATTTATCCACCTATGCATGTAGTCTTTAGAGATGGGTAGGCTTCCTTTGTAGGGAAGGGCAGGAGATGCACCTTCTATTAATGGTACAAGTTACTATTTAATTTGTGTTTTAATGTGATTTGTGAGGCAGCATGGCCAAGAACTTATCTTTCTAGTCGAAAGAAACAACCATCCTTTCACAATTGTTGGGATCCTTTCTAAATTAATTTAAGCAATCACATTTTTAAAAATATATGCTATTGAAGACTGACTTCTTGTCCCGCTGTGGGTATGGGGTTTATTCTTCCAACATGCTGTTTTGCCATTCATTCATCCCTTTCTGAGCCTGGCCAGCCTGAGAATCCAACCTGTCTCTTGCATGTTAAATTGCAAAGCTCTAACTGTAGCCCAGAGGAACAGTGTTGAACAACATGATTTTTTAATGAGCACACTCAGTGTGGGTTGCTCTTGTTTAACATAAAAGAAAAACATAATCCCTGCTCCAAGCCATTTGCAGTGTAAGGGCTGGATTGTGGCTCTAAGCCACATCCAGCAGTGGGGGGAAGGTGCAGAGGACTGACTCCTGAAGGCATTTTTACCAAGTCTGTGGAAGCTCAAAGAGTAGCAACTGCTGCTGCTCTCATGTATAAACATGGGGAACATGACTGACACAAATTGGTAGCTCAGCTCTCGCTTGGGGAGAGGCATGAAGCTTTTCTTTTTGTCTGAATGCCAGCCATGAGACAGAGAGGAGAAGGGTCGTTGCCCCCTCCCCGTCTTTTTCACTTGTGCAGGATTACAACAGAAGGATGTAAAGGTTTGTTATATGAGGTTGCAGCAGAGCAGACGCATCTTTCTTCACAGCTTTTTGCCACAAACATTGAAAAGGCAACCAAATCAATTGTCTTCCTGGGCAAACAGGTTGTACTTATCTAAAGTGGAAGGGCAAAAAGACTTTCGTGTTCAGCCAAAAAACTGAAGGGGGGCCAAGAACAGCTGGGACCAAGAAAGATACTTTCCAGCCACGGCCACTTACACAAATTAATCAGAGATGGCATCGTGAACCATGCCACCTGTTTGCCTAGCATATGACTCAGAGATCTCTTTCTCATCACCTGCTTTTAGAAGTAGTAACTCACAGAGCACCTTGATCTGAAACTTTTACAGAAATGGACTTCTTAAGTCAGTACTGTTTCAGTCCTTCAGAGGAAAAAGAACTTGCCCACCCAAGGAAGGAAAGCTCTTATTGCTACACACAAAGAGCATCTGTTCCTAAACAACCAGCCATTTCTTAACAACTCCTTTCTGCAGGATATAAAACCAGGAAAAAAAGAGTTCAAGTCCTCAGACTGACAGACAAAACCTTCCAGGTAAGAACTGATACTATGGATTGAGAGATTTTATTTTCTTCTTGACATCAGAGAGGCCCTTTGCCAAGAAAGAGGCAAATAGAAGTAGGATGTTAAGGAAGTAGTTGGGGAGGATATCGCAAAACATGGAAATCTTCCAGGTGTCAAAGGAATAGCTGTCTAGGGAATGAGAATAGGAAGAAAGAAATAGGAAAATGGGAAGGATTCAGGAAGATTCAGGACACTCCCTGCAATTCCACCTCTGTATATAGTGAAGATAAAATGGTGGAAAGAAGATTCATGAAGACAACAGAACATGAAATGAAGCTGACAGAAAAAATGGAACATTTTTAGACTGAAGGAAGAAACCAGTGGAAAACGAATGTCAAGTAGCATCAAGTTAGCAAACTGGATCTTTTGCAAGTGTGTATGGCCTCAGACCATGGGCAGGATGGGCTCCATGGGCAGGATGGGCTCACTAGCCATATGGCAATCATCCTAGGAGAAGGACAACTCCAATCTCAAACCCAGGTAGATGGAACTCGTTTAGCCCTGTAAGGCCATCCATCTAAGAGAAGGATACTCTAACTCAAACCTACGTCCTAAGGACCTCGCTGTCACCGTCCAAGCTTGGTGGGCCCTGGCAGATGAACCTCAGGAGTAAAGGGTGGGACCAGTTCCGCGCATGCTGTGCCTCACCTAAAAAATCCACT
>JAWWLV010000001.1:89839736-89894940 GCA_035041135.1 Platyrinchus mystaceus
GGAGAAAAGACAATGCAGAAAGAATCGCATCTTGTCGATCTCACCCAGGGAGTCTTTCTGCTGTGCCTTTTGCAACCGGACCTGTCTATCTCACATTGGCCTTTTTAGCCATCAGCGCGCTTGTAGCAAGTGTGGGTAGAATCCTTCTCAAATATTCATTCGCAAAGCGTAGCCATGATGATGATGATGTGAGGTACTTCCAAAGTCATTCTGCAGGTTGGGCAGTCCTAAGATTAGAGTCACTTTGGAGCACTTTCCAGGGCATTCAGCCAATGCCAAGCCCTACTGGAATCCCAATTTTTGTGGTGTCACTGACAGACTTCCAGTGCACAGTATCATCATGAACAGGCCTCAAGAGACAACCAGAAAGGGTATTTTACCCTTGACATCAGATTCAGTATCCTTTTTCTAAATTGTTTCCCTCTTTTCTTAGTAGCAAACTAAGGATGAATGCATATAGTTGAACATGAAATAATTAGTTAATACAACTTAAAGGGGTAAGTTTTTTCTTTGCTTAAAATTTATTATTTAATTTTGAACTATGTCTGCTCAATACCTGCAGTTTCAGTGAAGGCTGTTCAAATTTGGAGAAATTGTTTGCCTGGCTGTACCATGTATCTTCATAAAGCCAGCTTTGTAGATGCAATTCAAGGCACATTTTATTTCCTCTCTTTGAAATGCCTAGTTAGAAAGGAAATTACTCAGGAAGGAATGCAACAAAAAGATTAATTATAGCACAGAACTTATAATGTATTGATAAGAATTGTGCTGGCCCTGTTGGATATTGATATGATTGGAAAGAAGAATAATCAAGAGATCCACAGTGTTTCTCTGGGATCAGAGGCAGTGCTCATCAAAGAATGAACTCATCTGTACGAAGATCCCCCATGTGCTTCGTCATTGGCTTCTCTATGAAGACCCCAAACCTCACAGAGTGAAATGATCTCATTATATTGGACATTGCTAACACTTGTGAGGAGGATTAACACGAAGGCTTAGCTAGACTGAAGCAAACCACACAGATCGGACTCATAAGGATGAGACAAAGGCATTGTAAAAAGCATTATATTCTTGAATACTTTACTCTGTAAATGCCAACAGAGAGTGACATCAGTTCCAAGCTCTTAACTAGCTGTGTCTGTGGTGGGAGAGGGAAAGGAGAGCAATGTAGGACAATGAGGAGGATGTGGTATATTGATCAGTGAGAATTTGAGTAAACTTGGTATCTGCTCTAAAGATATTAAGTCCTGTTTAATACTAGATCAATAAAATGCTCTGGGGAAGAAAAAAAAAAAGTAATAATTTTTTATAGCTACCTGGAAGCTGAGCAGAGAAACTGGTAGGATGAGTAACAGAAATATACTCTTACCAGAGCAAAATGCATGGATAGGATACAATAGTAAAACTCAACAGATGGATTATCCTGTGTTTCTTCTCTCTATTTATTGGTTTATATTCTAGAGTGCCATTTTTCTCAAAGCCAAACTTCACTTCAAAATGGGATAATGTGCTTTCACAGATCTGGACATTTGGGATTGCAGAGTGAAGAGAGTACCACTGGAATGCCTGCAAAAGGTGGATAAACAGTTCCACACTGTGCAAGGAGATTAGGCAGTCTTTATCCACAACAAAGAAATATCAAAACATCTCTTTCTGCTCTACAGCACAGGTGTGACAACCAAAGAATATGAATTATTCTGTCCTCCAGTCTCTTCTGTCACGCTCTTTTTGACACTTTGCACAAAGTAGATGGATCAGAGTTCACAGCTGTGAAGAGTTCTGCTGATTATTACAGAAACAAAGGTATTTGTTGAAAAACAGTTCCTCAAATAACTTTGTAACAGGTGCCCACTGAAGCGGCCCTATCACTCCCCTCCTCTGCTGGACAAGGGAGAGAAAATATAACAAAGAGCTCATGGTTTGAGACACGAACAGGGAGAGATCACTCACTGGGTACTGCCACAGGCAAAACAGACTTGGCTTGGGGAAATTATTGAATTTATTACCAATCAAATCAGAGTGTGATAATGTGAAGTAAAACCAAATCTTAAAAGACCTCCTTCCTGCGCCCTCTCTTCTTCCTGTGCTCAACTTCACTCCCAATTTTTTTAAACTTCTTCCCCTGTCCATGGTCATCCATGAACTTCTCCAATGTGAATCCTTCCCATGGGCTGCATTGCTTCATGAACTGCTCCAGCATGGGTCCCTTCCACAGTCCTTCAGGAACAGGCTACTTCAGTGTGGGTCCCCTGCAGGGTCACAAGTCCTACCTGCAGACCTGCTGCAGTCCACGGGTCCTGCCAGGAGCCTGCTCTGGTGAGGGCTTCCCATGGGGTCACAGCCTCCTTCAGGTATCCACTTGTTCCAGTGTAGGTGCTCCACGAGCTGTAGGTGGATATCTTCTGCACTGTGGACTTCCATGGGCCACAGAGGGACAGCCTGCCCCACCACAGTCTTCATCATGGACTGCAGGGGAATCTCTGCTCCGGTGCCTGAAGCATGTCCTCCCTTTCCTTCTTCACTTACCGTGGTGTCTGCAGAACTGCTGCTCTCACATACACTTACTTCTCTCTCTGTCTGCAGTTGCTGTTGTGCAGTAACTTTCCCCCTTCTTAAAATTATTACCCCAGAGCTGCTACCACTGTCACTGCTGGGCTTGGCCTTGGCCAGCGGGGGTTCCGTCTAGGAGCCAACTAGTATTGGCTGCATTGGACGTGGAGGAAGCATAAAGCAGCTTCTCACAGATGTCTGTAACAGCTCCCAATGCCAAAACCTGGCCAAGCAAACCCATACAAATATGTAGCACTCTTTTTCTCAGAGGGCACGTGCCAGATGTTAACACATCATCCCACAAGCAACTAGACATTGTCAGCAGGAGTTGAGACAACATGGTAGTTGATTTTATTTTCCTTATAGCAATTTAGTTGCCTGAAGTAGGTTATTTTTGCCAAAGGTAGACCATGGTATTCAAATGGGGGAAACATGATCATTACCAGTAATTTGTTTTATCTGTATGAATACAGAATTATAGTGGGAGATGTATACACTTTAACTGCCTTCTAGCTTGCCAAGAAAGACTAATATCAACTAATATTGATTAAGTGGGATGAAATCATTTTTTAATTTTTTCTCTGAAGGAGAAAGCAAATTGGTTCATTTATTAAATAACACACAGAAAAGATGCCCGTTCGCAGACCATGTATTGCTCAGGTATCGATACTTCCTCCTTCTTTTTGTGTTTGTCTCCTTTTGATGGAAGTGCTTTCTCAAAAAAAAAAAA
Source organism: Platyrinchus mystaceus (assembly GCA_035041135.1). Lineage (NCBI taxonomy): Eukaryota > Metazoa > Chordata > Aves > Passeriformes > Tyrannidae > Platyrinchus > Platyrinchus mystaceus. The sequence goes on from JAWWLV010000001.1 coordinate 89,843,017, forward strand.
AGCACTGATGAGACAGAACCTCACTCCCAATATTTATAAAAAGAGTGGGCTATGTTGGGCTGTTCATCACAGTTGGCTGTTCAGTGTCCTGATGTAGTCTCTGCAAACCCATTCTCACGGCGCAAGAGAAGTCATAGGGGTGTTTGCAATGGTTACACTGCAGTCCCAGGGAAAGACAATCAGCTAGGACACTGACTTGCTAATTAGCAACTGCTACTTCAGGCTTTTTCGTTTGAAAGAAAGAGTCGTAAAGTCAATTAAACCAGACTTTAGGATCATATTGGCTTTTTTGTTTCTAGGTAGTAAGCTCTTGTAATCCTCTAAGATCTTATTATCTAATACATTAAATTTCAGTCTTCTAAAACATGTCCCTTAACTGTCAGAAAATCTGAGTGTGGTGACCTTGTTCCCTTATTGATGATTTAGATATGGGAGCCCATAGAAGTAGAATGGGTCTAATGACTTCAAAATAATATTTATCCAGATTCCTAGCTCATCAGAGGATGATCCAGCTCAAAACTACCTGATATACAGAGTAGCAACCTGTAAATCTCATTTCCAAGAGAAGACAGTTTAGGTCTCCAAAACAATGCTTCTGATGAAGCCACATTGATCCTGTCAGAGTAATTCCAAATTGCTCTTCCTTGTGTCCCATCATTTGATGCTTTCATTTCAGGATTTTTTTTCTCCAGGAAAAATTCTAGGGAGGATGGATCTTTTCAGAATATCATGATTTATTTTGGAATAAAGTGTTCACTGGGAAGACAATGCCATGCAATTTCTACGCATTGACAATCCTATGTATTTTCAATTTAACTAGGAGATATTGCTTTAGGAGGGAATCCCTATTTTTAAATGAACTTTGATTTTATTCCTTGACAGTGTGAAGAAGTAGCCTGTTTCTGCAGCTGAAAAAACATGTTAACAGTTATATTTGAAAAATGTTAACAGAAGTTTGGAGGTCACACATAGGGCTGAAAAAGTAAGAACATCTTTAATTGATAAAGTGCAGGAACTCTCAGGGAAGTGACTACACTCAAAATCCATATTCACTGGAGACTGATACTACTTCCTTAATACTTCCAGAAGGATTGAGGTTGCATGGCTGTACAACATGGATTTGTGACAAGGCTTTCTGAGTGCTGCAGTTTCTGGGTGCTCTTTTCAAAGGAAGATGCTTTGTTCAAAGGAAGGTACTTTGTATAGAAGTTTTCTTGCTCCTGCATGCAAGTGGATCTTTAAAAAAACTCACAATATATTTTGCCTATTAATCAAATTAAAATCTGATAAATGTATTGTTTTGGGGTTTTTTTCTGTCAAATGTATCTTGAAATATGTACTTCTGAAAGGCCATAACTAGCATTCATTTAGATTTGCTACAGTCTTGGGGAAGAGTGGATGAAAAGCTGCCTGGAGGAAAAGAACCTTGGGGGTGCTGGCTGGCAGTGTGCCCAGGTCACCAAGAAAACCAATGGCATCACGGCTTATATCAGAAATGGTGTGGCCAGCGGGACTAGGGAAGTGATCTGTACACCCTGTACTCAGCACTGGTGAGGCTGCACCTCAGATCACATGTTTAATTTTGGGCCCGTCGCTACAAGAAACACATTGAGGTGCTGGAGTGTGTTCAGAGAAGGGCAACAAGGCTGGTGAAGGGTGTGGAGCACAAATCCAGTGAGGAGTGGCTGAGAGTGATGGGGCTGTTTAGCCTGGAGAAAAGGAGGTTTAGGGGGACCTTATCACTCTACAGTGACCTGAAAGGAGGTTGTAGCAAGGTGGGGGTTGGTCTCTTGCCCGAGGTAACAAGTGATAGGACAAGAGGAAACAGCCTCAAGTTGTGACAGGGAAGGTTTGTATTGGAAATTGCGATAGCTTTCTTCCCTGAAGAGTAATTAAGCATTAGAATAGGCTGTCCAGGAACGTGGTGGAGTCACCATTCCTAGTGGTATTTAAAAGACATGTGGGTGTAGCACTTAGGGACATGGTTTAGTGGTGGACTTGGCAGTGCTGGGTTAATGGTTGGACTCGGTGATCAATCCTATGATTTTAAGGACCAGAGAAGAGCAAGAATATCAAATTACAGGAATAATTTTTTCATGCTGTGACATTTTAGTATCTTTCCATATTTGCTTTTGTCTGTCTGTCTCATGGTAATATCCAGATACTTCTTGCTGTTATACAGATTCTTAGAAAGGCACATGATTCTCAGTAAGAGTAATGAAGTGACAGTGACAGAACAAATTATGAAGGTATTGCCTTAAAAAGTAAAAGAAAACCATGCACAGGAAGATTCTGTTACTGAGTTAGGCATATTATCTGTTATCATTAAAATAACTATACTTTATTCATTTGTAATATGACCAAAACTAGGCTAAGTAAAGTATGATGACACAGAGAAAATGGGCTTTTCTGATGTGTTCTCTGTGGTCCGAGTGAGGAGATTTGATAATTCTAAATAATTCCTAATGGATGCTGAAATAAACCTAAAAGCAGTAATAATTGAGTTATTTTCTCACCACGTTCCCTCACAACCACACGACATCTGTGTTTCTATAAGAGATGGGTGATTTTGAGACAGTTGAGTTTTTTGCTTTTGGAGAGTGAATGCTAAATATATGCCTGATATCAGCAGAAGAAGTGAGTAGGACAAAGAATGGCACCCAAAATTCCCTCTTGTTTCTGAAAACATGGGTCTAAATGAACAAACATAGTTTGCAGCTTAGCCTGCATCCAAGTAGCTTTGCCTAGGGATTTTTCCCACCAAGATGTGTGCAACATCATAAAAAATTCCTTTTAAATTCTTCTCAAAACACATTTCCCCAAAGAACACCTATGGATTGCCCTTCAGGACCTCCAGCATCTGTTTTGCTTTAAATTTTGCTTTTAAACTTTCTCTTCAACTGTTCTTCCTGCCACACCAGAAGAGCTTTTCCTGTTCACGTTTCTGAGCCATGCTGTGTCTCCCATTGAATTTGCTGGGCAGTAACTAGTACAAACCAGCTCTCATTCCTGAGTTGGTTTCAGAGCACCACAAAACTCAGTCACTTTTATAACTGGCTGTCAGACCCTTCTGTGAAGGTTTGGAGTTATTTCTGTGCATTGGGAGTGCACAGACTCTGTCTGCCTTGTTGTCCATCTCCATGCTTGTGACAATGTTTGTCTGGAGAGTTGTTTGGCCTGAGAAGTGATTACTCATTTCACTGATTTGCTAGACTCTTTACATTTAAATAGTTTTTGTTCGTTTGTTTGTTTGTTTGTGGGGTTTTTTGTTTCTATTTTGTTTGTTTTGATTTTGTAGATTTCTCCCCTGTGGTTCATAAAGTCTTATCCCTCTTCCTGTTAGCAACAGCCATCAGGCTTGCCCTTGGCATTCTCTTTCCTCTTTGCTCCACAGATGCGTGAATGCGAGCAGAGCCAGGTGGGGACCAATCCTGATAGAGGAGGTGGGCACCCAAGAACTGTAGGTGGAATTAAGGCAGCTGTCACAAAACACTGACCCAGAACCTCTGCTGATCTTCACTCCTCTGGTCTTGTACCTCCTGGGACATATCAAACATGTAAGCCTCCCTCAGTTTTTACCTTTATCCTTACCTTACCTTTATGAGTTTCTGTGTAAAATGTAGTTATGGCTGCCACTTTCTCCTTAAACATAACAGGAAAATGAGAATCCTCCACCTCTTCCCTCTTGTATAATATCCCACTGGGTCAGAGTGCTTGCCCAGAAGTGACAGGATCAGGCCAGAATCTTCTCTACTTGAGATCATCCATATCCGAAGTCTGTTTCTGCAGTTATATAGTGAGGTTTCCCACCAGTGAGAAAGGCAAACTGCTTCCCAGGACCTGCTTTGAAACCCTCTTCTGTGTTTTGCATTGCACAGATGCAGAGGCCGTGCCTTTCCTGTGCCAGTAGTCCAGTGTTCAGGGTGCTACATCAGTGGGTGCCATCACACATCACTGGGCAGCTTAGCAGTGCCATGTTCTCCAGCACAGAGCAGGCTGTCCAGGGCTCAGCACCCTGCTTTGCAGGGAGGGTTGTCGCAGACCTGTGCATAGCAATGCCTCTTTTGAGATGTCCAAAGCCTTTACAGGCAAAAAGAAGGGAACTGCAGAGGACCAACTCTCTGACCCCTTTTCACCCTGATGTCCAGTGAGCTGGACACCAGAAGCTAATTCTTGCTATTGGCTGAAGTTAATCACAAATTAATAGGTCAAATTGAACCAATTAAGTTAAAGATTTGACAGTAGCAGTAAGTGCTGTGTTCTTTGCATACTGGGTATCTTGTGGGACTATGGCATGGGTGGAATCATGCTTCTCCTCATTCCCCAACTGTTGGCCTTTTCTGAATATTATAATCTCTCTGCTTCCTTCACCATGTCTGCAATTTATCAGCAATAATTTCTGAGACAACTTTTATATTCTTTTTCCTGGTTTTGCATGTTTGCTTGTTTGTTTGCTTGGGGGTTTTGATGTTTATCCTCAGTTGGAAATTATTCTTGTATCCGGTAGCCCAGAGTGAGGACTTTTAGTCATTCCTGTTAAAAGGGAAATTGAATTAAAAAATGAAGAGTTTTTCTTACGCACTTGCAGTAATGAAATATCAGCAAGGAACTCCGGATGCAGAAAACATTAAATAAAAGGATCACTTTCAAAACATAGCCTATTCAAGGCTTTAGTTAAGTTCTTATCCAGAAAGAGATATCATCTTCTCTGCTCTGAAAGATCAGAGCCTCCCTCAGATGGCACTGTAAAGGAAAGGCCTGGCCCAAGGTGTGCTGCTGAGACATAAACCATAAAGGTGGAAACAAGTGATTATTTTAACAGACCCTCCCAATACAATCATCTGCATCCACTTCTGGCTTTCTACTCACATTTTGCAAGAGAAATGCTTCAATGCTGTGCCTGTGAGTGAAAGGCTTATATTTCAGAAAGTACATCTGTTACCAGAAGAAATAATAAAGGGGACAGGCTTTCCCATATGAAGACACTTTCAGGTTTTTATAATCATTAGTTTACTTAAAAAGGAAAAATCATCCTCTTGCCACTCAGTATGGTTGCAGGACCAGATGCTCATATTAAAAGCTGCATTACTCATTTAGTTTTTTTTCCTCACCTCTTCTAACATGAAACCTGAATTTCAGGACTCTGAATTTAGTAAAACAAAACACTGTAGTAAATTAAAAATGACCTTTTATTCTTTTCATTAAAAACCACATTGAACATTGTCCATTTTAGGCCCATGAAGAGCAGCTGCCCTGCATGGGGAAGCAGCTGCTTAGGCTGTAGCTGGGATACAGGAGTCAGTTCATGATGTTCCCTCAATGTCACTGTACCTAATTTCCCCATTGTGAAATTTTCCTGTTCAGATACACAGGGGAGAGCTTCCCCAGGGTAGAAGTGCCACAGTCCTGCCCTTGTCCTACATGCCCACTGCTGATCAACAGAGCCAGTCTCTGCTCTTTTCTTTTCTTTTCTCCTGCTTCTTTTAGTGCAGACTCAAAGCCAGCTGGATTGGTGAAGGCATTGCCATGGCTTCAGGGAGCTTAGGTCTGGCTCTGCACAGGTGGAGGCAGAATTTCCTGCTGTGACTTTTATTACTATTATTGTTATGAAACACAGGTTATTTAGTTTATTTTCTGGCAGAGCTCTGCTGGGGTGGCAAAGGTCTGCTGTTCAGCCCTTATTTCTGAGATCAGCAGAAGCCCTTGCTGCATGACCTAGTGCTTGCTATTCTTCCTGTCGCTGCTTATTTATTTACTTATTTTTGGCCCCAGGATGGAGGTGTATAAGAATAATCAAATACTCTCTAATGATGGATTCTACTCCTGCAGGAAGATGAACTGCTTTCTTAGAAAGAAAAGGAGGATATTGCATATCAAAGAATATGTTGGAAGGGGGATTTGTAATGAGAACAAATGCCCCCCATCTCCATTTCATCAATTTTTATGTGTATGTATGAGAGGCTGAGACCAGCCACTAAGTTGCTGATGCAACTAAGAGCAGCAGGGGGTCAGCCTGGCTATTTCCTTGGCTGAAATGGATTCTGCCACAGCATTAGCAAGGTGGAACAAGGTCTGACCTCTCTCCTATCTCCTTCAGCCTCACCAACTGGAAGCTCCTCTCAGGCTCTCAGGAGCCAGGGAAAGAGCCAGAGCCATGAGGAGCGGCAGGGGTGGAAGAACAGGGTTTTCCTATAGGTTCCCATCCCTACCTCCCCATGAACTGAAATAATTCACGAAGAGACATCTGATTTTGTATATCTGCCTACTCATGAAGTATCCTCCAGATATCAGTTCTGATTAAAAGTTTAAAAGAACTACTTTTATTAAGTGCTAAAGAAATATTTCATTACTGCTGACACGCAGATAATTGAAGCCATTTGGAAGGTACAACATATTTTCAATAAAGGCACCATTGGTTACAAGAAAGATCTCCCATTCTCCACACACACTCTCCCTTGCCTGAGATGGCACAGTTGTGGCTTCAAAAGCATGTTTCCATCTTTTCCTATCATGAAAATACCTGAATACAGAAGTTTTTCCTTCCCATGAACAGACACAGATTGCTTGTTGACTGCCTACATTCTCCATTAACACATAAATGAGCCAGAGTCCAGAAGTTTTATCTGCAGTCAAAAACCTACATCTTTAACAGTTCCACCCTTTTTTAAAATTATCAGCATTTTTACTCTGCTTTGCACAAAATGGCCTAAAATTTTACTTGACTGGGGCACAGCTGACACCTGCTGAAGCATACAGTTCTATTTCTGACATTCAGACTGCTCTGTGATATCACCTTCAAAGCAAATAAGAAAAAAAATGTTACTCCCTTGAGCAGGAGGTACAAGCAATATGAAATAAATAAGACAAGTTAACCAGGTTTAGTTTTTGCTAAGATATAAGAGAAAATCTCACTGTCTGTCTGCCTATCTATCCAATCATCTCATTCTGAGTGTTTTGAGGCATTTGGATTTTACTTTGTTAACCAAACCCAGATCAGTGCTGCAAAATTAAATACAAGGAAATAAATATTAGGAACTTAAAGAAAGGGAATGCTACACAGTTTGAGCTGGGGGAAAAAAAAAAAAAAAGCAGATGAAAAACTGTAAGGTTAAATGCAAGAAAAGTATCTAAAATAATTTCAAAGGAGATGTTTTAAAATTGCCATGACAGCAGCCTTTCAACTGTGTGTTGAAGAAACAGGAAAGTTACTAATGATACTCCCGATATTTCTGCTCTCACAGTCTAGAGTTCTGGCTTTGACTTCAAAGGGAATGATGCTCACACCTTCTATTTGCAATATAAAACTCTCAGCATGCTCAGTCTACAAAGCAACAGGTAGTGATGCTCTTTCATGTGGACCAGAAGATATGCAAGGGAAAACTTCCCACTGAGATGAGCTCAGCTCAGATTCCTCTGCCCAGTCAGGGGAAGGCTCTTTTCTGGATCTCTGTGCAGCTGCTTCATACAAAGCTGCTCATTGAGGCCATGGCTGGGAGCATACTGATGTGCTCTCAGCATGCCGGCTGTTGGGCTGGTGTGAATGGCCAAATCTCCCTGACATCAGCGGAGATTCAGCCATTTATCCCAGCAGAGGAGTTGAACTAACATATTCATTCCTCCCCAAGGAGGGTATAAGGTGGCTAGTCCAGTCAAATCTGCACTGACCTTAAGCTCACATCACAGTGATTATAGAGATGAAACTCTTAATGCATTACCCAGCTGTTTGGTACACAGCATCCGTGGGGTTGAGACAAGTAACAGTGGTAGTGTGGCGTGGGCACCAGCTTCAGCTCAACAGCTGATGTCTGTGCCCTCCCTGGGAGCTGTGCTGGCACAGTTATGCTCCTGTTGTGCCTGAGCTTGACGCTGGCTCAGGGCTCCTGCACAAGTCTGTGCCTGCTTTCAACTGCTCGGTGACCCCAGGGTTGTGGTAACCTCTGTGAGAGCATTTGGCCATCAGGTAAGGTTGCAGTATGACACACCTGCCCATTTTAAACCTGAAAGACCATATATATGCAATCAATGGAGATGATGTAAGGATATTTTGCAGAACTTCTGGTTTTCTATGAGCAAAAGTTACTGTAAAATTGCAGTATTTTTGGAAAATCGTCTCCCACTAAAAAATTCTGAATAATTTTTTTTTCCCCAGTTTTCTGTGATATTTTTTCATGGAAAGGTTTGAAACAGAGAGATAGTCATGTTTTCTGGATGTATTTTTATTCCACTTGGGCAATTATTAATCACATGGTCTAGCTTGCAGTTCTCTGATTCTCTTACATTAAGAGTGAAACTGTGCTGACTTTAATTTCCACAAGGGTATGTATATTGTGAATCTATCTGCTAGATAAAAAGGTGGTTATTAACTCATCTACTTCGAATAGATTCAGCAAAAGTGGTACCTGACTGCTGTGATTCACATTTAACAGTATATTTCTTTTCATTGTCAATACACACTAGGTGTATATCGATGCACACTAGGTGCGTATGATGGGTGAGTATCTGATGTGTCACATTTACATAAGATATACCTTTACTTTGTCAGTAGCTATCTGCCTGCATTTTCCCATCTCTGATGTATGTGTGCTGCACATTTTAGTATTTTTAGTGCCCCCCTTGCTTTGATCTGACAAGGCTGCCTTTCCCTGAGAGTGCTTTCATTACCCTCTTTCTTCTTTGTGTGGCAAATTCCTTAGACTGAGTACCAAGTGTAACTTCTCACTGAGCACGGGCACCTCCTCATGCCACACAGAGGAGTACTTGCTGCACCAGGATTTGCTGCATTGTCAGGAGAGGAGAGACATCCTGCATTTTTAGACAGTTATAGATATCAACGGATGCACAGAGAGGTGCAGAGGAAGCAGATGTAACATCAGATGCCTACCTTTCTGCAAAAATGTCCCAGAAATGCCAAAAATCTGTAGGGTGTAGACACACATTGCAAAGAATCCTTGGTTACATACAACTATGAATAAAAAACTGATTGGGATAATGGATTCCTGTTGAGTTCAGAGGTTGGAAAGTGTCACTTGCAATGCTGCTGCAACAAAAAAGATCTTTTGGGTCTCCAGTAGAGGTTCCAGGCAAAGCAAGAGGTATTTCAGATTGATCTTGTGTGACAGCATGGCTGTGGGATCTGTGAGAAGCAGGTATGAATGGCTTCCCTGGGATGCTCCAGTGTTGCCTGTCCCTGATGGAAATATTGGTATGTTGTATGTTTTTTCATGGCTCTGAGCATATTGAAGGCAAGTCCTTGTGCACACACACTAAAACAAGCAGGAATGAATCTGGACTGTTTGACACATACTTGGTGTGTGCTGAAAATGTGACGTTAGGAGACTGTCTTTTCTTCAGATACAATAAATGTTGAATTCAACCTCCATCAGTGGGGTATGACACAAGTCTACAACAGCATAGCTAATAGCCCTGTGGTCAGGATGCTCACATGGGAGACAGGAAGCCCATATCCACATCTGTGGTCTAAGTCAGGCCGAGGAAGGATCCCACATACTCACTGATGATTTAAACTACCAGGTTACTGTTGAGAATCTTCCTTGATTCTAAAAAGGAATTCTTCCAGTTCCTTATGTTAATGCCAAGATACTCCCACCTACACGAGAATGAAGCACACACAGACCCACAGATCTTATGGCATTAAAGGTGGCACTAAAGGTGACATAAAAGGTGTCAGAAAAGCATTCAGCATCTGTCAGTCAGTCAACATCCTTCGTTTGAACAGTAACATCAGATTTTATAGAATGCAAACTGTCAAGTACATAGAGAGGAGGCTTCTGGATCTTCCTGGGCCTAAATCTGCAGCATGCTAGTGAGGAAGGGTTTGCTCATGTCCACAGAACACTGAATACACTGACTGATTAAACTGCAAGATTGTACTTTTCTTTTCATGCTCTTGGTCTTCAGGCTCCAAATGCATGTGTTTTTATAATAAAAAAACCCTTCATATCCAGTTCCTGTTTAGTATTTTCCCATCATACTTCATATTATATCACACACTAGATTTTCCTGGAATAGATGTATATTTAATCCCTTCTTTAGCAGAGCTTGAGTTTTTAACTCTCCATCTTCCTCCTTGCAAGAATATAGTTGTCTTTTTCTGACTTCTCCCCATCCTACTTCATAGATGTGGAGACAAAGGACCAATTTTTGGAGATAGTGGACTGCCTAGAGAATATTTTTTTTGTCAATAAATTATATTTTCCTTCTCAAAGAACATTTCTATGTCCCTTACTGACCTCTTGCTCCTGGTGTGCTTGAAACATTTATTTGTTCTCTCAGCATTTTCCCTCTCTATGATCTTTGGGATTTTCCACTTCATTTTTGTGTTCTTTCTTCATTTTTTTCTTACCATCTTTGTCGTCTGTAGCCAGACATTGATGTTGTTTGTGGCCAATAGATGAGGTCACCAGCTAAATGTCTATATTTGACAGAATTGATATATATGTCTCTATTTTTGCCACAATAATATCAGGCTGAGATAAGAGCTTCAAAGTGTTGCCATAACTTCATCTCCAGTACTTGCCCTGCAGAGGGTAGGGGCTGAATAAACAAAGGGTGGCACCATATTTAACTTTTAGCTTTTTTTTAACTTTTCTTTTCTTTATTGGAGTGATTTTCAGCCGAAGCATGAAGAAAAGTCAGAAAAATATTTTTCAACTTGATTCTTATCTGAAACAAAACATATACTTACGTATTTGTTATTGGGAGCATAGTAATATAAACAGCATGAAGGCACACACACACTACAGATCTGGCTATTAGATTTTGGCAAATATGGCACGTCTTAAGTCCTAACTGTACCTTTATGTAAAGCTGCAAAACTAAAAAGTCTGTCTTAGCCATTCTCAGGGGCAGTAAGTACAAATATTCACACAAGGATGAACCTTCAACAGGAAGAAAATGCACATAACTACATCAGATGTTCAAAATGAAAAATCTGACATTTTATTACTTGGCCTGCAGTAAAGAGAAGCTAATAGTAATTTTGCAGAGGTGTCTCAAATCACAAAGTATTTCTGTTGTTAATGATTTCAGTACTATTATATTTGTTATATGTAATTCATTAGTACTGCCTTTTTCCATATGATCATAAACTTTCTGACAAGAAAATAGTTGAATCTTGCTCTTGTAAAAGGAAAAAAAGAAGAGAATTGGCAAAGGTTATCATAGTGTTAAAGTTGAAGAGATGCAAAAAGATCTGTTTTAATATCAGGAAATGACATATATTTTACTTGTTTTACTGTTCCTTTCTGGAATGCTTCGATAGGCATAACAAGCAAATGTTGCCAATGCCAACAAGACTGGCAAGGTCAATGTCTATATTTAGGAGGCTTTGAGGAAAATACTGGAAGGTTTGAAAGTCCTAATAGAACTGTCCCAGAGGCCAGCACCCACTCCTTGGTTTTGCCACCAGGATCCTGGAATATTCTATTCATTCCAGTGATATTTTTCCAGTTTGGGGTAGACAACAAAGCCAAGCTCACCCTTCTAACAAACCAGACTCAGCTCTGTGTGTGCTGCTGCTGTAGTCTGGCAGAACATTTTCACCAGCAGGTTTTTCCCACTGAAAAAGCCCATTGTGTTTCCTATTCACTACACCATAGGCTTAGTTTAACCTTAGTAAACACTATGGTTACACAGCCATCCATTTACCCTGCTTCTCTGGGTCCTGGCAAGCCAAGATACCCTGTACCATTTGAAAAGTGACTGTAACCTGAATTGTGAGAAAATGATAAAGAATGCAGTTGAACCACTATGCGGAATCATGCAAAAATATAGAAAAATTATCACTTGGCTGGCTATAATTTTAATGAAATGCAAAATGGTGTTTTCATGCAGCTATTTTCACGTCACTGGAAAATGGTTTTCATTGTTTTCAAGTGTTGGTGTTTCACAAGGGGAGAACACTAGTATTCACGAATTGCGAAATAGAAAAAAAACATCCTGGGGTATTTTGATTAAGTGATACACCGGAAAGGAGAGGCATGATGAAGAATGCTGGTAAACAATAATGTGCTAGGATAATAAATTGCATAAATAAAAGAATACATTTTAAACTCTGAGAAGCCACAGGAAGGGTCATGTGTAGAACAGTTATGTACAGTTTAGAGAGTTTAGGATTTAGCGAGAAATGGTATGCATAATAATTTGAAAACACTGTTTATCTTATAATCATCTAAAAAAAAACCCAACAAAAAAATCTGCCTTTCTAGCTTAATCTAGCCTTTTCTCTATAACATCTGAGCAAGTCTGTCATTTAAAGTAGTGAAGATTTTACTGCGATTTTCTGGTGCACATATAACTGAACATACAAAGACCTGAAGCAAGAAATTATCTGCTCTATTATACTGAGAGGGGGGAAATAAGAGAAAGAAATCGAATCTGTACAATAGAAAGAGGACTGGATATCTGAAGGGATTTTTATCCTGTTTCTCTAAGGAAACGAGGTTTATCTGACTATACTATTTTCTGTCTGTCAGCCTCCCTTATAACTTTAGAATGTGTTGACTTTCAGCTTAATGGGCAGGAAGGTAGAATTATCAAACATATTGTGTTCCTACTAATACCAGAGATAGAGCATTTGGAGAACCACTCAGTGAAAGCAAGTTCGTTTGCTCACAGTGCCTCTGGAAAGTGTGACACTTCTTTTCTGAACTTGAAGAAAAAAGATGGCTCTGCCTCAAAATGGAATCCAAAATGGATAGAAGCTTACTGATTAGCAAGAAAACCACAGATAAGAAGATTAGAGGCTTATGCCTTCCACTTGCAGTGTTTGAGTTGACCTTTTAGGATGCTCAGTTTTTGCTTCTCCAGGAAATTCTGGGGATAGTTATGGAGAAATAGAGAAAGTGGACAGCTCTATATTCTGGCTGAAAAGAGAAAGATAAAAATCAGGATCACGGAAGAAGTGGAAGCAGCATGAAAGTGTGACATATGGCTATTGCACAGAGACACACCTGAAGGGTTTATAACAAAGATGATCACATCTAAGAGGGCACCAGTCAGCAAAGTAAAATAGACAGCAGTGAAATTTAAGAACATTAGTTACTTTGCCACGGTATATTTAAATGTTTTTATGCCTACTCTATGTTTCCTTATGAGGAAAGAAGGTATTAAAATTGATCCTGAGATGCAGAAGCAAAGATCTTTAAAAATGTCAAGTTTTAAATGAAAAATAACACATCCCTTGGGGTTTTCCCTGTAGCTATCAGAAAGTGGCCTTCCTTGGCAAACTTCCTGTATATTTCCTACTCTGCAATGTTGGGAACTGTGTTTTTTATAACTTCAGAGTTCAGAGGAACAAGATGAGGAGTACCTGACCAGATGATAGCCACCATCCAAATGGAGGTGCATGAAAGGAAAATTAAGTGGTGCCCATTAGAAGAGGAGAAATAGCTCTAGTACTGCCATAAAAAGACCTCCCTACCACAGCTCAGTTAACAGGCAGCACTCCTCAAAGGCAGGTCATTGTCCTTTCAAAATTTGTCCCAGACACAGAGCAAAAAGAAGACATCCAGTATGGAGGCTGGTGTACATGGGGTACACACAGGAGTTCCAGACAGCAGTACTCCTCTGAAGGATGAGGTTAAATTTTCTATGGCAATTTTAGGAAAAGCAAATGACAATACAGTTGAACTATAAATCTTATCAAAGTCACTATCAAAAAAGGGGAAATGACTGATCCGTTTTCATAAATCAAAGTTGAGCTTCATTGCTTTCTTACCCTCGAGCTCCTTAGTTGCTATGGAGAGCTTCTACACAAATATAACATTGTACGTATCACAAACGAGCATCTAGCTGACAAAAAAGTCTAGGAAAACACAAACATACATTTCACAGGAGGTCAGAAAGAATTGTTAATTTAGGTGAATAATGACTGCTATAAATATGTAGTGTAGCTTTAAAATAAAAAGGTATGATTTGTTAAAAAGTGACAGTTGCAGATAATAGATTTGGTTTGTAAGGTAAGGCTGCCATTCATATAACTTTTTGTCGTTAATCACAGCTGCAATAAAACAATATATAACACAAATAACGTTTAAAAAATAAATATATCACCTTAGCAAAAGTATTAATTATTATTTTGTACCTAACACTAGAACAATTTGATTATCCATTTTTCAAGATTCAGAGATGTTTTTAATAAATCATCAAAAAGCACATTTTTAGTTCAGAGAAAAAACCCTCCAAGAATAGAATTATCCAGAGTGTTTCTTCCCTTCCCCTTACCACAGTGCTCTTTCTGATTTCCATCATGATTAATGTGAGCCAAGATTATTGTTATCATAAAGTGTTTTCAGCTTTTCCTGGAAGGCAAGTGTGTAGAATATTGTATTTTCATCACCTTGTAGTAAAAACTGTGGATAATTCAGGTTTGGAACCTCAACAGAACAGTTACATTTGTAAGCAAAGAAATGCTTAATAAATAATTGATTAATAAATCAAATAATCACAGGATGAAAAATAATCACTAATATGAAGATGAAGGGTAAAGGTTTCACACAAAACTAACATTAGTTACTTATGAGTGAGAAACAGTTTAATTTTAAAAGCTTGGAATAATTCTTCTTAACTAGAATAGTATAGCAATCGCCTGGCTTTTCCAAAGATCGTCTACAGATAGAACAGACAGAAATGCAGAGACAAAATGGTACAGATGGCACATAGTTCAGATGTAGTTCCTCCACTCAGAATCAAATCATCAAAATATTTCTTGCCCGAGAATTTCTTTCCAGATACAACCTGAACAACTCTGCAAAGAATATCTTTCTCTGTTAGCCAGTCTGCTGGGCAATATTGTAACCAAAATATTGCCTAAACTGGAGCTGTGTGAGTGACATTTTTCAGGGCAGGCATATTCTGCCTGTTTTCAAACACTGCTTTGTATCTTGTCAGTTTTTCTGTGGAGTTCAAATTCAGCAAACCTGATCTCCTGAGCATGGCCTGATAACAAGTGAGATGGCCTTGTGCTTTCTATGCATTTGCTCACATGAGCAGATTCTGCTGAGTGACAGATGCACCATTTAGTTTACCAAGCAGTCCCTTGAATGCACACACTCTCAGGATCTCACCTACTTTATGTGGTGAAACAGTTAATAACTGAGGATAATGGTTATGATGAGTGGCTATAAGAATAGCAGCACTTGTTAGACAAAAGGTCTTTTTAGCCTAATATTTCAACAGTGGCCAGGAGTGGATGCTTAAAAAGAACATAGAAGTATACAGTCCGAGCACAAGGACCCTGAAGTGATATATGAAGATACATGAAGCAATTTGAATTAGTCAAGACCGGAAACAGATTTGAATAATTTTAGAAGTACCTTGGGAAGGGGGGTGATGAGGGAATGTGACAATGAATGACATGCTGCTGTTCTCAAATGTCAGGTAAGGGGCACTGAAGGTGATTACCTGAACCGCTGAGACTTGCTGCTGGGTTTTGCACTAGGTATAACTGTGTACATAACAGACATGGACATCATTATGGAAAACCTAGTCAATCTCAAAAGGTTTATCCTATCAAAAAGGAAAGCTAAATGGAATGATGTGGATAAATGGGATAATGAACCTAAGCATGTAGGGAAGTTTATTTCATTTAAATTAATAATATAATTCAGATCTAGTGACTATGAACTAATAAAGTAATCTGACTTTTAAGTTTAATGAGATTTCTGAATCTATATATTCCTCATATTTCTATGCTTGTTTCAAGGACTTTCCATAGCACAGACTTTGGATTTAATCTGTAATGAAATCATTACAGTTACAATGATGTCAGTGTGCTCAAGGGGATCCCGGCAGCCCAGTAGTCAAGGAGATGGTTTTTAATTTTTAGGAGAAGTAGAAAGAAAAAATATAATGAAGTTCTATAGCGCTTTCAAATTACTCAGATACCATATATTTTCAAAAGGTAAAAAAAGAGAAAAGATGTTGACCTAAAATACCTAATATAACTAAAAAGAAGGATAAAAATAGGATTTCTAGTATTCAAAAATTAATTTAAAAGAATATGAATATCTGCAGTGGTGATAAGGGACTTGGTTAGTACCAGACAGTGTGTGTGTACCAACATAATGGAAATATTTTTTTTTCCTAGAATAGGCCTAAGTACAACAACACAGAAGTTGCCTTACATCAGAG
Source organism: Platyrinchus mystaceus (assembly GCA_035041135.1). Lineage (NCBI taxonomy): Eukaryota > Metazoa > Chordata > Aves > Passeriformes > Tyrannidae > Platyrinchus > Platyrinchus mystaceus. The sequence goes on from JAWWLV010000001.1 coordinate 89,859,169, forward strand.
AAAATAATGTTGAAAAAGCAGGAAAAGAAACTAGTAAACGATAGTTTACTTAATGCCAATGCAACCGTGTTTGTAAAAGATTTATCAGTTCAAAAAAGAATAATACAAAAGAAACATCATTTTTTTTTTCTGTCAGAGCTATATATACATAAAATCAAAAGGTGAAACGAAGTTAGGACATATTTTAATTTCTAGAAACTCACAGGTACCCTCCATTTTGGAGACACAGTGATTTTGTCTCTAGTCCTCTGACCAGCTAGAAGTAGAAGATACTTTCAGAATGATGTTTCCCCACTGCTATTTTCCATGGTTTCAGTGTTTCTACTGCCACTGAAGGGAGCAACTGAATTTAAAAGAAGAGAAGCCAAAACAGTTCCCAGTCTGACTTACACCAGCATTCCCCAGAGCTGCACCTGCAACCAGGGAAAGCACTGGTGTAATCAGTTGCACTTGCAGCTGGTGCATCCTGCTGTACCATGTGGGGACTTGGGAGCATTACTGAAACCTGTGCTGCCACAGAAATAATTGTCTGAGCAACCTTACTTGTGATTGTTCAGGGACTCTTCCTGAGCTCAGTTAAAAACTGCTGGTTATCCTTCACTTTCTGTGCCTCTAAGCACATGCTGTGCCAGTGTGGACAGGCTGAGTCACATGAAGCCACACACTAAGACCCCTGGCAAAACCATATTCAGGCTTGTGCTGTGGACATCGAGAAGACCTCAGTCCAAGCAGTCTGAAACATGGACTGTCTCTAACTGTGCACTTGCTAACTTGCAATCAGGTCCCCTTTTCCACAACAAGCACATAATTTCCTCAGTATGGCTGGCGCCTGCCCAGCCAGTGGGCGTGTGACACCAGGAGCATTGCTAAATTTTCTGTTTGCTTACAGAAAGGGGTTTGCAGCCCCCCCCCCCTTGGTTTTGTTTCAATGTCCTTCCATGCCCCTTGAAGTGGGCTTGACAAGCTCTGTGCTCGATTTGTGGTGCTGATACCTGCTGGCTGAAATTCAACACACTTCCAGAGCGTGTTTGTCATTCACACCCTTTATTCCCACTGCCTGACATAGGGCTTTTCTGCAATGATTTCAGGTCTGCTTGCCTTTAGTTTATTTAAGCTCAAGAGCTGAAGGTAAAGATTTTTTTATTTGTCTGCTCACCTCTGATTAGCTCAGAAAAAATTAAATAAGGGGTGTTAAACTCCCTTACCATGGATTCAAATATTCAAGATGCAAGGTTTTTAATTCAGACTGTACCATCATGGCCTCAGGGTAATCAGGAATTAAACATGGTGCCATTGATCACGTCGTCTCTGATGTGTTTTCCCTGAGTGTACTGTACTTTGGTACCTAACCTCCAGCATCACTGTTTGTGACTGGACAGACTTCTGTTCAGGCTCCTTTCTGGGGCCAGCACCAGACAAAGTGAGCTCTGCTGTATTCAACATCCCTTGCAGATTTTGTGCCACATTACTGACCTTTTATGATATCCTATTGTGATGATCTTTTTTCTAGTAAAAAATCCCATCACATGAAACTATTTCATCTCCATAATCCCAAGGCCTTTTGTATTATCAGTGGTGCTCAGGCTATTTCTTGTTAGCCTCAGTTTAAGATAATTCTTTCAAGCTGCTGTGAAGTTAGGTCATTTTACATTTCTTGCTCGAACTTGTCAGATTTTGTAACAGTAATAGGTAGCACTTAAAACACATTTACTTCAAACCCTTCTTCCTGCAGCTTCTTCCTTTCAGTGTTTATCAGCACTCCTAAAAGCATGTCTGATATAAGAAGCTCTTTACTGGGACAGTATTTCAGTTTAATGAGGATTTTTGCAGTTTCATGATCATTTTCTGAAGTGATAGTGCTTTGCACGATGATTTTTGTTATAAGGCTTCTGAAGTTTTATGGGCTGCATCTCCTCTGACCTGTTTCTCTTTATAAACATACTTATGAGAATCCTCATAAACAAAAATATTTGCTGGTGTCTATTTTCCAGGCTGGGAATTTCACTTTTGTATTACAGCTAGTTGAGTGTTTCAGAAGATGACACAGCCACTCAAAAGGGCAGGATATGCTGGTTACAGGCTGGATTCAGATTTTTTTTGATTCCATTCAAGTGGGAAGGGTCAGCTGCCACTGCCTCCAATGGGTTTTTTAACCTCCTGACTAATTGCTAGAGACTTCTCCTGCTCCCTACCTTGCCCAGCTTCCCTGTGGTTTCTAGGTGACTTTTTGTATGGTCTGCCCTTTTTAAGATTTTTGATTTTCAAGAGGGAGTGTTTTGCTCAGTTCAACTCACTATCGAGCTGCTGCATTTTGTAAACCAGTTTAGAAGCTATGCCCCTGTGAGCACCACATTCCAGCCCACAGTGCTACAATAAATAAGTGATAATTAGAAGCTGATACTGAAGCTAATACCAATTAATTCAAGAGGGAAGTAAAAAAGCCAATGTTAATATATATTAACTGTCACCTTTATACTTCACATTCCCTTGACAAAGCTTTAATTGGCTGAAACTGTAACTTCTGGAGCGCCATGAGCAGCAGGATGTCGTGTGTGAGCAGAGACTCAGAGAACAGCAAACACGGTTTGCAACCGACAGACGACACCAAGAAATGCGTGAGATTTCAAATGTCAGGCAGTAAGCTGGTTTGGGTGCTTCTGTGCAGGCATTTTTAAAGACTATGTAACACAATTTCAGAATGCAGATCTGGGGAGATACCTCTTCATATGGTGAAATGATTTGCTTATCAAATTATATCAAACTGTACTTTTAACTTCTCTTACTTTTCTCAGCTTAATCAGCTGAAACCATAAATTTATTTTGCTTCTGCACAAGAATTGCAAAATACTTATATGGTATCTGACTAGAAATTAACATTTCAAATCAAATAAATGTTAGAAAGGGGTTTGCAAATGGCCTAATATGGATAGCAGCTTAAGTCATAAGAACAAAATAATTCCTCCTTCCCCAAGTTCAATGACAGCAAAAATCATGATTTCAGTAGAAGAAAACTTGTAGTTCACACAACATTAAGCACATTCTGAGTAAATTTCATTTGCACAGCTACTTTACCTTTGTACAAACCAGTGTAAAATCTGTCCATCCTATAAATAATCAAAGGAAATGCAGATATGTTTAGAGCAATTTAGGCTTGGAAGTTCCTTGCAGCAGCAAGGCCTCTATGAGTCAGCCAGATGTTCCAGAATGAATTATTCAGAAAAGGATTTTCAAGCTAATTCTGTGAAATTAGTTTTTCGTATTTTGTATGAAACAAAAAAGGTGTTGAGTTTGTGAAGGCAAAAAGATACCATCCAAACTTTCTATTCTTGGTATATATAGGAAATTAAGTCTGTCTCTTCAGTTCGAAACTTACAGATGGGTAGGAAAATATTATGAGTTATTTATATGCCTCTAGCATGCTAACAGCCACAGTAAAGATTTTAAAATGTGGCTGTTACCAGAGAAATGTAAAACAACCCCTGTGATTGCAGTGCCCAGTAAAAAGTAACTTAGTCCTTCAAGAACACCATAGAATCATAGAATTGTTTAGGTTGGAAAAGACCTCCTAGACCTAGATCATTGAATCAAATCATTAACCCAGCATTTCCAAATCCAGCATTAAACCACACTGACAATTGCCAGATCTACTTATCTTTTAAATACCTCCAGGAATGATGATTCCTGGGCAGCCTGTTCCAGTGGTTTACAACCGTTTCAGTGAGTAAATTTTTCCTAATATCCAATCTAAACCTCCCCTGGTGCAACTGGAGACCTTTTCCTCCCTATTGCTTGTTATTTGTGAGAAGAGGCCAGTGCTCAGCTGGCTACAACCTCCTTTCAGGTAGTTGTAGAGACAGTGATAAGGTTCACTCTAAGCCTCATTTTATCCAGGTGAAACAACCCCAGCTCCCTCAGCTGCTCCTCATAGACCTTATGCTCCAGACTCTTCACCAGCTCTGTTGTCCTTCTCTGGACACGCTCCAGCATTTCAATGTCCTTCTTGTAGTGAGGGGCCCAAAACTGAGCACAGGATTGGAGGTGCCGCCTCACCAATATTGAGTACAGAGGGACAATCACAGCCCTGGTGCTGCTGGCCACACCATTTCTGATGTTGGCCAGGATGCCACTGGCCTTCTTGGCCACCTGAGCACACTGCTGCCTCATGTTCAGCTGGCTGTCAACCAGCACCCCCAGGTCCTTTTCTGCTGGGCAGCTTTTCAGCCACTGATCCCCAAAACTGTAGCACTGCATGGGGTTGTTATGACCCAAGTAAAGGATCTCACACTTGGCCTTGTGAACCTCATACCAGTCGCAGTATGTGCAAAGGAATCTAACCCTTCTGTGCTTCCCACACAAATTTAAGAGTTGAGATTCATTTTGATGTCAGGACTTTTTTCATCCATATTTTAAATGAATTCTATACAAAACCCCTATCACAGAATGAGATTAAAAATCCACAGTGATAGATGGATTATCTTGAGATATAAAATAAGCATTTGGATTTCACTAGGCAGATTTGCCTTGGAAACAGGTTGACTACTTCAGTCTTGTATACTTCATAAATCTCTTTCTCCTTTAAAATTCTGGATTAGTGTCCTTGAGGCAGAAAATGCTTTTTTTTTTTTCCCAAGGAAAATTGCAGACAGTACCTGATGTAAAATATGTAGAAAATTATGTATGTTTGCAATTTTAAAGTATTTAATTGTTCCCACCACACGTTTTACAATAAATCCAACATTAGAACTCCTTCAGAACAAATTGCTGACTATTAAAATGTTAGCTAAACAAATAATTGAAATAAAATCTGGAAAAAAAAAAAAGGCTGTGGTTAATAAGTCACCTTAAAAGTTAAGCTCAGAATTTGGACCATAGCAAAACAAGGGAAAAGAGTACCACTACTTCAGAAAAAATTTGGAAAGATTTTTTTTTTGTAAGAGCAATGTGGGTCAGGTCTTCTCAAAAATGGGAGGAGTGAAAATCAGAGAGCAGAAAATAATACATGAAGCATTAACTGGCAGGGTTGTGGAGGATAGGACACTGCTCTGTGGAAGCTCAGGATCCTGTAATAACACTGCAACAGTACTCAAGAGCAGCTTCTCCCTTCATACAGGCACCAGCATGCCAGAAAATAAAGGGAAAATGTTGACGAGGTCAGCTAGAGAAGCAGAGAGATGCTTGATTGTGGTGCATAACAAGAGATCAACCAGAGGATCAGTTCTGGAGGTGGAATGGACTGAAACACTGAAAGTTTATGAGTTACTGTTTTACAAGAGACAGAAGAGTTTCACAGTATTTGTAGTACAAGTACATAGTGTTTGTATAGTTAAAGCAGAGGGTGTATTATCACCTCTGTGTTTTCCTTCATGTCATGCTTGTCAACAGTACAAACTTTCTGAGTTTGTCTGCAAAGTTTCCACCATTCCACATTTATATCCTCTTTGTAGCAGTGAGTTTTTACTTAAAAAAAAATCCTATCCTTTTTGCCTTCTTTTGGCTTCCCTTAATCTTCGACTGACCTTGGTAAAGGGACACCTCCAGACCAAGACAGTGCGCTGTAATGTCATGCCACAATGCCACATGGACTTTGATATGGTAGAAGTTACAATGGCAGAGAGAATTTCCCATGAAAATCAAGAATAGGAAGAGCACTTCAATAACTAAAAGAGAGAATTCAGAAAGGATCTAGTCTGACATCTGCATGCCTGGAAGACTTGTCTTGCCTTCACAGAAGAAAAAGCTTTCAAAGTTGGGGTACCTGCCACAGACAAGAAAAAGTGGGAACAAAGCTGAACTGGAATTCCACCAATTCAGAGTGGGTCTGCTTCTGAAATTCAGATGGAATTGAAAATGTAACGTTGATCAAAAGTGCTTATGTCTGAAAAAAACTCTTAATTTAGAGCAAAAAGATTAAGTTTCCTGAATATGAAAGTGCATCAGCACCTGCCCATTCCTACCTCTATTTCAACACGTAGTTAGTGCTGTGCTTCTTGTGTGTTTTCAATTAACAATATGGGCTGTTTAGGGGCCAGTGCATATCACTGTTGACCAATGGAGTTATGTTGATTTGCTCTTGTTGGTCCTGGGGCAAGGTACAGCAGAATTCTGGTAGCACTTTTGCAACAACGAAATCAGCTGCAGGCAAAACCTCCTACTTAAAAATGCCACCTGTGTTACTTCTTCCATTGTCTTATCTTTCAGCTCTACGATAAAACTTTAGGATGATCTCTAAGATTGGTCCAGTCAAAACACAGCAGTTAGACAGCACTGAGGATAGCTATACATTTTTTCCCTAGAAGGCCATGATCTTTCATATGGTATCTTGACAACAACAGACCAGGCATGTGATGCTAAATCACAACTGGGATTTGCCACTGGTCTTTACATGCCTACAAACTGCATGTGCACAGCATAAAATTACAAAAGAAAGAAACATGAAAGCAAAGACATTTTCACTCCCTCAGAAGTAGAGAGAGAATCTTAATTCCCTAGGCCAAGTGTCTTCCCTCACAATCCCGTCAGATCAATAGCAAAACAGGAATGACATGATACCTATTTTGCTAGTTGCTAGAATTTTAGGAAGGAGAAAATCTGTTCTTCTGATTCTATCTCTTGAGATGTGCCATGGTATCCAAACATTAGTAGTCGTCTGTGCTATTATTAAGGTATCTCTTTAAAAATCTGTCAATTAGAAACAATAAACTGAAATTATTGCAACTATAGAAGGACCCGTGTAACCAATAAGTGCTTGCTTTTCCAACTAATGGGCATTATTCTTTTACTGGTATCACTTAATTAGTACCCTAAGATTGACAGCTTAATGATTAGGTGAATGTTTCACTCCGTCTCTACCCATGCTTGCTACAAGCGTGCTGCATTACAGAGTCCTTCCCAAACCTTCGTTCACAAAGCCTATCCATGATGGAGCCAAGTGTCTAGAATCCAGCGCCTAAACCTCTTAGACATTTTTGATAGTCTCAATTCAGTTCTTTGTCGGCATTCTCTGAATAACACCCCTTTCTTTGTCTTTTATCTGTCACAAAAGACTGGGCCACAGCTATAAAAAAATTATGTCTCTTCAATGACAGAAGATACTGCCGTCTTCCCTAAGAGAATCAGGAGCCTCTTGATTAACTTTGGTGGGAGCACAGTCAGACCCAGGATTTCACAGTATTCATTCTTTTGCTTGATAAGTTGAGTTACTTCGCATTGTTTAGTTACGTACAGACCATATTCATTAGTCATTTTTATTCATGACATGGATGAATTCATTAGTTTCTGATGATGATTTAGATTCAGAACTATTACTTACAATTAATTGCTAATGAAGGCTATTAGTGTCTAGCTGAGATTTTTTCCCTTCTCTGCTAAATGTTAACAAGTTTGAGCACAGGAAAAGGGACTTTTCTTAGACAGGAATTGACTAATTTTAACAAATAAGCCTAAGCAGTGCAGTGAACACTGCCTTATAAAAAGTAAAATAGTAAAGTCAAGGCTGCAAAAAGAGCTATTTTGTTTTTTACAGTTGTTTGCAAATACATTCATCCTTCACCTTAATCTTCCTCCCATAGAGAGATACATGAGCCACAGAGAAGTATTTATAGTGCATTTATACACGGGTAAGGACAGATGGTGAGGCATCAAGGGAGATCGGGTCTCTGCTACTTGAAAGACAGAGTCTTTCAATGATGTCACAGGAGCTATTCCAGATTTGAGCTGGTGTACACAACTTCTGAAGTCCTGCTTTCTCCATTTCCCTCATACACAAGGCCACCTGCAAAGAGCAGTTGCAGATAGACACCATGGGTCTGAAAGCAACATGGTGTACAAATGAAAGGAAGCCTTTTGCCCCACGTCAACCTTTTGGAAGGCAATTCTCCCCAACATAATTTATTGGTTGAACAGGTGAAACAGCAAGCAAATGGCATAAATGAATGCATTTCAACTGGGGTATGGTAGTTACAGTCTTCTTTCACCTTTACATTTACCTTGCCATCCTCAACAGAAGAAACAGAGACATTTTTGTTACTACCCCTGAAACATAATGAACTCTTCTTACAGCCCTGTAACAAGAACTTTTCTCTAGACCTTATGAAGTAGGTGCTTCATGGAACCTGCTCTTGCCTTGATTTTGGAAGACTAAAGGACACACAGTGGTGTGGTCAGACAGATATATGTCAAAAAAAAAGGGAGGAAATGAGCAGGTGTCTATTCTATCAATTGCCTGAGTCCAAGATGGAAACTAGTCACACAAAAGGGGACTTATTATGGATAACTGCAGCAATGCTCACCATGCCCTTTCAACCTTGTTAGGAGTCCTCAGTAGGATGAAGCAGGAAGAGGAAAAACCAAGATAAAAAATATTTTCCCCCAGGTTCCTTCTGGTGATTTTTCCAACTTTTTTTTTCTGGGACTGCTCTCAAAAGGGGTCCACACTAAGGAATTCAATGTGGACCTGGGAACAGAACAGGCACAGAAGATGGAAAAGCCAATATAGTTTGTGGAGCCTTGGGCAGATGCTATGAATTTGCCATTTCATGATTTTGGTTTATAGAGAAGCCCTCATTAACTACTCATGTAATTTAATATTAATCAAAAGAATATATTAATTCCAATGCTTCATAAAAGCCCTTTTCAATGGGATTTTTGTAATAAATATTATATTCTTCTTAACATTAGATACTGACTAAAGTTTTAAACTGAGATATCAACATGCCTAAAAACATTCAGAGAAATCTTAAAGCAAAAAATGACTACAGCAAATCTGAAGGATGTTAAGACGATGGTAAATGACCTGTAAAAGTTAGATTTTCAAACCATCAGGAAATCAAAATGTTTATTTATTATGGCATATATGTACCTGGCATTTGTAATTTTATATTACATCTTCCTACCTCTTCTAATCATAACTGACCTCATGGGCTCAGATATTTCATTTTTGCTTAACTCAAGTGTGTACAGAACCTAAACAAACCTAGTTCCCATGTATGCTTTCTCAAACTTATTATTCATAAAATCTCGCTGATAGAGACACTGATAATAGCCAGACTCTGTGAGTGGAGTCTAACTGTTGCTATCCACTCTTTCTGCCCCAGTATTCCCAGATTTCATTCTGTTTGCCACCATGTCTGGACTGTTCTGCAATTAATCAAAAGGTTAAAGTGGAAAAGCAATGGGAAAATGGAAAGGCAAGGGAAAAAGGAGAAGCTCCAGGACTGAGTGATAGGATGTGTAGCCCCAATAAACACAAAAGACACCTGGTTGTGAATAATGCACTTTGCTGATGAAGATCAGTGATGTGAAGCTGAATACTACTATCTGTAACTGACAGTTCATCTTGGAGGTATGGATAGATTGTGCAGATCATTGGGTTGAGAGAATGTCTGGAGCCTGAGTCAGAGGGGGGTTTTTTTTGGTATTTCAAGGGGTTGTGTTATATCAATGCTAATTTACTGTTAGTGAATAAATAAGACTCACATATGAAGAGCAAACGGTGCAAACAGAGACCACAGAGAAGAGTCGTGTGTCTAATGTTCACCATTCAGTGCTCTGTTTTGCCATGTCTTTTTCCATCATTAGCTGTGGCAAGTCAGATGACAGGGCAGGAAGTCCTAAATTGTGGCTGCTCTTTATATATGCTACAAATCACATTGTCCATGAGTGCTGGAAGATCTGGGGCTAGACCTTTACTAGCAATGTGACCATGAATCAAAATTTAATGGAAGTCAGGGGAAAAGTTTGCACAGGTTTCTATAAACTTTGGATCAAATGCCATACAAAGTTAAGAAAAGAAGAATATGCATATCGTGTACTCTACCCCCAATTTTACAATGCCTCAACACTGGGCAATTTAGCACAGTAGGCTATTTTGTTATTTAAAAATGATGCTAAAACAACAACATATTTCCTCTCTTGTCTGCTGCATTCTTATCATGGGTTAATAACACACATTCATTGTCAAAATAAAAATAAAAAAAGCTGTAATTTGGCAACAGCAAGACTGACAAAACATAAATAAGAGAAGCAGAAAATGATCAAACCAGTAAATAGTTTTTCACAGCAATTTCTTGTGAAGAAACATCAGTACCACTTAAGATCCATGGATTATAATTAAACATAGCATTAATATTCAGTATGGCTTTTTAGAAAAAGATTGCATTCAGAAGCTGGTATATGAAGAAAAAACCAAATCTCATGATACATGTGATGGTTCTGCTGTATTTCAAATTTATAAAATAAAGATGAAAACCTCTTATTCATGGGGTGCACTCCATTTACCCATGAACCAAAGTTGCCTCTGGATTTACAAATATCTAGTTAACTATAACACTAATTGATTTAATGTGATCCAGGAGTAAAGGCCTTCCTTGCAAATGTGGCTTCTAGTAAGCATTCTTCCCAGATGTTTCCTGGTTAGATTCTACTTTTAAAATTATTAAAATCTAAATTATTGACATTCTTTCTGATTTCAATTATTATCAGAATTTGTATCTATTCTCTCTTCTTTTTTTTTTCCTTAATCTTTGAAGTCAGTTCTAAAGGTAAGTTTTCCCTCAAAAATTCCATGCCAAAGCCAGGGGAAATTGAACTTCTCTCGTGGTAGAGGTACTCTTCTTCAATGCTCTAATTTGCAGTGGCTTATAACTTTCTCTTGTCTAAATTACTCTTGTGCTGACATTTCTAGTACTTGTGGGCTTTGCTCATAGGAAATTTGGGAACATAAGTTTGGAGGAAATCTACTTAGCCAGTTCAGCTATCCACATATGATTGTTACATATTTTACTCCACTTAGTTTTCTGGATGCCAGCATCCACACACACATCTATACACTGTACTGGATGCCCATGTGCCCAAATACATGAACTCTCAGTGAAATGGAAATGCTCAAACATGTCATTATGGATGAAATCTCCAGATGGGCTAAATCAGGGTAGTTAACTGTGGTACTCTCTTACTGAAATATAGCCCTGTTTTTGCTTTAGTAAGGAACATATTGTAAGGAGTTAAAGAACACAGTTGCCTGTCTCAAACACTGTGAAGGCCACAGAAGGACTTTGGTGTTTGAGATAAGCACAGAAGGGAGCGAGAGGATGGCACAAACTCCAGGCCTGGTGGAGGAAAGATCTGGTTATCACATCCTGGGTAATGCATCCAGATGAAAATTACTACTGTGGCAAACTGTGTAAAGAAGCGACTGCTGTATACATATAACTGGTCAAACAACAATCACCCCAAGTTAAGGGACAGATGGCATCTGTGACCACCAATGACCACTGAAGCCCCACCAAATATGCCTCTATGGATACCTGAAACTTGGACTATAAGTTAAGCCACCACAGCAGGAACTTGAGATCAGATAAAGGTGGTATTGTTGTCTGAGTGTTGTCTCAGACCTAGGGGGAGGTTAACAAAGCTGGAGGAAAAGAATGTATCTCTGATAATGGACAAAAAAAGTGTAGAATTTATGGGCTGCAAGGAAAACCTACTCAGCAACTGTGCAGCTCTGCCTGAGCAAAAGGTAATTCTGACAGAGGGAGATCGTGACTGCTGACTCATGGACTACTGACTCAAGAAACCCACCAACTCAAAAGAAGAGAAACACTGAGCATGTGGACTAATTAGCACTAGAGGCAAGGGAATTATTTAACCAATAGCTGAAGAGAAATGTGTAGCCAATGAGCATTAATTTCTTTGCTAAAATATATAAATAGTTAAAAGTTTTGACTATTATACATATAATTAATTTTGACTTATATACATATAATATACTAGTTTGATAGTCCTTTGCTAAGGATAGCCTAGGGAATACAGCTTAACCAGTCTCAGCACTAATGGAAGAGACCAGAGCTCTGAGTCTGGTGACTTAAAAGAGAATAAGGGACATGAGGGAGGAGGCAGATGATGAAGAAGATGTGGAATTTGCAGTCACTTTCCCAAAACTTTTCAGACAAATGTTCCTCTTTAGCATGTATGCTTGAAAAGTTAAAATCATTATGTGATTAAAGTGCTCCACCCTTGGTTTCTGTGGGAGTCTTGACTGTCTCCGTGACCTTCTTTTTTTCCCCCCAAAGAACCTAGAGAGCCCAGAAAATGAATTTGTCATGGCTCATAAGAATACCTGCTTATTAAAGCAGAGCAAATGACTCCAGATATGATGGGAAAATGTAACAGTATATCTCTAATCACAGCAGAAGTGAAACTGGTACATATAAGACAAAACATTAAATTAAATACCTTTCAAAGAGTGAATACAGGCTTCTCTGCTGGGGATAGAGACTAAAGAAAAGATTTGTTTGGCTATCACGTGAATGTGAGATCTCAGAAAAATGCAGGAAGCAAAGGTGATTTAGTCTGAAGACTGTGTAAACTGAGGGATGTGGAGTGGAAGCAGAGAGGCTTTTTTACTGCTGTTTTGAACTATAGCAGGGAAATGGCTTGTAGTACATTGTGGGTGGTTGCAATACTTGCAGTTCAAAGGCAGAAACAATAGCTGCTAGTGAAGAGAGCCAGCATGATTAAATTATTGTAAATTGTCCTGTAGAGTGAAACATGACAGGAGGAAAATCTATTTCATTTCTCAAAGAGAAGCTTAAAGGAGGCTTGATTGCAATCTAAAAGAAAGTGGAGTAACAGCAGCCAAAGACTGAAAGCTGAAGTTCAACAAACTCAGAACTCAAGCAGGGTGCACATTTCAAATTGTGATGACAATTAGTCTGTGAGACTTTTAAGAAATTGTTGACAAAGATCAGAAATTTTAAATTCAAAATAGATTTTTTCCTTCTCTCTCCTCACCCCACTGCCACCCCAAGGAGATAGGTTCAGGCTAAACCAAAAAAGATTCAGATAAACTCTTGGAACAATTTTATATTCAAGATCAAGCCTAATGGTCTGGCAAGCTAATGCTCTTTTCTACCCATCAATCCTTCTGCCTAACCTGTTGTTTATAAGCTGAACCTGTGGCAGATATGTTTCTTCTGTAGAGTTCTCAACGTATCTCTGATAGTCTAGTAGACTGCTGGGAAGGTCTCTTTCTCTCTCAGGTTCTTTCTCCATTTCTCCACATTTCCAACTGTCTTTATTCGCACTCTGAGCTAGAAATCCCCTGTGTCTGGTGCATTAGTTCTGTGCAGGTACTTATGTGGTTTGAAGCATGCACCACCAGCCTGGATCCTCTCCAAACCCTGGGAAGCAATGCTATTCCTGCAGGTCACCTTCAGTTCTCTGACTACCCTGGAGCAGCTTTCTGTTTCAGCAGGGTCACAATGCAGTAATGATTAATACAAAAATCAAACCACTGCATTCACCTGTATTTAAAAACTATTTTTGAAAGAACAGTAAATATCAAAGAAACATATCAGAAATATCAGAAGTATAGTTATACCTTACTAAACACATTGGGGGATTCTCTTAAGGGGAATCCTTAATGCCAGCAAGAACATTGTTGTGGATGAATTTAGAATATATGTGACCCACTGTTGTTTTTACAAAGTAGCTCCTTCCCTAAAGTGCTGAATGCCCTCTGCTTCAAAATGAAAAAGCAAAATACTGCACAGCATATGTTCTCCAGCCTCAGAGTGATACATGGGACTCTGTATTTAAACACATTGGCAATGTTCCTCCCACCTGTAACTTTAGGCACTTACTAATCCGTATAGTCATGAGAGGAAGGAAAGATCATCTTGTTGAGTGGCTAAAGTACATTGGGCTGTATGTAGAACTAAAAGTAGCTATGCTCTCAATTTTGGATCTTATATGCCTTAAATGAGGAAAGGAGATGAAAAGAATTTGAATTTAGCATTGCACAATAACATTTATTTAAGAGAATACAAAATATCACTGAAATATGATCACAGACCCATTTCTTACTCTTCCTAATTGCTGTTTGATTCCTACTTTTTCTTTTCATTCTATCCTTTTACTTACATTAGCTACTTGATCCACATTTGCTTTCTGTGTAAGAAAATATCTTTCATCATAAAAATACACACCAACAATATTTTCATATTCTGTCACAATCCCACACTCTTATCTGCCCTGTTTGCCAGCTGGCAAGCCCGACTTTCCACATCAGTTTCTACATATGGACAAATACCTTGGTGTCTGCCACTGACTACCTGGGGAAAAAAAAAAATCTGACAAAACTCTATCACTGCTGTATATCCATTTTGGACAGCCTCATCACCAGCCCAAACCCAGACACATGCTGGTGCAAGGGAGAAGGAAATCCAGTTGTGAATGCAAGTGAAAGAAAAGATGAAAGGATGATGTAGAAATGAAGAACAATATTTCTACACATGCTCTTTCAGTCATAATGCTGTGTTAACAGAAGTTTTGCACTTAATTATCATTAATCATGGACTGGTCTCCATACAAATTATAGTAAGGGTGAATCTGATCTGCCACTGAATACTTTGTGAGCCCTACTGTATAAACAAATCCTCAAAGCATATTCAGGTTACTTGAGCTCCTATATGATTTTTTTAAAGAAAATCTAGACTGCTAGCACAAATACATACATCTGGCACTTCAGTAGTGCCCATACTTGCATCAATTCTGCTCTGGTTTAAAAAATAAAAAAGGCTACTGCTTTGAAAAATATCACAGGTTTCGATAATGTCAGTGTAGCATTGTTATAAGGGTTTCCAGCAGATGGGATACAGCTGGTGTGTTCTCCCCTACCATTGTCAACTTAACAGGAGAATTTGCAGTAAGGTTGTTACATTATAAACCTCAACACTAAAGCAAGGACACTTGTCATAACCGATTGACAGCAGCAGTGGGAGGCATACATAATCATCAGTTGAGTGCTGTATATATCTGATAATGGGTATGTTACAAAATTGCTGTATATATTATTACAGTGGAGCTAAAAACCTGATCCAGTAGCTTTAACACATACCCTTATACTCCAAAAAGAAGAATACTGCTCCATGATTAAACATTGCTGAAGGAGTAAATTTTACAGAAATTGACTTAAAGTCTGGAAGACTGATGAATATGCAGGTAGTCTGAAAGCTATTTTTTTCTTTCTGGTGTTTTGACTGGGACTCTAATTCTGGATCTCTGGCTGAGTGCTGTTTGTGGCTATCTCACACTTCATTGTAAAATCAATCCCAAGAATTTCATTAATATTTTTCCCAAGTCATACGGATGAGCTCAGATCAGGCCTTGAGGCTTCACTGGCCTTCCACACGTCTTCTTCATGGATTTAAGCTATTTATTCCCGAGCTTTTCTGCTGAAAGACCTCTGTTCTTTCCAAAATGAAAACCTCAGGAAGCATATTTGGACCTTTCTTTCCTGAATAAAGGAAAAGAGCACTGCCCCTGCACTGTGCTAAACCACCTAGTCTCAGAGTCCAAAATCCTTTTATCACAGTTTTCAACCCATTTATTCATACCCAGTGGTATGCCTCTGCTGAGAGGTATTTGGGGGTACTGGTGGATGAAAAACCGAATATGACCCAACAATGTGCTCTTGCAGCCCAGAAAGCCAACCACATCAGGGGCTGCTCAAAAAAAGCACTGCCAGAAGGCTGAGAGAGTTGCTTTGATGACACAAAGCCAGGAGGAGTGGCCAATATGCCAAAGTGCCCTGCAGCTCTTCAGAAGGACCTCAATGCATTGGAGAGATGGGCAGAGAAGAACTGTCTGAAATTCAGCAAAGGCAAATGCAGGGTCCTGCACGTGGGGAAGAATAACCTTATGCACAGGCTGGGAGCTGACCTGCTGGAAAGCAGATATGTGGAGAAAGACCTGGGGATCCTGGTGGACAACAAGCTGTCCACAAGCCTGCAGAGTGCCCTTTTGGCCAAGAAGGCTGGTGGTATCCTGGGGTGCATCAGGATCATCACTGCCAGAAAGTCAAGGGAGACAATCCTGCCCCTCTACTCAGCCCTGTGAGGCCACATCTGGAGTGCTGTGTCCAGTTCTGGGCTCCTCAGGACAAGGAAGACATGTAGCTCCTGGAGCAGGTTCAGCAGTGGTGACAAAGATGATGAGGGGACTGGAGAATCTCTCTTATGAGGAAAGGCTGAGGGAGCTGGGCCTGTTCAGCCTCAAGAAGAGATTGCTGAGAGAGGACCTCATCGAGTACTTGAAGGGAAGGTGCCAAGAGGATGCAGCCAGGTTCTTCTCAGTGGCACCAAGCAATAGGATAAGAGGCAACAGGCAGAAACTGAATCACAGGAAGTTCCACCTGAATATAAGGAAGAACTTCTTTAGTGTGCAGGGGACTGAGCACTGGAACAGGTTGTCCAGAGAGATTGTGGGGTCCCCCTCAGTGGAGATATTTAACAACCTCAGCACAGGAAAGACACGGACCTGTCGGAGCAGACCAGAGGAAGGTCATGAAGAGGATTAGAGGGACGGAGCAACTTCCTATGAAGATACGCTGAAAGAAATGACGTTGTTTTGCCTGGAGGAAAGAAGGCTCCGGGAACACCTTAAAGGCGACCTGCAAGAGAAATGGGTATGGATGTTTTTATGGTGGTAACAATTTTAAACTAAAAGGAGGTAGATTTAGATTAGATATAATGAAGAAATTCTTTACTGTGTGGGTGGTGAGGCACTGGAAAAAGTTGTCCAGGAAAGTTGTGAATTCCCAATCCTTAGAATTGTTTAAATCCAGGTCTGGATGAGTGTATGAACAACTTCATCTAGTGGGAGGTGTCCTTGGCTATGGCAAAGGAGTTGAAACTAGATGATCTTTAAGGTCATTTCCAACCTAAACCATTCTTTGATTCTATGATTCTATGGTAATATTAAAAATATAGTGGCATTGGTGGCAGTTTGAAGACAGTGTTTCAGAAAGTACAATGACTGGCAAAGTGTATATAAATATGTATTTATGTGTTTATACTGAGTATTTATTTTGTGTGTGTTGCATATTATGTGTTTAGATTTTCATTTTAATACCATTCATCTGTTCATGCTTTTGTTTACACTTGAAGTTTTCATCAAATAAGGAACTGGAACAGAATGTGTAGAAGTATTTAAGTAAAACAAAAACTTCTGAACTCTATTAAATTAAAATGCTTTTATTCCACAAGTATGCTTTCAGACTACTTTCATTTTAGAGCAGAAGCCACATTTTGTAGTGCCTTGTTCTTATGAATTGCATTTTCCTCCATGAATTGTCAGCATTTCCAAAGAAACAGCAATTTCAGTTCCTGGCTAGCTGTGCACAGTGAGTTTATCAGCTTCTCTGGTTTGCAGAACTTGCTGTGTCATGAACTTGAATGAATGATAACTATTCCATTTGGACACATCTCCTATTCATGATTTTATTCAGAACAGCAATGATCTTCAGTGTACTTGAACAGTGATAAAAGATGAAAGAAAAATCCAGGCTTTTGAGAGAAAAAAGAGACTCTCAAGAACTCTTTGTCAAAGCCCATAACCATGACCTTTCCTCTGCCAAGACAATACTGCTATAAAAGGCTTTGAGAGTTACCCATTAGTGCAGAGATTTGGTATCCCCTTTGCTCTTTGGGATAATATCTGAAATAAAGACATGTAAGTATATTCTTCATGTGTAGAGACACCATATGGAATTTGCTATTAAACCATCATTCCGTTACAGGCCTGTTCTAGAATCTGTAGATCGAAAACTTAAGTAAGACCAGAGAGTGCTCAGGAAACATATATGACCCTTTATCTTCTTCTTGTAAAAAAAAAGGAAAAGAAAATCTTGTTTCAAACTAGTTATCCAACTAGTAGTCTTTCCAGCTGGAGGGGAAAAAGGCTTAAGGAGTAAAATAAACCAAAACTGTCCTCTGTAAACAACACAGACTGAGGACAGTTAATACAGAATTAATATTCATAAAGAAAATTACAGTCTTTGGGTGCCAAATTTCAAATCTTCAACATGCAGCAGTCAGAAGAAATCCTCCCGTAAGTCAGAGCAAACTCAGTTCCAACAATCTGAAATTCTTCCTCCAGAAATGCAACCTGTAAACATTCTGTTAAACTGGCTACACCCACCAATGTAAATACTGTCACTAATTTAAAATTATAACAAGAATATAATACTACCAAAGACCTTTTTTTGAGGAGTATACCTTCAGTGAAAATGAGTGTCGACCTATTCATTACAAGTGATATCTGTAAGAACTCTGGGCCCAGAATTTATAGAGGTTTACAAGGGATGGTCCAGTGCCACATAATTTCAAAACAATATGCTGCTATTTAGGGCAAATGCCTGGCCTTGGTGCAGTCAGCAAAGTTTTCACAACATCAGGAAAGGATTCAACATTTCATACTTTGCAATTTTTTCAGAAGTATGTATAGTCTTTCAACCTCATTGCCCTGTTCTGTCAACATTCCTGTGAACTTTTCCCTTTTTCATTCTATTTATTAGTCAGTAATAGGGCAGATTATTAAAATAATTTGTAATAATAATTTCTAAGAGTATTTATATTAGTTTTTCTGGATCAAACTCTTCTCTGCCCCCACTTCTTGAGTAAGAGCTTCCTGATTCTCATTCACATCTAATTTTTTTCAGCACACCAAAACAGGGAGATGAAATAGGATGCTCTGAGGCCCAAGAAGGAATGGATGAACTTATGAGTTATGAAACAAAAATAAATAGAATAAAGAAGAAGTTGCTGAAGAGAAACATAGCCAGGTAGAATACTGCCATGAGGACTCAGGAAAAGAGCTTGCACATCTATGATTGTCACAGTTCCCCTTTCCATACATGGCTGGCTCTTTTTTCATAAACCTTATCTGCTCACAGGGGATTCTTCAGATGAGCTGCCTTAAAAGAGAGGTGATCCTTAGTTCTCTAAATTAGTCTTGGACTTACCTGTGTGCCTGTAAAGCAATGACTGAGCTTGCAATAAGTAAAAGGGCATGGAAAAATGATTTAGAAGGAGCCTAAAAGACCTCTAGTTCCTGTGTTGGTTCCACAAGCAGGAAAACCAAGCAAAGAGTTGAAAGATAATATAGCAGAACTCCTGTACTTTACAGGACCACCCACTCAGAGGCAGAAACAGAAGTAACAAATTAGACAAGACAGCCAAATTCTTACATAGAGACAAGATGAAAGAATTCTTCACAAAAAGTTACTGGCCACCTACCAAGGTAAAAGCTATCCCACCTGCTCAAGGGTCATGTGTCATGTTCACACCTGCCTGTCCATGCTAAAGGAGAAACAGAGACATAAAATGAAGCACAGGAGGACAGGAGGTCTCTGTGCCTTAGGCTGCTGACACTCCTTGTGTGCTGAGAGATATAACACACACCAATCCAGGACCTGGGACAGCAAACACACATCCCAACCTATTCTCCCAACTCAGCTATTGAAAAAGCAGAAGAGGCTGCTGCTGGGCTGAAGGGGAAAGTTTTGGAAAATCTAAACACTGTTGAAGTCCTAGACATAATGGTTATGGACAAATGCCAAATGACAAGCAGAGTGCACTTCTTGTTACCAGAAGGTCATGTCTCACTATCCATCTCCTAGATTTCTCTATTTAGTCATTCTGATAATAACCTGCATTTAGTGTGTTGCTGATTTTGACTAATATTTTGATTACGAAGGAAACAAATAAAAAGGCAACACTTCCAAACCCACAGCATGTTTTACTACTGCAGAAATTTTAGTGCTTCAAAATTCCCCAGAGCTATGCTAGTGCTGAAAACCTGACTACCTATTATTTTATAAATTCAGAAGCATACACTGGATGATGTATTTCTGTTGCAAAACAAAATGAAAAGGGGCAGAAATTGGAGAGCAGTTTGAGTTTGGCAGAGGAAACTGAGTGGCAAAAAAAAAAAAGCCTGTGAAATCAGTGATGAAGTTGAGTGTCTTAAACACTCATTTGCAGTCATTCATCTCTGGCAGAAGATGTGAGCTATTATTCTAGGTGTCAGGAGTAAACCAAAATACTGAGTCTGTATGCATCTTCTGTGAGCAGAATGTTATGTGCTGGTGAGCACCTCCTTGCACCTGCACAAATCCAGTTCCTAAATCACATTGGAATGGATAAAGAATTACACAAATTCCCCATAATTATTTGTATTTTATTTGAATCCAAGGCAAAGAGAATGTATGGGCTCGAGGTTTCTTTGTTTTGGGGGTTTTTTTTGTGGGGTTTTGTTTCTTTGGTTTGGGGGTTTTATTTGTTTGGGGTTTTGTTTGTTTGTTCTATTTTTGTTTGTTTTTTTGTTGTTGTTTGGGTTTTGGTTTTTTTTGTGTTTGCTTTTTTTTTTTTTTAAATTCCAGAGACAGAGCTTTGGTAGGTTTGGACTTCATATTTTTCCGTTAAATTTTATGAAACAGTTAAAATAGATTGCTTGGTTTGTTTCCATGAATATTTGTACCACACTACCCCTTTCATTTTTGGGAGCTCTGTTTTTTGGTTTCTTTCTAAATGTAATTTAAATATCTCTCAAAAAAGTTGCTGTATTAGTGACAGAAGTTTCTAATACCTATAAGAATTATTTTTTTTTTAAATAAAAAAAACAGTGGTCAGTTTCTGGACAGTTTTTCTGGAATGATCACTTATTATCAGCAAAGGTGGTATCACTTCAGGAGTGAAACTCCTTGTTTGTATTTTAGCCTTCTGTCACCCAATCCAGATCACCATTCTTTTCTGCTTTGCATAGAGATAAAGCTGTTTTGTTGCTTCAGACAACTATTTTTTATGGACTTCAAATAAAGTATTGATAACAGAAAGTAAATTATGGACTCAAAATAAGCATTTAGACTTTAAGACCTAAAATACTGATTGAACCATATACTTGACTCCTATTCAAAACACTGTATTCCTTTTCTTACAAATTTATTATGAATGGTCATGCTGCAGAAAAATTATTCTTTATATTCTCTTTCAAGCATTGTTCACACAGAAAAAAACAAAAAAAGAAAAAGAAAAAAAAGTTTGTTGTTTTCCTGCTAGCCAGAATATCAAGGATCACTAGAAAGAGTAGCCCTGCATATGGCTCCCTTATTGAGGTGGCAGTGACTAGTCAGAACAGGATGGAAGATCCAGGTGATCCTGTTTCAGCACTACTATTTCTCTGTGCTGACCCCCACAGTAAGTGAATGTCTTCAAAGGAAGTAGGAAGACAGAATTTTAAATATCTTTGATAAGCTTCTTGGAGATGCGTTAAAACATTTCTGTTACGTGTATCATTCTACACAGAGAACTCAACACTAAATAGGAGATCTCTATCTGGTTCACTTCCATGTTTTCTTGCTATCATCACCTCTAAGATCTTTATTGCATGTACAGAAGGGAAACAAGAAAAAAATTATATCTGTAGGAGACAAACCCCTCCAAAACTCCATCACACCAGCCATTACAATGTTTTCTCACCAGATCATAACCATTTTATTTTCTGACATTCATTCTCATAATACCATTTACACGTTCTCCATCACAAAGCCAAATCATTTCCTTTCCAAGGGAAAACAGAACACTCTGACTTAAGATACTCAGGCATCTGACTGATGAGGGCCATTATATTACTTAGAGAAAAAGATGATGAACTCAGGAATGAGAATTTTGTTGTACGGATAAGACTTAAAAATCCATATTTCTGTGGGACAACTTTTATCTTTCTGATATAGAAATAATCCTTTACAGCTGCTCAAAGAGATCTTGGAATCAAAAGGGCAGGATATTTTCCTCATGAAATTCATTAGAAGGAAAATAACAAAAATGCATGAGAGGTAATTATGCTTGTCATAGTCACCTCCAAAATATGTTACAACTTGTGTTGAGATTTGCTTCCCAATAGCTTTATAAACACAGAATCATACAATCAGAGAATATGCTCAGTTGGAATGGACTCACAAGGATCATGGAGTTCTACTCTAAGCCCTGCACAGGACAGCCCCAAGAGTCACAACACGTGCCTGAGAATATTGTCCAAATGCTTCTTGAACTCTGTCAGGCTTGGTGCTGTGACCACTTCCATGGGGAGCCTGTTCCAGTACCCAAACATCCTCTGGGTGAATAACTTCTTCCTAATAGCCAACCTAAACTTCCCCTGACACAATTTCAGGCCACTCCTTTGGGTCCTGTCACTGGTCACCATAGAAAAGAGATCAGTGTCTGCCCCTCCTCTTCCCCTCATGAGGAAGTTGTAGGCAGCAATGAGGTCTCCCCTCAGTCTCCTGTTCTCCAGGCTACACAAATCAAGTTACCTCAGACACTCCTCATATGGCTTCCCCTCAAGGCCCTTCACCATCTTCGTTGCTCTCCTTTGGAGGCTCTCTAATAACTTAATATCTTTCTTACATTGTGGCACCCAAAACTGCACACAATATTCAAGGTGAGGCTTCACCAGTGCAGAGCAGAGTGGGACAATCCCCTTCCTCAACCAGCTGGTGATGCTTTGCCTGATGCCCCCCAGGACACGGTTGGCCCTCCTGGCTGCCAGGGCACTGCTGACTCCTATTCAACTTGCCATCGACCAGGACTCCAGGTCGCTTTCTGTGGCACTGCTTTCCAGCCCAATCATTGCCCAGTCTGTCTGTCCATCCAGGGTTGCCCCAGCCCAAGGGCAGAATCCAGCACTTTCCCTTGTTGAATTTCATATGGTAACACTTTGAAGCAGTTTAATGCAAAATGTTCAAGCTCTATTGACTTTGATAGAACTACAGCAGCCTACAACAGCTAGGTATATGAATATGAGTGTTCATGAGCCTTTTAATGTGTGTACAGATATGAAGAGTCTGATTTATTTAATCAGATTTATGCAAAAGTATATGCCTGTGGAGCAGAGGGTTTAGTGCCACAACATGCAATGACAGGATACTCAGTATTTTAGATTTCAGAACATATCTTCTGTGAGTTTTTATCAAATAGAGTAATGTATTAAAGAATATTTTAATAAAACAACTTTCTTGTTTATTGTGGTGCAAAATCAAGGGAAGATAACTTAAGCTCTTTGAGATGTTACCCACTTTTTATTGAGGACTGGCTCTTTGTAGCTATAGGTATAAAACATTTATCATTTGTTATCTCAGACAGTCTGCCAGCAATCCTTGCTTTAGAAATGTATTTCATCACAGAACTGTCCAGCTAAATGGATGGCATTTCTCAATGTTAAATTTATGGCTCAATTAAAGTCAATCTTAGTCTATCAGCTTCTGAAGTGTGTATACAATTAATACAAATAAAATGGAAAGCCATCATTTCTCATGTCATGGTTTTCAAAACAGAAAAAATTTAAATCAATGCTCTCTTAACAGGTAATGGAATTTAGCATATGTCTGTAGGCTGTGCTGCTTTCACCTGAGCTGATAAAATGCAGGCAGTGCTTTTCTTCCCAGCAAACCAGTAATTTATTCATGTTTTGTAGGCTTAGGGCTGACATCCACATAAAAGCTTGCACAAATTAAAGATTTAGGAGTGGTGTTGTTAGGAGGGTGTTTGTTTTACCCTCCAAAGTGTGCTCATGAAGGCTTTTCAAAACCTACAGAACTCTACTTGTTGTCATTGTGCTTTATATGAAGCAATGAAATGATCAGGACATGACAGGGACCAAACAAACACTGCTGTGTCTCAGTGCTGAAGGACATAGGAGGAGTCCAGCCATTGCCTGAGGACAACTCAGGTACCAAATGGAGTGCAGCCTGCACATTCTGAGGATGCAGGACTCAAAAATATCTTTTAGCAATTTTCTTTTATGTGGGAAAAAATACCATTGCACCATGTATGTTATCAGAAAATGGATTAGATATAATTATATTTTGCAAGTGTGTTTTCATTAAGGTTTAGGGAAAAGCCATCAAAAAGTTTGTAACATCAGTGTTCCAGTTAACAACTCAGTGGCCTTCGGCCTTTCTATTTTTATACAGAACTGTGTCAGGGAAACCATGTGCAGTTGTAAATAAATCCTGTCAACACATTTAGCTACATTAAAAAAACCTGAATATACAATATCAGGATTATAAAGGATCTACAGAGGGTTTATTGTTATGTCTGATCATTCCGTGGACCAGCAAATATCTGAGCTGCATAGCAAAATGTTTTCTTTTTTATTTCCCTTTTTTTTTTTAAGAACAATGGTGTGTCAGTTTATCTTGGCAGCATTCCACACTATTCAGTAATAGATGTCACCTCAATACCTTGCCACAAGCTCATCTCCAGTTGCGCTTGGTCCTAATCTATACAGTTCTATAGAGCTAGCAACAATAGGAGGAACTATTTACAATTACATCGATAAACCTTTTTACCATTCAGCCAATTGATTCTCTATTTGTGCCTGCTTAGTTTAACATGGTTTTCTCAATGAAATGTTAATATGCTTCACTAAAACACTGACACTCATAAGTCATAATGAGGTCATCAAATACACAATCCAACATGCAGCATTGTACACCAGAGTGGAATAACAATTAAATCCTTCCTCTGAGGATTAAGAGGGTTATCCTGACAAGCCTTGGCTTCCTTGCATGGTGCAGAGAAGTGCAATGCAAAGACAAGGAGGCAGGGGAGTGGTTCAAGGCAGCATCAGTACCATGCGATGCCCCAAGATGAGTTTGCTGGGAGAGAGACAGGATCTGCAATCTACCTCACTCCAGGCTGTGCCCAAGGACTCACTCAGGGGGACCCTCACACCTGAGCTGGGTATAGGCAGGGATGAAGGGGTGGCTGTGTGGGAGAATACCAGGACTGACAATGCCAGAGCAGGGACACCATCAAAGAGACCGAGGCCATGAGTGACCCATGCTGGGGCTGAGATACCCCGAAACAGAAAATCAGCAAGAATCAGATATCAGCAGAAGAAAACCCAATGCACACGGAGTGACAGACACAAACCATCATGCCCACAACCACAAACCTCCTGTGCCTCACAGGCAGAGTTGAGGCAGAGTTGAGACAGAGTATAACTTGTGGTGAAAATAGGGGAATTTGAGAATAGGAAGTAGAATGAGAAGTATTCTAAGTGTTTGTATTATCTTTTTTTTCTTCTCTCAATACGTGCATGAATGATTAGAAGTTTCTGTTGGCTATAAATTACATTATTTTAAAAAAGATTAAACAATAACAGCACCCTTATAGCTGCTCACTTCTTAGCTCAGATTGCATGATTGCATTGGGTTTGCATGGCCAGCTTTTGACAACAGGGGAACTATAGAGGTGTCTTCTGTGAGAAGCTGCCAGAAGCTTCTCCCATGTCCAACTGAGCAAATGCCAGCTGGTTCCAAGATGGATCCACTGTTGGCCAAGGCCAAGCCCATCAGTGACAGTTGTGGGATAACAAATTTAAGAAGCGTGAAAGTTGCTGTGCAACAGCAACAGCATAAGGAGAGAGAATATGTGAAAGCAATAACCCTGCAGACACCAAGGTTAGTGAAGAAGGAGGGGGAGGAGGTGCTTTAGACACCTGACCAGAGTTTCCCCTGCTGCCTGTGGTCAAGACTGAGGTGGGGCACGCTGTTCTTCTGCAGCCCATGGAGGTCCATAGTGGAGCAGATATCCACCTGCATCTCCTGGAGGATGCCACACCAGAGCCGGTTGATGCCTGCAGGAGGCTGTGACCCCATTGGAAGCCCATGCTGGAGCAGAGTTCTGGCAGGACCCATGGACATGTGGAGAGAGGAGCCCACACTGGAGCAGGTTTGCTGGCAGGATTTGTGACCCCACCAGGGACCCACACTGGAACTGCCTGTTCCTGAAGGACTCCACCTCGTGCAAGGAACCCACACTGGAGCAGTTTATGAAGAACTGCACCCGTGGGAAGGACTCACATTGGAGGACTGTCTCCCATAGGGAAGGACCCCATGTTGGAGCAGAAAAAGAATGTGAGGACCCTTCCCTCTGAAGAGGAAGGAGCAGCAGAAATAACATGTGATGAAGTGACTAGAGCCCCCATTCCCTTAACTCCCCCACCTCTGGGTGGAAGGAGGTAGAGAATTGTGAATAAAGTTAAGCTGGGGAAGAAGGGAGGGGTAGGAGGAAGGTGTTTTTAAGATTGGGGTTTATTTCTCATTATTCTACTCTGATATTATTGGTAATATATTAAAATAGATTCCCCAAGTTGAGTCTATTTTCCATGATGGTCACTGGTGAGTGATCTCTCCCTGTCCTTATGTTGACCACAGGTCTTTTGCTATATTTTTTCTCCTCTGTCCAGCTGAGGAGGGGTGTGACACAGAAGCTTTAGTGAGCACCTGGCATCTATCCAGCGTCAACCCACCACAATGATGAAAATGTCTTTTGTGTCTCTAACATATCCACAAAATCTTCCTCTTGTAGTCCTCCATTTAATCATGGTCTGATCTCTCTTGTTCCTACCATGATGTGTTATGCACTATTTTCTTCCCATAACCGTTCTTCCTTTCCCAGTACCTGTTGGAGGCTTTCTTCTCACCACCAAGTTTCTGCTGAGGCCCAGTTCATCATCAGTCAGGCTTCCCAGCTTCTCTTTCCAAGATACTGACACTCACTGTGTGCCTGACCCCAATCAGTCTTTTTGTTTCTTTCACTTACCATGACCAGCCTGTGGCTTTGAACACCTTCCCAGTCATATGTTGGTCTGATAGAAGGAAGACCTTGGCATAGGTAAAGATATATGTAGATAAACTGGGAGATGAATGGATTAAGGGCAGCTCCTCAAATGCAAACTTGATGTGGTTCATAGTAAGAGGCTTAAAACTAATCAGTTCATTACATCTGAGTGTAATGGCAGATGAGAATGGCTCTAAAGTAGCCAGGTGTAAGTTGATTCCAGCATGATCCATACCCACAAACATAGAAATAAACACAGAAACTTTGCTGGTGAAACTACAACAAGCAGCTAGGAGCAGTGGTAAAGAATGAAAATGATGGGTTACTAGTACAGAATTGTCTGAGTTAACTGGTAAATCCATTGATGTATTTCCCATGTAGTTACATATAAAAAAAGACAGTTGGATAAAGAGGTCCAGTTGGTCAGTTCTGGAAAGCAGAGGTGCTGCAAAAATCTTTGGATTATTTCAGATAATCATCAGAATATAATTTTTTTGGTAGTTTTCTGACCCTGAACATCCCACTAAGGAAGTAGCTCATGTAAAACACGTTAAACACAGAAAGAAGACAGTTCAAAGGATTAATGCTGTTCTTCCATGGGTAAACAGAAGAATATTAATTGAGAATAGAAAGGTCATATTACCTCTGTAAGTACACTGAAGGGATTGCCTGTTCTGAAACTTAATGAATCTTTGAATATATAAACCTGAATACTTTTTCTTCTCAAGTCATGTTACAGAGAATCTACATGGATTGCATATTGCTGTTCATCTATCAATCCTATCAATCCTTCCTTTTCTCTACATCAGTCCTCAGTCCTGGCAGTGAGCATGTAGAGCTAAGTCTGATCTCTGCATTGAAGTGACAGAACCATCAGACTCATGCTTAGACCAGTAGTTAAGACAGCCATCTCTTTCTTGTGTTTATTTATTTGAAAATAACTGAAAATATGTGATAATGCATTTTAGGCTGATCACCACAAAACTAATCTGGTCTACATCACGATAGAGATCAAGGCTTACAATTTTCGTTATTGGCAGGATTAAGAGCTAGAAGAGGGTTAATTTGTTTCATTCAATGCCAATGAGGATAATTTCTTTCGACTTCTTATTGTCAAGTTTTACAAAATCATACTATGCATCTGACTGTCTTAATAGGGATTATTGTTTATTATAGTGTCAAGGGATACCTGAAGAAAAAATTTCAGATCTTGACAACTGACTTGTACATAAAGCAGCAAGTATTAGATTTGTGTGTAAATTTTCAAAATCCCACCTGATGGCCTGGTAATTGCATGTTGGTACAAAAAACCCTGTTCATAGGTGTAGTTCTCAATTCCATCTGTGCAGATGTGAGCGCACAGGTTCATTATCCTTAGATCTCATGTTGGTCCTCAGGTTCTGGAAGCATACTTGAAAAATGAGTACATTTTCCCAGGAAAAACACCTCTCTTCTCAGTGAGTAATACTTTTCTTACTTCTTCCTCTCACCTTAGGGATAGTACATTGTTAAAATTAATTCCATTCAAGAAATTCCGCATTGTAATTTTACACATACTTTGGGAAAAAATTAGTGAAAAGCTTCTGCAGTGTCTCAAGTTTCTACTAAGATCACACTGATATGACCTATTCTGCTCAAGGGATATAAGTGGTCCATATTCATCTTCATTCAGGAGTGAAATCCATTCATTTAGCCATCCATAAATATATGTAAGAAATGGAAAAGACGGTCTTCCAAATGGAAGCTAACAGCATGTTTCTAGTCAGATATAAAGCATTTAAAATCGTTCTCCACCTCCCACTTCTCTAAAAGCAGAGTTATCACTGCAATAGGATGTCATTCTTTATAATATCAGCAGTACTTTGCATTTTAAGTGTTGGCATAGAATGGGGACCTGGAAGCATCTCAAGATATAAAAAAACTGCAGACTCTTACACTGACAGGAGAAGCAAAGACAGGCAAAAGGAGCAGAGACAAAAGTCCCTGTGGTTCTCACGGAAATGCAATCTCAATGGGGATGATGCAGGTAACCATGGTAAGACCCTGAAGATTTAGAAGTTTGAACAGTACTTCAAAGACAGCTTTCTTCGTATCTTTGTGAAAACCTCCATGGAAATGTCTAGTCTTTGGAGGTGACCTGGATTCTACCTTTGTACTTCAACTGTTATTATAATTCCAAATCACAAAATGGTTTTAACAAAATTGCTATGTGTAAATACACGTTTATAAACAAGAACTCACTTGAGCAACTCCTACCACTACTCACGTATCAAGGAAATAATGGCAAGTCCTTTTTAATTCATGACATCCTACTAAGAGTGACATTGAGAAACACTTTTTCAGATGTCACCTCCTGATATCTCAGTCTCCTAAAATACTGTTCCATAACAATTGTATAATGTACTTTAGCATTCCATAAATAATCCCGCTCTTTTAAAAAAAACCCAACACAAACACAAACAAAAGAAAATCCCTGCCTCGGCCTCTAACTGAGTGTTTCCTGCAACAGGTAGAAAAATCCATGCATTTTGGCATCATTTTCTTTGGGACAAGGAGAGTGGTGGATAATGGTTCCAAATATCAAATTATGAATCCAGTACAAGAGTAATCCTTATTTCTGTAGGTAAATAAAACACACTATTGGTTCATTTAAGTGATAGCTACTTGAGGTAAGAATAGCCTACCATGTTTTTCTAAGATTTATGGAAATTAAAACTGTAGCAGCTAAGATGGGGACAAAAAATTAAACTAAATTAGGAGACAACAAAAACTTAAGTGTGATGTCTATGTTATGGAGATGGTCAAAGTAATACATTTGAACAGCAACAAGGCAGCTCAAGCAAACATTTTCCAGTGCATGCATTAAGTTTTTGCATGGCTGCATGAATATATGTTTATGGTCTACTTCTATACTAACTGTCATGGTGAATACATTTGCATTTTAATGAAGATAAACATTTCCACAAGCAGCTAATCTCAGATGGGTAAATAAAAGGGATTACCCAAATAAACTGCTGTGGAACACTGGATTGCTCTGTACTGCATTTGTTGGTCTGTGTAATCTTGTGCTTCTATTTAGTTCTGACAGCTAAGGAAATACATGGTTTAATGGATAATAACCTGTACTTTCAAAATGAAATCAGAAAAAAAAAAAAGAGAGAAAAGAATATGCATGATTTCTAACACAGGTTTCAACATCTAAGCATTTTTTCTTTATACAAAGATGCAAAGAACCTGCCTTTTGAAGGTCTTGGTAATTATATGTCTCCGGTCTCACAAGACTTCTATTGTTTATCAGCTCTTCTCAAGTAAACTTATCTTACATATGGACTTTTCTTATTACTTCTACCTTCCCACATGTTATTCTGAACCATTTCCAGTTCTCTTCTCCACCATCCACAACTTCTAGTTTCATCCGACCTCCTTCTTTGCTGTTCATATCTCACATGGCTTCATAGCTCTTTCTCTTCTCCAGTGACCAAATTCTTATAGTTTGCTTATCTGAGCTCTTTCTATCCCCTATTTGCAGATCTTTAGAATCCTATATTTTCCCTTTTACATCCTTTTCTGCAAGTACTGATCTCTGATTTTACTGAGTGCTAGGAGCATACAACTTGCTTAAAACCAAAGCAACCAAAAACAACACATGCTTCCTTCCCCAGAGCAGTCCCAGTGGCATTTCAAGGATGATCTTTCACCCATGGATATAGGATTATTCTACTGAACTCATTTAGGTATTCTTTTAATGGCCTTTTAAGTCAGTATGTTTGCCAGGAACATTTCTCAATGAAAACTCTCATAATATAACTCTGTCCTGGTGAAATGTCCACCTTCAATTCTAGTCAGTAAAAATCCCATTAGAGAAAAGCTCTCCACAAGTTAAAACCTGTAAAACCTGCAGTAGTACCTTGGATGAGAATCTAAGGGGAAGTCAGTAGCTTTTAGTCTAAAAGCTTCAGTTTAAACAATAACTGGCAGCCTCTGCTATCTGGAAAAAAAAAAAAAAAAAAAAAAAGAGAGGGACAGAGAGAATGATGTGTAAAGTATTTAAATCTTCACCTGGTAAGATTCAGCTAATCTTGCCTTGGGCATGAAAGCACTTAGCAGACCACACTCACTGGTAGGC
The DNA here is from genome assembly GCA_035041135.1 of Platyrinchus mystaceus. NCBI lineage: Eukaryota > Metazoa > Chordata > Aves > Passeriformes > Tyrannidae > Platyrinchus > Platyrinchus mystaceus. The sequence goes on from JAWWLV010000001.1 coordinate 89,889,760, forward strand.
TCCTCCATCCAGTAAATATACTTTCCCCTCCATTTTATGAATATTTTATTTTTTCCAGAGTATGTCAGACCCAAATAGGGGGAAAAGTTGTCTGTTGGAAACTGAAGGATTTGCACAGAGTAGAATCAATTTGTCAATGTTCAGGGCCTTGTTAATGATCTAGTGGTGCTAGCTAAGGCTACTAGGGCTATATTCAGTTGAAATGGGCCTTTGGAATGAGGATTTGATAGGGTTTAAACCTTCAGTTAAAAAGATCTCTCAGTATTGAGAACAATTGCATCAAGTCAAAAGATAACTCTTCAGCTTGACCCTGCTGTTCTCTGGGGAATACTGGTTTACACTGCTGTGCTGTCATTCCTCTACATAAGTTAACTACTTATATGTCAAAAACTCCCCAAAAACTGTGTTAGAGTGAGGTTGAGGGTCTGGCTTGATCTCTGCACAAAAGTAAACATCTGTATGGTGTTATGTTACCTTACCTGGCTGAAGAGTAAGACATTAATTGCAAAGCAAGGTATAAATATTAAAAGACTGCAGAAATTCTGAAGAAAAATAGCATCATTTAAGGAAGGAAAGATAGGCTTCTTTGAAGTGTGATATTTTCTTGGTCTTTCAGATCTCTCTCCTTTAGGTTTTCTATTGTACTTACAATCATATAAAATTGACTGCTGTTATATAGGATTGTGGTTAACACTGAGGTCATTGAGTCTGCAACACACTATTAGTGAACCTATTTAGACCCAACCATGTTTTTCACACCATGGTGAAGAATTCATTCAGAATCAATGCCTGCAATGGTCTTGTAAAATATTCTTGGCATTATTACAGATCAAGCCTCTTCACATATTACAACAAGCCAAATTTTTCAGATGTGTGGGTTACCCATGCTCCAAAGAATTCTATAGGTGATACAAGACCTCACCAGCTCTTCAAACAATCAGTGTACATTTGAAATGTACTATATTCAAAAAAACCCACTTACATATTTTAAAACTAAAATCTGAGTTACACTCTCTAATGGCATGAAACAACATGAAATAAGCAAAGAGGGATTGTCAACTATTACTTCCAACTCTTTATACTCAGGTATTAGGGGTGTCAAATTAGGTCACAGAATCACAGAATATGGTGAGTTGGAAGAGACCCACAAGGATCATCAAGTCCAACTCCTGGCCCTGCACAGGACCATCCCCAAGAGTCACATCACGTGTCTCAGAGTATCATCCAAATGCTTCTTGAACTCTGTCAGGTTTGGTGTTGTGACCATTTCCCTGGGGAGCCTGTTCCATTACCCAACCACCCTCTGGGTAAAGAACCTTTTTATAATATCCAACCTAAACCTCCCCTGACACAACTTCAGGCCATTCCCTCAGGTCCTGTCACTGGTCACCAGATAAGAGATCAGTGCCTGCCACCCCTCTTCCCCTTATAAGAAGTTGTAGACTGTGACAAGACTTCTCTTTCTCCTCAGACTCCTCTTTCAAGGCTAAACAGACCAAGTGACCTCAACCACTCCTCACATGGCTTCCCCTCAAGGCCCTTCACCATCTTCATTGCCCTCCTTTGGACACTCTCTAACAGCTTAATATCTTTCTTACATTGCCCAAAACTGCACACAGTATTCAAGGTGAGGCTGCACCAGTGCAGAGCAGAGCAGAGCATTCACCTCCCTCAAACAGCTGGTGATGCTGTGCCTGATGTCCCCCAGGACACGGTTGGCCCTCCTGGCTGCCAGGGCACTGCTGACTTATATTCAACTTGCCATTGACCAGGACACCCAGGTCCCTTCCTGTAGCACTGCTTTCAAGCATCTCATTCCCCAGTCTGTACCTGCATCTGGGGTTGCCCCATCCCAGGTGCAGAATCCAGCACTTTCCCCTGTTGAACTTCTTATGGTTGGTGATTGCCCAGTCCTCTCATTTGTCCAGGTTACTCTGCAGGGCCTCCCTCCTTTTGAGGAGTCAACAGCTCCTCACAGTTTTGTATCATCTGCAAACTTGCTCAGTATTCCTTCCATTCCTGCATCCAAGTCATTTATGAAGATGTTGAAGAGCACAGGGCCCAAGATGGATCCCTGTGAAATCCCACTAGTGACAGGTCACCAGTCTGATGTCACCCTATTCACTCTTACCCTCTGTGCTCGACCTGTGAGCCAATTGCTCACTCACCACATGGTGTGTTTATCCAGCCGGTGTTGGACATTTTGTCCAGAAGGATCCTGTGAGAAACAATATCAAAAGCTTTACTGAAATACAAAAAATTTTACATCAACTGGTTTACCTTGATCAACAAGGTGGGTTACCTTGTCATAAAAGGAAACCAGGTTTGATAAGCAGAACTTTCCTCTCATGAAGCTGTGCTGGCTGTGACCAATGACTGTGTTGTCTTTTAGGTGTTTTTCAATACCTGCCAGAGCAATATTCTCCACAACTTTACCTTGCTCTGAAGTGACACTGACAGGCCTGTATTTTCTGGGGTCCTCCTTCCTGCCCTTCTTGAACATCGAGATAATGTTTGCTAGCTTCCAGTCAACTGGGACTTCTCTGGGTTCCCAAGACTTTCCAAAAATCACTGATAGAGGTTTGCAACGACATAGCCAGCTTTTTGAGGATTCCTGGGTGAGTCCCATCAGGCCCCATAGATTTGTAGGGATCCAGCTGGAGCAGCAGATCCTGCACAATTTCAGAGTTGACTGGGAGTTGATCATCCTTGCAGTCATGGTCCTCCAGCTCGGGGCACTGAGACACCCTTAGTCCCTCATCCATGTTGAAGACAGAGGCGAAGAGAGTGTTAAACACCTCTACCTTGTCCCTGTAATGGGCCTATGATATTTTATGGTGCCTATTGCCCTTAATATATGAGAAAAGAGTTCCAGTGAAGCAAAAAGAGGCTGTTCTTCAAATATGGGTGGTTAATACAGGAAACTTCTAGAAAGAGTTTGTTGTGGACTCCAAATGTTCTCATGATTTCAAGGGGAAAAATACCTGGAATAGAAATCCATCAAGGGATATGGTCAAACAGAAAGTGTGACTCACTCTGTAAGTCCTACAGCCTCAGGTGTCTGGGAATTGAGAGAGTGCCTGTGCAAACCATTATGCACACTTGCCCTTCGCGTATTGGGTTCTCGACATACTCGGAGGCAGGACACTGAGGTGCATGTAACTTCAGTCTGACCCAGCACACCTACTTTTGTGTTACTATGTCTTCTTCTATTCTCAAAGAATATTTTGAAATTATTTTTTTAGTTTGTTGCTAACCCTTTCTTCTCCCCTCCCTCAACTCATCTTACCTCCCTTCTCTTTTCACTTCAATCATGTCTATGCAATTTTTTTTTTTTGGGGGGGGGGGCAGGGGTTGGGTGTTGTTTATTTCTTTTTACATTTACCTTAGATCTACTAGTATGTGTTACAAATAAATTAGCATTTTAATTCACAGAAAAAAATCCTGCTGGCTCTTCTCTCCTGGACCTGCATCTCTAATAAGGCCAAAGAATACTGTTTGCATCAGAAATCATATTTTTTGCAGAGGGACTGATGCATGGATAAAGAGAAATGTACTCTGCTTTTTAAGGCACTTCAAAATAGATCTCTTAACTGAATTCAGAACGAGTAATAAGCACAAAAGTCCAAATCCAGATAATTTCTTAATTTCTGATCAAGGAAGTCAAGGGTATAAATTCAGGGAGAGCATTTCATTGAGGGCAAAATCACTGAGCTCCTCAGTGACGCCATCAGGATTTGGTCCACTGAATTTACACTGAAATGCTGACACACTCTTACTGTTGCAGTGCTCACCATGTTGCTATAATTATTCTTTGCTCATATTCAGCACCTGAGGTACTGCTTGGATGTCTGCTCTCCTGTAGCAAAGCTGGCAAGTTTTCCACTTTGAACACAACAATATAAAGCTTCCTTCATAGTTGCAATCGTAAAATTATATTTCTCAGCTGAGAAAGAAAAAAAAGACATGAAGTCCAAGGGCTCATTTGACCCTTTTGCAGGAATGTAAACCCAAGTAAAAATACTGGGTTGCAGGGCAGCAAGTGGTTTGTGCTGCTATTCAAGAGATGCAGCAAAGCTGGATGTTTTCTTTAATCCTAAACATGTTATCAGGTTACAGTGACTGTGGAATTAAAATAATTTGGGGCATTGTCATTATAAATGTTTCTGTTAATTCTTGTTTACCAGTTGCAGAGAGTTCACATAAAATCTCTGGAGATCTCTTCCAAGAGCATTTTGTAGTATACTAATAATATAAAATCTTCTTGACAGTGTTGTTGGCAGTTCCAGAACAACAGAAATAAAAATAAAGTCGGAAAAATTTGAAAACAAATTTGTGTTAAAGAAAAAGAAGTTTGTTGAGTTGAAAAACAATTTTTCTTCTTTTTTTTTTTTTAAATTATTAAAGTAGTATCTAACTTGACTTGAAACAAATCTTTCCTCTTGCAACGATTTTGAAACATATGCACTTTCCTTCCTCCCCCAAAAAGAGGGAAGAAGAAGGGAAATTCAAAATTAAAATCTTGATTGAAAAGTTAAATAATTTCAGTTGCAAAATGTCATAAAACATTTTTTTTTAATCTTGTTTTCTTTCAGTGGAAAGAGCAATTCGATGAAAAGGAAATGGATTATTAAATCTTCAGAAAAAAAAAATCTACATTTCTGGTCTTCAAAATTTTTAACTGACAAATGTTGTACAGCTTTACCCTATGAAAATTCTCTTGCTTCAAATGCTGTGTTTTTCTATACAACACCCAGAATAACAGGATGGTTCTTTACTTGTTTGGCACAAAGAAATAGTGCAGAGATCTTAAAAGACATGTCTCCTACCCTGAGCCATAATGGCTTTCCCTATTTCACTTAATATTTTCCATCAGTCGATCTTGTAGTATGCATTTTTTAGCTTTTTTACCTTCTGCCACACCCATTTCTTATCTCTTTTCCTCATTCATTAACCCCTGGTGGCCTAGCGGTTAAGACGCTGAGCTCTCAGCACCAAGGTCGCAGGTTCGATTCCTGGTCGTGCTTCAGGGTCCCCTGGGTAGATGGAGCTCGTCAGCCCCTAAGGCCATCCATCTAAGAGAAGGTCACTCCAAACAAACCTCCGTCCTGAGGACCTCACTGCCATTGTCCAAGCCTGCTTGGCCCGGCAGATGAGCCTTAGGATTAAAGGGTGGGCTCA
>JAWWLV010000001.1:89895040-89973624 GCA_035041135.1 Platyrinchus mystaceus
TGAGAGAATTCTGCCCTGCTGTCTCTCCTGTTTTCTCTGAGAACCTGACCCAAAGACATGCAGAAGGTTATGGAAGAGTTTCTTTTGATTTCAGAGGGCTTTGGATATCAGACTAGTGTCATATAACTGCCACCTTAGCCATGTGCAGCTGGTGAGGGAGTGAACCAGGGATGGTGTCCCACTGGACTTGCTCTTTGTGAACAGAGGACTCATGGGTGATGGGGTGGTTGGAGATGTCTTGCGCACAGAGATCACAAAATAAGTTTTCGATTCTTGAAGAAGTAAGGAAGGGGCCAGTAGAACTGCTGCCTTGAAGTTCTGGAGAGCAGACTGGACTGTTTAGGAGACTGGTTGACAGAGTACCTTGGGAGGCAGGACTGAAGGGTAAAGAAGTCCAGGAAGGCTTGCTGTGTTTTCAGAAGCAGATCTAAAAGGCACAGGCACAGCCCATCTCCATGTGCTGAAAGACAAGTCTGGCTCAACAGAGAGCTTTTTCTGGAACTCAGGGAGAAAAAGATAATTTATCACCTCTGGAAAAAGGGCAAGCAGCTCAGGAGGACTACAAGGATGTTATGAGGTTATGCAGGAAAAAAATTAGTAGGGCAAAAGCCCAGCTAGAATTTTATCTACTCACTGCTGTAAAAGACGAAAGTGTTTCTGTAAATACATCAGCAACAAAGGAGGGCCAAGGAGACTCTCCATCCTTTTTTTGATGTGGGGGGAAACATAGCGACATATTCATATATTACAGTGTGGAATATTTTAGTGTCTACATTAGTAACTGTGGCAATTTATTGTAGTGTAGTATTGTGTTCCAAGAGAAGAAACACTAAAAAAGAACACCAGAAACCAAAACAATATGATACAGTTTCAAATTTGCCAGTAAACCCTTTCAGTAACTTCAAGTTAGTAAATATGTTTAATTTTATTGGCTCCACTTTGCTAATAGTATCAAAAAAGGGGATGGCTGAGAAACAATTCTGGATTCAGGACAAGGCTAGATAGTGGTGTCCCCTTGGAAAGCATATAAACATACCTTAACTGAGTTTCCAAGGCTTGTGTTTTGAATGTTACAATATTGACCTATGGAATCTGTAGCAAAATCTGTCTTGATGCCTCCTTGGAGTCAGTGGCCCAGTGGGGAAGAGCTAGCACTGTGGGGATTTTGGGCAGCTTGTATTCCTACGTGAAAGGAATAAAAACAAATCAACTAAAGCTGTCTGTCAGGGGAAGCCTTGGTTCATGCATCAACACATCTTATCTGATATTGGGATACCAGGGTCTGAAGGCATTGGTTTTTGTTACCCCATTTCAGAAACAGAAGGAAAAACAAGAAATAAATTAAAAAAAAAAAAAAAGATTCTTAGTTGATGCAGCTAGTATAAACACAAACATCATTAGAAGATAGGTACAAGACAAACAGCCTGCCACCTGCCAGAGAAATGTCCCAAACTTGATGAAGAAGGCAGATGAAAGTATTCAAATTCACCATACAGGAACACACTATGGAGTTCAGTTTGCTGCAGGAGAAGTGAGGATGGTGTGAACTCATTGCTTGGTCAGAGCACACTGGGGACTCTTGAGCCTGTGCTGAACAGAAAGAGGAATTTTACAGAATACTGTAGCTCAAAGAAGATTAACACCTACTGATACTATAGACAAGTTTCCCAAATTTGTCTCAGACTTGTACCTGCACAATTCAGGGACATGTCTTGCTCATATATTTTAAGGGAAATTCTGTCCATTTTCTTAATCAGGACTGTATATTAAAACTTTCAGAGAACAATGATTATATATTGGGACCAAGTTCAAGTAAATGCACTATTTTCTTTGACTGTATTTTACAGTGATTACAATGTTTTCTGGTGTAATTTTAATTTTGTATTTCTGATGTTTAGACTATTAAACAGTGAAATGCTATTAGTGCTTATCCTCTTTAAGCCACTGATACAAATTAAAAATTTTAAATCAAGAATAAGAAGCATTTTTCATATCTGGAAATGCAGAAAGTGATTCACTGTGCTATATTTGTCGTGGCACAGCTAATTACTACAGTAGACTTATTTCAGACTTGGTTCGGGGTTTGGTTGTTTGAGGGTTTTTTTGCTTGAGAAGGAAGCAAGGATACTAACACTCACAAAAATATATTTCTATTAATTTTGATTTTTGATTTATTGGTAGTGATAAAGAAAATTTTGGCAGAATTTAAGCTTCTACCTCCAAGAGAACAATGTTCATAGAGTTTGTAAGTAAAAAATACTCATCTCTTTTTCTCTTTGAGGTTTTCTGTATTTTCTTATAAATTATTCATTGTTTCACATTATGATTCTTGAGCTTGCTCTCAGATCTATTAAATCCCTATATATGTAAGTTTTATGAACACTGTTTGTAAAGATCATGTAGAGTCTAAGTGCATTAGTGACAGAGGTCATGAAATATTGAAAGATTTACCTACATCTATGAGAGAAATAAGTATTTATCTCAGAGGCCTAAGAGGTGGCCTGTTCACCTACAACACAAAGCCCAGAGCAATACTGACATGATATCCTGCTATTTGGAATTAATCCATAAAACAACACTAGCTCCTGTATCAGAGGTACTACAGGTACTACAACCATCCTAGAACCTCAGGGCGATCCAGGGAGATGTTTTATCATTGCAGTAGTCATAGAGAGAAGAGAAGGAAATTAAAATGAAGAGTAAAATATTCTTAAATACACAGAAGGGGTTTTTTAGTTAAAGTTAATTGACTGGTAAAATCTCCTTTTTTTTTTTCTTTCCCCCAGTCAAGTTCACAGCAGAATATCAATGAGGTTTGTTGAAATGGAAACTTTTCAGTGTGCATAATTAGAGTAAATGAAACGTGCATCCATTCTCAATGTGCTTCTTTTATTTCTGTAAAATTTATCTTCTTTAAGAATGGAGGCAGGAAATAAATGGGGTGAATATCAACTTACATGAAAGTGGTTTGAAAATTTCAAGGCCAGCTCAAGAGCAATGATTGGGATCAGAAATCTGTCTCTGTGATAGGGGCAAACACTTCTCAGCTTTGGTTTTGCCTGTGAAAAGCAGGCACCACTAACAAGAATTAAGCACATGGAGGCAATGGAGAAGCAGAGTGCATTTCCTCTCAGTGTGCTGCTGGAGTAGCCTGATTTGAAAACCTTGTGATCTGTGTCAGATCTGAAAGAGAGTTATGCTCAGACTGTGTCAGAGATGGGAATAAGCTTTTGGTGGGCCTGACCCCTGGAGTCAGGTTAAAGCACTGGGGCTATAACAAACTGTAACTCTTTCCATTTCAGTGGTGACCCCATCAATGCTGCACCTATTAAAGCATGACAGGAGGATGGGCCAGGAAGGCAGAGAGAAAACAGACAGGAAAGAAAGAAAGAAAATTATGTAATTTCTCTTTTGCAGGTGGGGAGATGGGGCAGGTGTCCTTTATCTAAGGACACACAGGAAGACTGGGCAGAGGCTGGGGCTGTGCTCTGAGAATGACCTGGATGTTCTTGGAGCTGTTCTCTCAAGAAGGAGAGACTCGACAGCTGAGCCTTCACACCTACTACTGTGCCAGTGCTCCTTTCCCACCCCAGCTGCTGAGTAACACTGGCTGAAGCACCACCATGGTGTTCACTGTGAGCAGGTTTTCTTTTTCTCCTGTGACAAGCTGGGAATGTGTGTGTGGTTATGGGTACCAGAGCACAGATGATACATAGCAGCCTCCACTGGTCACTCCCCATCAGATGGGGTGCTGTGGGTCAGTCATGTTCCTGGGAATGCACCTCTTGTCTCAAACCAGCCTTTCACTGGCTTAAATACCTGTGAGGCTCAGTGGTAGAGGGAAAGTGTATGTGTGGAGCAGGAGAAGCAGTTAAATGCATTTCTGTTTAATTAAACCACTCATGTGGGACTTTTCAATGTGATTGATTGAACAGTCCATGAAAGCCCTCTAGATGTGACCAAGCACACTGTACTGCTGGTGTACTTTTGTGTATGCCATCAGGATCACTGGAAAAAATAGTATAACAGAGATCTGGAAAACTTTACCTTGTCAGATACATTACACTGAGCTTCCAACCATGACAGGTAAAAAAAGGCTGGGGTCAATGCATATTTCACTGGGTATGGTCAGTTTTCCTCATTTTATTATCACTGGATTTGTACATGTCAGAAGTTGAGACGAAAAAAAACAGAGGATGCTTTGTTAGAATGGCTGTTCACACTCTATAGCTCTCCTGGTATAAAACTTGAAGCTTACCAAGCCCAAAGCAAGTCTCTGCTGCTATTATTCACTTATTACTGCAGAATTGCTTAGCAGTCTCACAGGACATCCAGGGCACTGTTACAGCTGACACTAAGTGAGCAGGCTGCAAGAGACAGAGGAGCTGCCAGCCTGAGTAGATAGTCCCATCCAGGGCAGGATGGAGAGCTGGCCAGCTGCCTGCTCGGAGCAGACAGAGCGCAGTGGGGGCTAACCGGACACCAGGTGCAGCTGCTTGAATTGTCTGCTGGGCAGATCATCCTGACTTTTGGAGTTTTTCAGTTCCCTGGAAATAATTGCTTATTGGACATGTCCATATCTCTCCTTGTAAGCAGTTTCAGGGAGATGACTAACTTTATGAGGATAGAGGCAACTGGGATGAGTCCCAAAGTGACATACTCAGTATTGCACAGGAAACCTGACAAGGCTTGACTGTGGAGGGGTTTTGTGTCCTGGCTTACCACCTATTCTGCAAAAGCACTTTTCTTCTCCAGTTCACAACTCACTTTAGGAGGAAACGAGTTGATACATAGCATCCGCCATTTTATCCCCCAGCTCTTTCACTTCTTTGTACAAAGCACAACCTTATTTTCTAGAAACACTGTCCTCTTTCTTTTGCCCTCTGAAAAATGCTACTCTTGCACTTTTATTTTTCATGTCCTATGAATAAAGATATCAATTGATGAGATATACATAGCAGTCAGACCGGAAAATGTAAAACATATTACTATTAATTTGGGTCAAATAAATCTTTGTCACAGAGAAAACAAATCGACTATTTTTAGAAAACATTCATTCCTTTATTTCATTTGATAAGCACTTCCAATCTGAATCTCAGAGAAAATTTGTTACTCTCAGACATGCATATGATGAGAGGGTCTATCAGGTACATGGCAAACAAGTGAGTCCTCTGTGCAGGATGCTCAAATTCCTCTAGTATTACTTCACTTTCCCTCCCAAAGCACAAACAGTGGAAGTTATGCCTTAAAGAGTGAGCCTAGACCTGACTTAGCTGTGCTTGAGGAGAAACTATGTTCATGTCTTTGTGCATTTTTTTTTTTATTTATGATTTCTCTGTCAGACTTTTCACCCTGCTGACCCTGAGCAAATTTGTCAAGACAAGATGGACATCTAGTTTTACAGGCTTGGGCAAAGTAAGCAACACGAGAATAGAAACAGAAAAGCAGACCACTGGACTATAAATTGCAAAATCCCAGAAGCTAAACTCAAGGAGGGGCAGAAATTTAAACACTAACACAATATGAAAAGGGACATGCCATTTAAATCAGCAATGTAAAGGATCAGCCTGTGAGGGCAACATGGGAATTTTTGCCAGCTACTCTCTTTTTCACCTTGTCTTTAAAGGGCTTTGTTTCTCTGAGATGAGAAAATTGCATGCTTTCTTGAATAAGATTCCTTGATATGATGGTATTCCAGTTACTACCCCGAAAGTAAAGTTTGTACTATGGGGTAAATAAATTATGGTGAAGAAACTGAAGCAATCTGGGCCATATAGTAAGTGTATAGGAACCATTTCTTCCTTAGTAATAATATTTTTTGTCCAAGGCATGTTTCAAAGCTTCTGTCCACAGCAAGATAACAATGCTGCAAATTTAGTAGGTCTCATATCTAATCTCCAGCTGAAGTGACAACCATAAACAAAAAAAAATTGTCCCTGACAGCAGGCTGACACTACTGGCACACCAGTCAGCTTTGATATGCTGATAATAGGGCACTCTGATTGGTTTCAATATCCTGCAAGGATGATGTATTTGTACTAAACCATTCAAATACACTCTTTTCTCTCTGCACAAGCTGAATACTGTTAGGAAGCAGCTTCTCTTCCCCAGTCCCTCCCCTCCTCAAGAAATACCTGACATCCAGAGGTGCATAAGGCCTGGTCTGCTTGTCACTTCTCCTTATGTCCTGGTGCTAGGGCCATCATGAGAGGAACTCATCTGGAAGACATTGCTCTTCAGGCGCTGTTGGGTTTTGCATTGTCTTGAATTGCTAAGGTAAAAAGACTTGAATAATGCTGTTCCTGTGGTCTCTCTGAGCTCCATGTACCTTATTTCAGGTACCATAAGCAGTGCTGGCTAAGTAAGCATGAAGTGCAGCATCTGCTTTGCTCTCTGGAGAAGTGTAGTCCTGAACAGGCTCACCCTCCATGACAAAGCATTAGGGAAAGGTGGGGTTGCCTGAGCTAAGACTCCCGGAGCTGCCTCAGGGCAACTGCTTCTTGTGGTGGAATTGCTGTCTACACATACTGCATATCACCTGAGAAAGTTTCCTGCCCTGACAGCACACACCAGAGTAAGTATTTAATACAAATTGTCCAAGTATATAGATTTGAAATAAGAGCTTTAAAGGAAAATGAACAACTTAGGTATAGCCAAGTCAATGTATTCCAGATTACTTTTAATAAGAAGTAGAGAAGATATAAGAAAGGGACAGGAACCATTTTCTAGAAGATTTTGGTGAGGATTAAGGAGTGAATCATAGAGTCATTAAGATTCAAAAAGAGCTAAATTTGTTTATATAAATTGAATTACAAGGAAAACAAACTGTGTAACTTAGAAATCCTGCAACATCAGCAAGTACCACATAAAACTTCATAAAACTACATAAAACATTCTGATCAAATATAGTGTGCCCTCCTGTATGTTGCAGAGGAGCCCAACAGAAGACTTTGAGTTGGACCATCTCTTCAGCACAGCATTGAGGGAAAATAAATTATGATTCTCTGGGCTCCTTTTATATCCTAGTTTGTTCTTTTCCTCATTCCTTCCATTATCCTCACCTTATATTTTTATTTTCATTTTCACCTCAGTTTTCACCCATCCTTCATGTTTCAAATAAGTTTGACAAGTTAAGATAAAACCTCCTTGATAGGCTGATTACATCCTAGGTTTTCAGTAGGTGGATTTTTTGCACCATCATCTGAAATACCTAATCCTGGTTTCTAGGAGAAACAAGATGCTGGGCATCCAGGGCACTGGCACATACCTGGTATGACCATTTTTATATTGGTTGTGCCCTCTTGCTTTTGTATTGCCCATTCCCTTGAATTCTTGTCTCTTCTGCTCCCATCCAGTCTTATGTAATTCCTCTCCTTTTTCAACCTTCCTCAACTCAGTTCAGTTTATTTCTCACTTCCTTTTTCTTTTCCTCTATTCCATCTTTCAAATACACACAATGCTTATGTTTTTGCTGCTAAGACCAATAGTCTGTAGATGATTAACTTAATTCCAGATGTATCACTGGATGTAATTTTCACCATGTTGTTGAGAGAAGTGAATGCACTTAGTCTCAAAATCTCAGCCCACAAGCAGAGCAGAGCACTTCAGGAGTCTATGCTTGTCCCAGGCATATAGTTATACAAACATCCATTTCCTGACAGAACCCATATTTTATCAGCTTTCAGGGTGCGTCTCCTCAAGCCTCCAATTTCCTGGCATAATAGTGATGGTATATTTTCAAAGTTCAACATTTCCTTAGAGCTGATGGCATACCTATATCCTGAGTTACCCTGTGTTACCTCTGTGTTTTACCTCAGTGTGAGGCAGTCTCCTCAGACTGCCACTGAATGAGTTATTCTGTCCAAATTCAGACACTTGGAGCACAGCTGTTCATGTTTAAGCAGGTCATCCAAGGTTCCTGCTGTCAAAATTCTATCATATAAGTCATCTCATCCCAGTTTAGACACCTGAATAATCAGATTAATTACACCCTAAAAGAGCTCTTCTGAGCTGAGACACAAGAGGAATCCCACTCATTAGCTGAAATGGAATGGGACAAGGAAGCTGATGCCTTTCACTTCAGCTAAGCATAAAACACATGTATTGTCCTTTATGAAGACAGACCTTTACCATCTATGTAGGCATTCAACTACTATCTAAAATGAAGGGACATGCAAGGCACGTGATGGATGAGATGATTTCGTCCAATTACAGGCTTGCATGTTAATGACAGGAGGGAATGAGAAGTTGGAAGAATGCATGAAACACAGCCTGGGCAGAAAAGGGGAACATGGCCTAAGGGACGGGTGTGATGGGGAGGTGTTTTGGGCTAAATGGCTGAATAAGAGAATCTTGGGAATTTGGTCACATTTCTGTGTTCTACCTCTGCTTTTATGAATGAAACAGGACTTTGTGAGCTAAATACACAGGCTCACATCAAAGACCAGACTGATTTTTCTCCCCCAACGGAACATCATGCAGGGTTTTACATAGCATTTTGAGTCATTAGGGTCACCACTGCAACTCTGTGGCTCCCTTCAGTACTGATCTTTAAGGTCTTGAAGCATCAGTGAGCCCTGCCGTTTGTCTGACACCATAGGGACGGATCACACTTTGCTGAAAATCTTATTAGCATGTTTGCTTTCACTTTGTAAGCATCAAATATTTATTAACAACATTCCAGTATTTCACATCACCAGTTTTTACACATGCTCTACACAGTTACTGACAAATAACTGAGTCCTCCTCATGGTAATTATTCTGGGACAAAAACACCTTGTCTTCTAAACTATATTTTCTCAGGCTTTATAAACCTTTGGGAAGTTGAAATTTAATAAATGAAGGACAAACAGTTTCTTTTGTTTGTTGATGAATGTGAAGGATCCACAAGTTTTTATGCCTTCTGCTGCCCAAGCTACAATGAAGCTCAACCTGAAGGTCCAGATTGTGGAAGAAAAATAGCACATGACTGGAAGGAAAAGAGCACAAAAATAGCATCAGAAGAAAGCTTTTCAGTTTAAATTTTCTTAGTCTGTATAAGTCTCCAGTAAATAGAAGTGGCACAGTGGCAGACAGCTCGGGCTCACTGTGGCCAGCCAAACAGAAATTCATAAGAAATGCTTTACTGAGTAAGGATATTGAGAAAATCAACCTGTGCATATAGGAACTGCAGAACCAAGAAAAAGGCAGCTCATAGGCCATGGATTAACACATCTCAGGTAGGTTACATATGAATCAGTCAAGGCAGAGCACACAGATGTTTTTCAAGCAAGAGGACAACATGTTGGAGGAAATGGTGTTGAAAATGCCCTACTGGGAGACCACAGCTGGGAGCAGTGGGAATGTCTTGGGAACGCTCCTCAGTACACAGGGCCCAAATGTGCAGCACTGGCACACAGGGACACAAACCAAGACAGATCCAAGAAAGGTTCCAAATGATGCTCAAACATCACTGGACCTCCCAGGGGAGAAGCCTATACATCACTTAACTACAAGATCCTACCTGACATGACTTCCTAGGCTCTTCATGCAGCCAAATGAGGATTTCTCCTCTGAAAAGCAATATAGCCTAAAAAGGTTATTTCAAACTTTTCCATGGGCATTTGAGGAAGAACAGGGAAACTTATATCCCAGTGTAGGCATCTATATAACTACAAACAGTAGTCCCATTTGGGGACCATAGGGGCACAACTGTCTGGCCTCTGGCTGCCCTACTTGCTGCTTCATGAGTCAGAAGACATTGTCATGTAGATGCACCAGCATCTTCTGGGGGAAGCTAGCACTGCTCTGCTGCTGTTGCACATTACACAAGGCTGTCTGCTAATTTTTTTTTTCCCCAGAACTCGGCCCATCTTGTGCCATTTTCTTTCCAGTCTAAAGAATGATGTCCAGATTTAGACAGGGCTTTTTGTCAGCTGTGTGACAATGTGTCATATGTCACAATGTGTGATGGCCTGCCTTCTGCTAGCTAATTTTACAGGTCTCTTTCAGAAGCACATAGTGAAAAAAAGTATGTGTAGGCATAACACAATAGAATATATTGGCTAATTTAGGATTGAGACTTTTCTTCTTTACAGATAATTCATTATTTCCAGGCACGGTCATACTGCCTGAAGACCTGTGATTGGTTTATTTGTGACAACTTGGATAATGAAAGAGATGCATAATGTAGAAAACTCTTGTGTGGTTGTACTATCAATTATATCCTGCCATTTTTTGGATATTCCTATGCTTAAAAATCATGAGGATCTTATCATATTGACATCATACCATATTTTTTTGGCTGCAGCTTTTCAGAAAACCTGTTATTATAACATGCCATGCAGTTTGCACTTTATGCTTAAAGAGCAAGGGATTCTTACCTGTAAGAATGCTCTTTGAATGGAAAAAAAAAGGTTACCTCATGATCACTTCACTTACTAAAAACATTTTTGCTCTTCATAACTCTTACATATTCGGTATTTTAACTAAAAACTTCCATGCTAAAATGTGGTATCTTGTCCCCTATTTTTCATGAAAGTTCTTCTCTCACAGGTCAAGGTCAAGAAAGACATTATAGCCAATGATTGAGGAAGAACAGTATAAAAATGCATGCTGATTTAGATTTTCAAAATTGATTAGCTGTTCTAGAGTGTGACAGCACTTTATGTGACATTTCAAGTTTATTAGAAGTTACAATTGATTAGCACTTTTTGAAAAAGTACCATGCTAATCAAGGTAAACTAATTAATGAAATTACTTGATTACTAGACAATTTGCCATTTCAGTGACTCTTTAAATAAAACTAGTTTGGGAAACATTTTCTGGCAGCAGATCAGCTAAAACTATTACTTGTACTGGGAGAAGATAAGTTTTTCTTTCCTGCTTTTTGTAATTTCTCATATCATTTTAGTAAATAGCAATGCTAGTCTGTATTGCTCTTATTGGATAGGTTTTTTCCCTTTCTTTCACCTTTTACTTCAAGACTTGATTACATTCATCCTGATAAATAATTCCTTGTGCTACCACCCTGCCTGTTACTCCTGTACAGTATGGCAGAATAATGTATGGACTACAATCTAGAAACCGAAGCCTGCCAGAAATAGTTCCGATGGGAATGATAGTGTAACAAATCTAACTTTAGACTCCCTTCTGAGTGTGTGTATTATGTTCTAGAGATAGGGCATATAGTTTTAATGGGAAAGACTCCTGAACACTTAAGGGTGAAATTCAGATACACATAAAAAATGTATGAAGTCAAACTAAATGAATTTTTAAATTATTCCATAAGAGGAGATGAAATCTAGTCTTCATTGTCTGTGAGAGTTCTTCAACTCTGATGGTGGCAAGTGAGATCTTACCTTAAGCACTGACCCTGTGGCCCCTTCAACAGCTTTTATTCCCAACCAGCCCATACTCACTTGGGAAGGGGATCATGTGAGGTCATATTACCTGTGAGGGCATGCAGCTGCATAGATTAAGGTATCACTAATCAGTTATGCACACACATGGAGATGCTGAGCTGAAATCTACTTCATCTTTTGCTCAGTTCCTCACCTTCAGAAAAAAAATCTGCATAAATAAAGGTATGTAACAGGGAATTGCATGAACAAACCATGTGCCAGGCCAGAGCTCTTTACATGACAACATAAATCCTGGTCTGCAGCCCGTGACACCTCCAAGAACAGAGACTACAGTTCCTGCCAAACCCCTCCTAGTGACGCTGGCACCAGTACTGTTTAAACCAGATGCTTCTTATTTAAGAAAGCTATTGGAAACATATAGGACTAAGAAACTAATATTATCTATGTTCATATCTGGCCAAGCTGTACAGAGCTCAAGGCTGGTTTACTTTAGGATTGGGCTGGAATTCCTGATTTTCTGACAGAGACTGTATAGTGAATTTAGGGGAGTATAGTTAACTTAGGGGAGGAGATGTGGCTGTGAGATTGTTACTCGAGTAGAACTTTTTAAGGGGGTTGTGACACTATATTGAAAGTCTCCTGCTGGAAGGGGCAAAGCAGAATTCACAGGTAGAAGGAAGGACAATACAAACTGATAAGAAATTAATTTAAATCCCAAAGTATTTATGTATTTCCATTTGTCCTTTGTATATGATCCAATATGCTTATGTACAGTGGTTCAGATATCACTAAACATATGTAGATCTATGCAAATCTGCAGTCACCTGGCTGTTGTTCTGATGATGTTGCCAATAATGCAGGTAGTTTGGTTAGAAAAAACTAATAGCAATAGTTCTGTGTGTCCACGATTCCTACATTTCTGCTTTCTTTTCTTCTGCCCTCCTGTTTGTGAAAGGCTGCCTGACTTGTGTGTCTTCTTTCATTTTTATTTCCAGTAAGGAGCTCTCTAGTGTGAGAATCCTATCTCTGCTTTCACATCCCCTCTGCCCTCCACAATATTCAACAATGCTGATCTGTTTTTGGCAAGATACAAGATTTTTCTCTCCAGACTGTCCCTGTTTCCCTTGAGAAGCCTTTCAGCCTAAAAAAAAAAAAATATGTATTCCTTAAAAAAAACCCAAGGCACAAAAAAAACCCCAATGAAACCTTGAGAATTAGAGTTCAGGAAAGTGAAAAATACTCAGGTGTGATAACTAAGCATGGGCAGCCACGCTGTGTGGCAGAGGTTGCAAGCCAGATGCTTTTTTCATGTTCATGCTGATGGTAGCTATCTTTCCAGTTTCTCATAAATTATATACTCTTGCAAACTGTGCCAGTTGGCATTTAGAATTTACCCCTTTACCACTGGGAGACATGGAACAAATAATGAATCACAGTGACAACGGGTGCTTCCTCCCTTCCTGCAGAGATGGGAGACAGGGACAAAACCCATCCAATCTGGATGCATTACACAGTTACTAATACCTCCATGTGAAATTCCTTGGGCTTAGATCTGAAAGCAGAGCAACTCGTTTTAATATTCCATTTCAAAATAATTTTATAAAAAAAAAGAGGTAAAATAGGATGGTGAAGAAGCCAAGCCCCTTTTCAGTTCCCCTGGGTGACAAACGTAACCAGGGCTTTTGATGCTCTCTGGTTTTCATTGCAGCCATGCTCCAGAGCCACATGCTCTCTGCTGTTGTAAATACACTGCTTCAAATGTCAGACCTGATTTACTCTGTTCTTTGGAAAGAGAACAAAGGAAGTCAATTTTTGAACCCAGTAATGACAATAAACAGCAGGACAAAAATAGCCCAGACAAGGCTGGACTGTACAGAGTGCTGTTTCTGCAGTTAACCATTATCCATACTATTCCTACTAGCTGTTACTCATAATGTAAGCACTTTCATGGGCATTAACAATACCACAACTTGTCAAAAAGTAGTCATATGAGCCAAGCCTGGATGAACAAAAGACCTGTGTGTCCTGAATTTCCACTGTAGTGACAATAAGCATTGTGCTTTAACCCCAGCTGGTAAAAAAGCACCACACTGCTGCTCGCTCACACAATCTCTTCCCCACCCCCAGAGCAGAGAAGAATTGGAAGGGAAAGGTAAACCTTGTGGGTTGAGATAAGAACAATTTTATAACTGAAACAAAATATAATTACAATTATAAACATACTAATAATATTATTATTAATAATAGTAATTTTAATTTCAAGGAGAGGGAGAGATAGTAACAGGACCCAAGAGAAACAAGTGATGCACAATACAATTGCTCACCACCCGCTGACTGATACCCAGCCCAGCCCTGAGCAGAGACTGTTACCTTCCCTGTAATTCCCCCAGGTTAGAGACTGGGCATGATGTTATATGACATGGAATATGCCTTGGGCCAGTTTAGGTCAGCTGTCCAAACTACATTTTCTCCTGGCTTTTTTGTGCAGCTCCTCACTGATATGAGACTGATATGAAATCCTTGACTTAGAGTAAGTACTAATTAGCAACTGCCAAAACATCAGTGTGTTATCAGCATTATCCTCATACGGAAGCCAAAACACAGTACTGTATCAGTGACTACGAAGCAAACTGTCCCAGCCAAAAGCAGGACAATAAGAAATGTGATTATGCTCAAACACACATGTTAAACTAAACATGATCTGCTAATTTGGATGACACATTTTCAAGCAGAGTTTGTTTGAATGCATATGTGTGGCATAACACAGGGCTGTGTAAAGGTATGCAGGCTAGTGTGTACCCTGGAAGCAGCATGGTGTTGTTCAGAAGGTCTGCACCCAAATGAATGTACCTCCTAATGCAACCATGTTATTTTCAGCAACTCAATATTACACCTTATTGAGAAACCTAGAAAACTTTATTTATAATAAGATAGTTTTATATATATAGATCCAATATAGACACCTCTCAGAAGTCTGTGTTTTGATTCCTGGTTTTGAAAACTTTGCCGACAATAGTCCTTTTGCACAAAAAAATCAAACACTAGTCAAACTATTCTATTTAAATATGCTAAACCAGACATACTCCTGTAAATCTGCAGGACATCATGTGACAATGTTTTCAAACAGTTTACATCCTATTTAAAAAGGGGGACCGTACTTTAAAAAAATGTGGGGAAATGGCAGTACGTTAAAGTGAGAGTAAAATGCCATCTAAATTCTTATACACAGAGCTGCTTCACACTTTAGCTTGCTGTATCTTGTTCTTCTGTGCTTATTCAAAGCTTGTACCTCTCTAGGAATGAAAACATCAGTCTCACAACTGGAAATTTTGTGAAAACAACATTAATAGTGACATCTGAGTGCCTTTTTGCCACCAACAGGATACATTTTTTTTTCACATGTTGTGTACATCATTTTCTACGATGTCTAGACAAGGCAGCACAGTTGACAATCCTGTTCCTGTTAATTGCCAATTCCTCGCTTTCAGGGCTGCATAAATCTTCTCAATAAAAGATCACAGCTCATACTGTCAGACCAAGTATCTCTCAGCATGATTTTGGGGTCAAGTCAAACACAAACTCCCCAGGGCTCACACTGGTAACACCTTCTATTTATTTTTTTGTTTTAGTTCTGTGGGATAACAGCTTCAAATTTGTTCTGATGTGTTGGTGTTCACTGCATGTGTGGGTCTGCAAATTTCTGAACCACTTGGCTTGAAAAACTGTGCTGTGAGTAAGGTCCATTTTCTTGCTTCTGCTCCTTGACTCACTTCTGCCTGGACTCCAGGTGCTGCACAACAAAATATCACCAGTGACACCACAAGAAAATTAGTTTCTCTTTGGTAGCTCTTTCTTTGTTAAACAACAGTAGCGTTAACCTCACTGTACCACCTTTTCATACATATGGTTTTCATGTTTTCTACAAAAATTCTATTTCCTTTAGTTTGAAGTTACCCCTGGTTGCCTGGCCCAAAGCACTGCATGGGTTCTATTGCAGCCTGATTGTTCCAGGCAGGCATGGCAAGCCAAATCACCTCCATCCTCATAATTTTTACCCCTAGGAACTCGGGTACAAATTTTTCTTGTGTCTCAGCAGGTTTGGTAATCTCACTGGTAGCAAAGATCTTGCTTCCTACCGTTCTATAGGCATGTCTTTCATCTCAGCTAATGCCATAGCTTTCAATTTATGTTTATTGTAAACCCCAGCCTGTGAAAAGCAATGCTTTATTTCACCTGCACTGTCAAGCCCCGTGGCATGAGGTGGGAGACAGAGAGAACAGTTGCCACCTGCTTTGTGTTCTTGGCCCCATGGAACTGCCAGCTTCTGCTACTTCAAAAGAGAGCCTGAATATCGAGTAGGACCCCACCACCACCTATAGGGAACACATAGCCCTTCAGACTCTCCTTAAGAAAATAAGAAAAATGGAAAATCCAGAATCAAGGCAATGAGGTGCAGCTTGATGCTGCCTTCAGTGTTCCTGTGGCTCAGATAGGTGTTTCACTGTGCCACAGAACTAAGGTCTTCTGTCCCATGGCAGCTTGTGTTAGCATCGGTCCTAGATGGGCCAGCCGTCTGCTTCTGTGAAACCACCAGACCCTCAGCAAGACACTGTCCCTGGCTCTTGGTGTGGGTGTCATGCACACACAGCCTTCACAGATTCTGGCTTCAGCAGCCTCCAGGGGCCTGATGTGTTTAAAACAGTACTGGGGACTTGGCAAGACATTGGGCTGATGGTTCCACTGCACAGAGTTGATCTCATGTCATTGTGTGCCAGTCTGCCAAGTGAACAAATAGTGCCAAAAGTACCTCATGAGTTTTGTTTAGTTTTAATGCTCAAACTTATCCTCTAGATCCTTTGAATTATGAAGGAATCGTGGAGCTCTAAAGAACTTAACATGTCATGAAATCTTTAAGGATCTCCTTCCAGGCACCATCCATGACAGTGTGTCTAGACATAAAACCCCACAACAAGATGCATCTTCAAGTAGAAAGTATTCCCACGCTTCCTTTTTTTTTTTTTTTTTTTTTTTAATAAGGTCAATCAGGGTGCTCCAGTGACCCTTTCTGAGCTTCTGCTGCTGGAGAAATTTGCCAAGGGAAAAAAAGGACCTGAAGAAGCTGCCACTCCTATTTACTTTTCTTTCATTTGAGGCAGGGGGAGAGAAATGCTTTTGTGCACTTCTCTTCTATCTCCCTGGAGGTGTAGCATCTGTTCCCACAAATCATTTTCGCTAAGTTTTTTTCGTAGTTGTTTTCCAAAATCTAACAAATTATGCAGACTTTGGTCTTTCTCTCTGATAAATTTCATATGAAAATGGCTCAAGTGCCTTTAATGTATTTGCTCCCAGCGTTTGTAAATATCTTTCTGAAGAGCTTTAAGGTTCTTTAGAGTTTTTTGCGTTTGGGTTTTGTTGTTTTGTTTTGTTTTTTCTTTTTTCATTTCAATTTCATTTCATTTCATAATTGTTCAAATCTTATTAGCTGCAGGCTTATCATAGGAAGTTTTTTCTCACCTATACTGAATTAGGCAGAACTAATGTTTTCTTGGTTACTTGGACAGATTGGCCTCCATTGAGTCATAGATAGTGAGTGTTTGGGGATAGTCCCAATACACTAGTTAATGAATGGAAACACAGAGATTTGAACTAGTAGAACTATTAGTTTTCCAAACATCAGTGCATTACTTCTACATTCAAAAGAATGGTGTTGGCACTGCAGGATTACAGTTGAAGTTAGCATTGCTTTTTTTCTCTTAAATTCCCCTAAAAATCCTTTTTTTTTCCCCTGAGAGTAGAAGGCTCTGATTTTCCATGGATATTTTCCATGATCTCTGGTGTGTTCATATGATGATATTGTAGCTGAAACAAGGGCAGTAGACAAAGCTTGGGAGTGTTGTATACCAATGTGCCATTATGGTTCTAAATGGATCCTGCACTAAATACAGAGGGATTGCTTGCTGTGGAAAACAAAATAAAAGAATCATTCTGTCACTGAAAATAAGGTGAAGGTTCACATACATTGCTGTAGCCCAGGGTTGCTTTCTGTCATATGCTCTTTTTTTTCTTTTTCCGGTTGGACAACTGGACAACTGGTTCATCTGTATTCATTCAAAGATGAACCGCCTTCTCCAGCCTTCTTCAAACTGCCAAAAAGCAACTCCAAGTTTGGCTGAAAATCCAGATGGAAGATTACAGAATCTACATATCTTAAATGAAACAGATGAGTAATGCAGCTTACTTGTCTAAATCACTTAGCAATCCAAATTACATGCCACATGTTACTCCTTAAGCCAGTCAAGACCAGTTCTCTCTTTTTTTTTTTTAATTAATTCAGTCTAAATGCCTTTAATAACTTCAGAGCTGAGAAGAAAGAGTACTGCTGTAAACAGTATTTTGATTTCATCTGACCCGTGAATTATGAGATCAGCTATTAAGATACATTATCTGGAAATGCGATGGTCCTTAATTTTTTCCTCAGGCACACCTGCCAGCATGATATTGAGCTAGAAAAATATGCTCAGGAAATTCAAAGAGGATCTTTGGTGAAAGTAAGGCAGTATATTGTATCTGTATTGCTCTCTGTAGTGCCTTGGAAAGCATATTTCAATGGTGCTTCCCAATGAGCAAAGCAGAATAAATGCTTGCCTACTTTGCATGTCATTCTCACAAAGAAATCAATTTTTCATTTTTGAATATAACATTGCACCTACTTCAATTTCTATGGCTTGTTCTTCAGTTTGATGGTACTGATTCTATAAAATTCAGCAACATCAGGCAACATCTGTGGGGAATTCAATCAATACAGAAACTCTCTCTCTTCTGTTGTTGAACAATTTTGCCATCAAATGACTTTGTTTAATGCCATGAAAGTGGCCAACCATACTGTGCCACTCAGGAGAAAAATAAATTTGCAATCTAACACAGCCTGTTTCAGCCAAATGAACTGAGTTTGGTTTGGGACAGAAATGCATCTGTATTGTGGGCTGTTGCTTTGATTGTTTTATGCTGAAGGTGCCAGCTGTCTGTGATGTGAGTGGTTTCTGATCAGAGAGAAAATTCTGCAAGAATATATATATACACCTTGTTAGGGGACTTATCAGCTCACCATGGATTCACCTTATCTAGTCAACTGTCAGAAACAAACATTTACTGTGCAGCTGATAGAACTGTTCTGTGCAGCTGATAGAACTGTCAAAGAAATTGGCATTTCTCAATATTCTTGGTATAATTGCCACATCCATTCCCAGACACTGATTCCAGAAATGGCATGCTAAGTCTTTTCTTCAGACACTTGGATGAGGAGATTTTATTATTTTTTGAGAGAATCAACAGCACATGGGAGAACAAAAGTTCTCTGGGACTACAACACCAGTCCTAGAAGGGGTTTGGAGCCTGCAGGTGCTTCTAGGCTTAGTACTCTAGAGGGAAATGCACCCCAGCATCACAGTTGTCTGAGGCTGGTATCAAGAATATCAGTTAGTGGCACGTGGGGCAAATTCTTATGCAGGAGCACCTACAGGCTGCAGTCAAGGTCTATGTAGGTGCTGACTGTGTAGGTGTTGTGCATATAAGGCACAGCCTCTGCCCTCAGTATGCTGTATAAGCAAAGAAGACAGATGACAGTGTATATATGGAAGAGGAGGCAGAAATATTATCTCTCTTTTGCAGATGAGGAACCATACAATCTTAAGGTCTGAATGCTAGTAACTGAACATCAGGCTCAGCTTCCCAAAAAAGGAAGTTTACCAATATTTTCCATTTTCAAGTAAAATATTTTAAGACATTCAGGAAGAGAAAGGAATAGTGTTGCATCTGAATGAAAATCCCTAGGTGTTGTGGCAATGTATTAAAACATAGCACATCTGAGTGCTTGTCAAGTACAATATACAAGTCACTAATGCTGCAGTCAAATGCATTTTTCCAAAGAATCATCTGCTTTCTTATTGCATTTATCAAATATATCTCCATGGAATTATATTTTCTGAGACATGAATCAACACAACATATGTTATAGTGCTTCAGTTTTGTTTCCATAATGAAAAGAAGCTGCTTTAATAGCATCTGTTGTAATGCTAGGAACGTATTCTGCCACAGATTCTCAGTGAAAAAACCACCAATTTCAAGTCACAGAACTTGGATCCAGGGTGATCCAAATGAATGAGAAGGCTTGTTGTGATTATGTCTGCTATTAGCTAGTTATCTGTTCTGTTTTCCTCTCCTTTCTTCAATTATTTAGCAGAGTTAACACAAAAGTAGAGTAAAGGAAACACTCAAACTCAGAATCATTTCTGGATACAGATATCTTCTTTTAAGCCAGCAAGAAATTTTGACAACAAAGTCCTATTAAAGTAATTTTTTTTTTCATTTAGGTTTGTAGCTTTCCTATGCTGTAGTTGTCTTCTAGAATATACATTGTAGATTATCTTCCTTAGAGTGAATAGTAAAAGGAAAACTTGCTGCACTGGGACTTGGTAAACTGCCTCTAATCTAATTTGTATTACAGAGCACCAATTATTGGGGAATTCATATGCTACTAAATGTCACTTCCACTCTTTCCTAGCAATGACAAAAACAATTCTTAAGTCATTCTAATCACAAGCATGCCATGCTGAAAAATCTCCCTATTGTTCCTTCACAATTCCCCTGATAACTGCAAGATTATGGCTTTTCAAAGTTCTTTCACCCTTACCACTGCCCATCAGTAGAAGGATGTAGCAGACGTTTTCATTGTGAGTCCTTTCTCCAGCGCCAGAAACAAAAAGTTAATGACAAGTGGTTTGAATAGGTTTCTTTCCTTTTGACCCTGCTAAGGTGCAAGGAGTTACACAAAAAGAAGCAGTTGTGACCAGGATATTGCATTAGCTTTTTATACACTCTAAATATTCTAGCTGTGGAAATATTTTGTATTTCCATGTATCATGGTAGACATAAAGGTGTGCAATGAGTGGAGATGTGATGCCTGTTCCAAAGAACTTCAGTCTAAGTCATACTCCAGGGATTTCACAGGAAAAGGGGAAAGTTGAAAGATGTCGGAGTACAACAGTGAGGGCTTTTAGGGCAATAAACTATGAATTACATTAGTCTCTGCTCCCTTGGTTTGGTTTTGCTATTCTTATATCAGAACTATCATCAAGTTATGCAAACAAAAGCCATTCCTGGCACAGGGAATATACTTTGAAAACACCTGTTTATTCAGTAGACAAGACCTTTATGCTTTTGTGATGGGTATTGAAATGTCTGGATTGATACTTTTTGCTATATATAAAAATAGATTTGGGAAATAGAAAGCTTTGACATATAAAAGGATGATAAACTAGAAATATAATTTAAAAGAACTCTGACAGTGCTTGAGTGTCTGGCGTTTTCTGCTTCATGAATTGTAACCTTTGATGGCAGGGCGGAGGGTTCATTTCAAGTCAGAGAAGTAACAGAGAGAATTTTTGATGAAAACCCAGGTTGGCTTGAAAGTATGTTTAGATCTCTCTGGATTACACAGTCAAGGTCTCTCAGTGAGATCTTAGGACTGTGCCTGGTCATCCTTCAAGAATAACTCCCCTGGGGCTGTTAGGGTGGATGGAGTAAGCCACTGCCTGCAGACACATGTTGACTACATGCTAACAGTCAGAACCAGCCCAAGAACAGGCAATGTCTCCTGCCCACCACTTACCAAGGTATTTACTGCTATATGGATTTGTGGGTACACAGTCACAAGTAGGGTGGTCTTGTCTGTCAGATGCATGTAATCCCTTCCATGGGAAGTCACAAATGGTTCCTGCCTCATCAGCTTCCTGTGAGAAGGGAGCGGAGGCAAATTTCTTGTAACATGGGTGAGGCTCTGAAGAGAACACTCTGTCCATGACAAACATAGATTTTACCTATTAGCAAAGAGGCTTTCCCAGTTTCGTTTTCTTGTGCTGGGTTGCATCATCCTCACAGATCACACTTCCAATAGACAGAAAGGTCACGGCATCTGGCCTCTGGTGAACAGCCCCCAGCACTTTTCTACCATCAAGACCTGGTTTTAAGATGCTTTGAGAACATCCTGCCATGCTGATAGCAAACAGATGACAGCAGAGTCCACTTACTAAAATGAGTGTGGTTAAGGCTGAATTTGATGTGGCACAGAGCTGAATAGAGTTACCTGTTCCTGCTCCTCTTTGCACTGGAATTCTTCTCATTGAGGTGTTTCACCTCTTTCATATATCCCACACAAATGATGAAAGCAAAACAAACTTAGAAAAGACAACCCTCTGTTGTATTCAAGAGTATTCTAGCAATAAAGTTATGTAGGTGATGGCCACAAATACAAAAAACCCTAGCAATAACACCCTAAACATATTCTTTGTTACAGCTTTTTTTTCCCCCTGGAAATATTATTCTCTATATTGCACCCCAGTATTATATTTAATGCACTAAGCATCCCAGGTAATGATGCTATTTTGATATTTTAATTTTATTGATGAAGTAAAGATGGCTGAGAACCTGGAACACAAGGCATATTCCTACTTGTAAGTTCCATTGCTTGATGGAAACACAATTATCAATCCCCTAGTCATCTGCACCCCTTGCCATGATTTCCCTGTCAACATAATAAAAAGTGTCTGAGTTTCAGGAAGTAATACCTATTCTGTGCTTGGCTGTAAATCTGATCTCTGTTCTAATATTTGCTTGAAAGTTGTCCCTTAATAAACACTGAAGTCTTTTGAAAGGGGAAAAAAATGTCAGTCTCTTCCTTTTGACCTGTAAAAAAGATGTAAATTTACTCACACTAACTGGAAAGCAATTGTTTCAGACCTAAAACCTAGTTCTTTGAGCTATCATGTTTGCTCAGTAGCAAAGAAAATGATGTCTAGGGAGACTGAGCAGCAGTTTCACATCATGAGTGTATGTTTTCTAAATATAAGGAGCAGATTTCCCCCTCAGAGGTATAAATACAGCTGTGTCACCTATATGTGATCCGACAGACAGATGTAGCCAACAGAGGTGTGAACTGGACTGACAGCAACAGATGAGCCAGTGGCCCCATGCCCTGCTAGTCAGGCAGTCACCTCTTCTAGATTGGATTTATTCATCAGGGGAGTCGCTGTGAGTTCAGTTAGGAGGCAGTTATTCTGTTAATGCTCTGTATTGCTAGACAATAACCTCCAGTCTGTCCCTGGAGTGACTCCTTCATAATTTTTGAATCAAAACACAGCCAGGTCCAGAGTACTAGGACCCTCAGAAAACAGCACCATTCCAGCCTCTTGTTTCAAATGCCACTGCTCAGCTGGGGCAAGGAGAGTTGCGACCTGACCTCTCCAGTGGCCTCTACAATCTTCTGCTGAGCCCAATGAACTTGACTCAAAGATCAAGGTAAACAAGAAGACTGTCTGTCTGGGAGTGCTTTTTGTTACATATACTGAAAGGAGCTACCTGGAGAATGCCACTTGTCAGGCATATGACTGACAAAACATGATACAAGTGCAAACATTGGCGTCTTGAGCAGAAAATGTGCATCCCAGCCTTTCAGACTTTTTCTGAGCCTGGTAAGTGCATACAATCAACATCAGAAACATGGACAAGAATGCAAATTCAAATAAAAAGCACGTTATCTCCTCTATACCTTCAGCTCTCATCCCTCTTCTGATAAAAGTCCTACATTTCAAATGTCATCAGCCTGTAGGAAAATACAGTTTCTTTTTTCTGAGCCTAATAACACAGTCAGCACAATAAAGTTGGGGGGGAAGGAAAACAAGAGAAAAATTATAGCGGTAAACAGAACAAAACAGCACAAAACCACTCTTCTTGCAGTTCTGAGAAGCATTTACTAATCTCATCTCCCGCAGAAAAATTCTGTTCTGTTTCAGGCACTCCTGAATGTACTTAGCATTTCTCTTGAGCACTCAAAACATTCCTTGCGATTGCTTTCGCATCCCAGCAATCCACACAAGATTTTACACATTTATTACAGAAAATCCTTGAAATCTAATAGATCTTATCTTTACACAGGCTCTGAGTGTCCCCACAGCTCCCTGCCACCCGCCCCTGCCTTCGGCTGAGTTAATCCGCAGCTCTGCCG
The DNA here is from genome assembly GCA_035041135.1 of Platyrinchus mystaceus. NCBI lineage: Eukaryota > Metazoa > Chordata > Aves > Passeriformes > Tyrannidae > Platyrinchus > Platyrinchus mystaceus. The sequence goes on from JAWWLV010000001.1 coordinate 89,918,441, forward strand.
GCTAAGGGGACTTACCAAGGGCTTTTCGATGGGAGGATGCAGTTAGGCACTCGCACACACTGGAATAGCTGCTACCCAGTAATGAAGCAGGAACTGAGAAGTCTCACTCTTTCAGTAGCTATTCAGGTAGTGCTGTCAGCTTTCTCTAGGTCTCTGCATACACACACAGGGCGGGAGGGTGAGGGGGAGGGAGGGGTGGACAGGGAGGGGGGTAGAGGGTAGAGAGGGAGAGACACAATAAACTCTGACTATAATTATGAGAGCTCCTTTCTACAAAATTATAGCAGCAAGAGATCCCTTCAGCAGTTTTTTTAGCATGATCTCTTCAAAAAGGAGTTCCTTGAAAAAAACTGTATCCTTCCTACTCTCTTCCCCTGTAAGAAAAATAAAAGCCAGCTCTCTCAAAGATTTAGTCATTGATGTATCATAGGGAGGTTATTGTTGTTCAGAGTCTTTATTTTTTCTTTTTATGATGAAAGTTTTATTATGAAATCTAGCCTAGTTTGCAGCCAAAAAAAGACTTGACTCTGCTCTTTATAGGAAACTGTCTCCCAGGAAAGCAGTTTAGATCAATAATTTCATACCTCTAATGACTGTATTTATGAAAGAAAGCATTTGGGCTAAGCGATTCACTAACTGGAAAGGTAACAGTTTAGTAAATACATAACACTTCCTGTTTGCACCTGCATACACCATTAAAGTATGGAATACCACATGTAAATTAATAGGACAATTTATAATTGAATATTATTGCATTTGGCAAAGGAATCAAAAGGATTTTAAAAGGTAAATTTCCAGGACAGATCCTTTCTTTACAACTCTTCAGAATCTTATTCTTTAAAATTCTTTTTCTCTGAAGACTTGAAATTATTTATCCTTTCATTACTTCCGATGTCACCTTTGATAAAAATCAGATAAAATATACCCTCTTCCTAAGTAAAAGAGGAAAGTGTTCTGGAAGATTTCCCTCCATCAGTCCATCTGTCTTTCTCACACATGGTCACCCATACATCCACCTACACACATGCACGACACGATATCAAAAGTAACCACTAGGGGAAAAATCATAAATTTCCTTCGATTTACCAGCACCCTCGTTCCCCAGAGAGCAGTGGCTTTTCCCGGATCTTGGTACAACTCCAATAACCACAGGGTCATATGTAAAGTAGATGAAAAAAAGGGTGGAAAAAATTAAGCAGGACATATGAATCTGGCTTTGTTCCATGAGCAATTCAGGCAATACCTGGGAGCCAGCTCAGCAGAGCCCCGATGTGACAATGACTTAAAGGACTGTTGTTTGGTATCACCATTCAGAGGCACGAGGGGGCCTTGTAACAAAGACTGAAATGGGGAGAAAAGAAGAGCAAATAATTAGCAGAAGCCTATTAAAAAAGCAGTCACAATTTAGAGTTGCCTTATTGACAGGTCTATCTAATTTGTTAGCACTCTGCAACATTCCATGACACCCTTCTGCGGCCTGCTAACATTTGGCAGGGGATGTTTTCACACACAGCTGTCCAGTTGTTCATCTCCAAAACATGTACTTAGTATTTAATTACTCTTAATCAAAGACAAATAATGTTAGGGCCTTGACAAATCTATTAGGAAGTCATAAAATATCAAGTGTTCAGACAGAAGCTCCTTCTGAGTCTTTGAGTTGTCTCAGTAGCAGAAGTTTTGAAAAGATTGATATTTCTGTACTTCATTGCTCCTGCCTTCCTTCTGCTCAGAGTAGTTGAGACAGAGTAGTTGAGTGGTAAATACAAACTTGTGCTTAAACTGAAGACCAACTCTGTCTGGCACATTTTGTTCCTAAAGGAGCCCCAATGCAGATGGGCTCAGAAGGCATCTAGAGTCATTGGAGGGCATGGACAGTAGCAGCCATGACTTTCAAGACCTTGTTTTCTTGGTATAAAAAAGCAGGAACTATTAGTGGCTATAGCCCATGCATTGCAACACCCCATTGTTAGCATAACTTGGTGTGGAAGTTCACTCTTACAAAATACATACTTCTTCTCTCTATTTGGCCCCTGGAGAGGTTAGTCAGGAGATTTTTGAGCTGCACTGCTTGGATTGCCAGAGAACTGCTCCCAAGATCAGAGCTACTCTGTCAGCACTATTGGGACTTTCCCATCAAAAACACCCCTACTGCAGGACCATGAGGGTCTTAAACCTCCTCGATACACTCCCACAGCTGGCATATCTGTAATACCACAGCAGGGTAGAACACAGCTTGGGGAAGAGCTGCAGGTATCTGTCTTAGGTAGAGCTTCCCTGCCTTGCAAGCTGTACTAGCTGAAGTTGCTGGTTTTTAAAAGCTTGTTTCTAGAAATTACAAATAGGCAGTGGAAGTGTGTTAACATCATGAGGGCAACCTGCATAGCTGACATTTGACATCTTTTTGCATTAAAAACAAACTATCCAGCCTTTTAACTATTCCTCCATCTGGGCTTGCTAAAAGAAGGCTTTGTGGAAAAGAATGGAAACAAAGGGTTCAAAGAATGCCTATTACCTTTAGAATGATAGGAGGGCTCTGTTCATAGGGGATGATGTTAATTCAGTCAGATCTGTGGGTTGTCACTTGAGAGGACATGCAACTTACACTTTAATAAAAAAGATTCTTTTTTCTAATGCAAGTAAACACTCCTGGAAAGCTCTCCCGTAAATTATGGCTCTACGACTTGGAAAGAGCTAACAAATCATCTGTGACCTGTGAATCTAATTTTACTGTGCAAAGAACTTTTCCTCCAGGACTCTTTCCCTGGTACATGTATCTATTTGCCATTCTTCATTGACACAAACCAATTTCTGTGGTTTACCTGTCAATAACTATACTTAACTTTTAATGAGTAATAGTAAAGCCATTAACCTCCAGTACCAGCAGGTTCTTAAAGAAACAGCTCTCATTTTCTCCGAGATGTGCAAGATTTTTCTTGAAATACACCTCTTGACTGAAAAGTGCATTTAATATACAAGAGGATGAGGGTGATATACTGAGACTATAATATTTCTTGTGTGGATGCTACTCTCTATCAATATCAATTGCAAGTTTTATACACTGGTGTCTTGCTTACTGTCAGAAAATAGTAAGACGTATCTAATATGGCACACTGTATCCTTTGGCAGTCAGTGTGGAGTGGGTACTGACTGGTGCTAGGTAGTCCTAATGACGTTTTTCCTCTTCTCTTCATTTTCTAACTCTGTCCACACATGACTGAATGACCAGAAAGGTTACACTAAGGAGTCAGTGCATGTTTTATAATGATGCCAGAATTATCCCAGTGTCAGAGTTAATAGCACAGGAGAATCAATATCAGTTTTACAATTATTAGAAACCTGAATGATCTGAGATATGGGAACTCATAACTCCTACATGCAAACAACCTCTGCCTTGTGAGTGACACCATACTAGCTTAGATAAAACTGATTTCTGAAGACATAACTATCCCCTCTCCTTCCTTTCTCACAAAATTCTAATCATTTTATAGTGCAAAGATACAAACATAGCCTATCTTTCAGATAGTGATTTTTATGTGTGCTAGACTGCAAGAATTAAGTATGTACATCTTAATGTCACAGGTGCAAGATTTTACTCCACTGATTAAAGGAACCAATTCCTTGATTCATGGAAAATTCATGGAAGAGTGGAGCAGACTTTTATTGTAATGGTTATATTCTGTTCTCATTTATATCCAGGTAAACTAATTTCAGTGTAGTTACTACTGATTTGCATCCATACTAACTTTGGTCTGCAACACGAAATTAATCAAGCTAGTGTTGTAACACCAGTACAGTATGTAAAAAAACCAAAAATGCTGTCTGACACATACAGCTTTTGCACTGTAAATACTGACTTGTGGGTTTTTAAGTTGCACAGAATCAGCAGGAACTTCTTCATTACAGAAACCAAACCTCAAGGTCAAGCTTTATCACCCTCAAGGTTTCCAGGCCACTGGAATTTTGAATTATTCTGAATAAGCTGTTTGTCCTTAAATGGAAGAAGTTGATGGCAAGAGATATTTTTTTTGGAATTGTGTATCAGCAAAAATACATTGCTTGTGTCAACGGAAATGTAATTCACAGTAGTATTTATTAACTAATTAGTATTACATAAAGTTTTATAATTCAGGATAAGCTAGGAAGGGAGAAAACTCTTTATAAAGCCTTTGTATTTGTTTTTTCTGTGTTTAAAAGCGATCAAAGAAATTAATCTTGATGTACTTCAATAAAACCTGAGCTATTGAGTTGAAAATACGTTCTGTTGTGGGGTTGTTTGAGACATTTACGGTAATGAAGATTTTAGGCAGATCCATTCAGAAGCTCAGTCTCACTCACTGTCCCATAGTGGTGGACTTCTATCCCCACATTGCCTGACCTTGCAGACTGAAAGAAAGACAGATGAAGTCTGACACTGGACAGGCCCTCAGCATATGTAAAACTGCCTATTTCTGCTACAAAAACCCAAAGTTGAGCTAGGGAACCCTACTGGTAGCTCACAGGTTACTTAAAGAAAATCTTGAACTGGCTTTCCACTTTCTTATTTGCATTTGGGGAATTGTAATGGCCCTCACTGCCCATTACAATCTGTGGAGGCAAAAAACAGTTTGCATAATAATTGCCATTGAGTGGACATATTAAAACACCTGAGAAGTAAAAAAGAAGGACTTAGGAAAGTAAGTACTAAACTAATACCAAAGGAAGAGCTGTCTTTGGGAAGGTTACAGCTAGCAAAACGCCTCTGTGAAACATGCAGAAACAGCAGCACAAATAAGTGAGGAGGGCGTAAAAATGGTGGCTGCTGAGTCCAGTATTTTTTCAGCAAGTCTTTATCTTCCAATGCTTTGATCTGCTAAGAAGTCATCATACAGCTTGGCTTTCTTTACCACTCTGTGCATTTTGAATGTACTGGAAAATTTCATTCACGGCCATTAGAGCACTTGTACTAGCTCCCAGGTTAAATGATCTGGCAGCAGGTCTGATTAGGCTGCCTTTCTATGCCCAGCAAGGTGTAGTGGCAGTAAGTCCTAAGTGATCTAAAAGAGATTGTTTCCCTCTCCTTGCTCTGGATGGTTGTGGTGGTGGCATGTGTGTGAGTTGCTGCTATGCTTGATGGAGAAGAAATACATTAGCGTGACAGAAAAAGAAAGCTGAAAATATGGCTTGTACCATTTGCTTTGAAAGTGCTCAATTGTGCTGTGCTGATGCTTTCCAGACCTGAGTGCCATAACTGTGGGGCAATCACTAAAGTGTCTGGGATGTGCTTAATAGAGCGTGGTTTCATGATATGGCATGAGATGAATTATCAGTTTGCCTTTGCCAAAAGGGACATTCTGGTTGTCCCCTCACACCTCATCATCCCAGCTATGACTTTTGTGGCATATCTTTAGCCAGAGCTGGGTCTCATCTAAGTGCACAACAAGAAGTTCAACACATTAAATGGCAGAAAATTTGCTCAGCATATAACATGTGTGATATGTCTCTGAGATAGTGATCAGAAGGGGTTTACTCCAAGTACAAGAGTGTGAACACAGAACCGGATAAGGGAGGAGCAGAGTGTGAGAAGGGGTGTCAGATTCTCCTTTTCAGCAACAGGAAAACATTAGCCCAGCACAGCCTATAATAAAATCCTACATGAGTATGCCTCTGAGTCAGTGTACTGCTTTGCAACTATCCTCAGTCACAAATGCTTATAAGATTGGTTTTACATTAAACATGGCCCTATACAAGTTTAATCAGCAAGGAACAATGTATTTCACTGTGAGAAAATGAAGTACCTCTACAAGAAACCAGATTTGAAACATCCCAGGTCTGTTCCTTTAGATTATCAGAAAGAAAGAATCAACAACCTCCTATGTTTTAATTTTTCTGTTTTCTAGAGAAAGGAAAAGCAGGATTTTACTATTGTCCCTTTTATGTGAAGGGTCGCTGCTTATCCCAGTTCTTGTCAAAGATAATGTGGTTAACAACATGAAGAAGGGGAAAAGGTAAATGGAAAAGGGAAAAGGGACAGAAGTCCTCATTTAAGTCTGAGCCTAGGCTCACATGAAAACAACACAAAGACCTGGATTAGGCACAGAGCATTGCCCACCATATCGCCCAGGTGGAGGTCAGTAAACCAAGGAGAGAAGAGATATGTGATGTGGGGGGCAGAAATGTAATTGGCATGTTCATGCAGTGGTTGCACTTGGAGGAGAAGTTATCTACCTTGTGGGCAATGCTGCAGCCTGTCCATGTGCTCACCTTTGCGCAGAAAGTAGAGCATGGAGGAAGAGGAGTTGTGCCCTGATGTTGCCTAGATTTGCACCTATGCCCAGAAGCTCAGTCATGCTCCCAGACACAGAAGGATGTGCACAGGCAACATGAACGTAACCTGGATGAGAAAATGATCATTGAGAAAAGAAGACAACATGGACAAGATTAGGGTCATGCCAAACAACACCTTTTCTTTTTAGGCAAAGAACAAATAAATTTCATACAAATAACCTGACATCCTAGGCTGACTTTGTTTCAGAACACAAATCCAGGCTGATGTCTGCTAATGTTCCATGACTCCCTACTTCCTTCTTAGACATAAAAAACTTTCCTGGGCCATAAGAGATTATCTGTGTTGCCTCTGCCTCATAATGCCCTGGAACAGTGCAAGGAGTTGAGGAGAAGGAATACCAGGAGGAGGTGAGGGTAGCTGAGGGAATCAGGCTCTATCTCAGCACTGCTGGACCCATAATTGCATCTTGTCATGCCTTGGTAAGTAGTTGTCCCAATGGAAGAGAAGACTTTGTCTTTGAACCAAGCCTTGTACTGTTAGTCAGGACATAATCCATGGTAGCACAAGGTCATCTGATGAAACCTACAGCAAGGGAGAGAGCATGATTAGCAGCCTCCAGAAAAGGAGCTAGCAGGCATCGAAATCCTACACTGGCTGCCATGGAATCTGGTTTGCCAGATAAAAGTCGAACAGAAGCAGTGGATACAAACACTGGGGAAGAAAATTAACATTAGCTATTTTTATTGTATCCCTGAGGGAAAGGGATGAGAAGAAAGAATGCCAAAAGCATAAGAACAGTTGATAAAGGTTTACTCAGCTCAGAAAATCCCACTCTAACATTTTTTAGCCTAGGAAATATAAATTAAGCCATTAGTACTTGAGGGCATTTTGATTTTTGAATAAGTACAAATCCAAATACATTCTACTGGGTGTCTGAAAACCTTGAAAGCCTGAGAAGACTTGAGATTATCCCAGCTACACAAATAGGGCATTGTAGGAAATGTCCTCCTTTATCGCTTACTCAGTTCTAGGTAAAAGAGTGCAAATTTATCCTTGTATGAAGAGAACATACACTGCAGTCAAAACACTTGGACTACATCTCTAGCTAAAAATGGTAAAAAGGGAATTAGTGCTGTTTACACCAGCAGGGCATCTATGAATTTGAAAAAAGTGTAGCAATAGAACAAAACACTGCTAAATCAGTTTGCTCCTTTTGTTTTCAGTTAATTCCCCCAACACTTCCTGTGCATGCTTTGGGCATTTTTGTAAAGATTTGGTTTAAATTCACTGTGTTGCTATACACTTAACTGTAGGGTTATATTTTTGTTCAAAGAATTCATGTGTAGGGTTGTTTTTTGTCAGACGTGAGTCTGCAGAGGAATTAAAGGCATAGAAAGGTCGGATAATAAAATCATTTAGAAAACGACGATAAATCCTCAGAAATATAATTGAATATGTTGTAAATTTTAAATATAATATATGCTTGATCCTTTCCTCCCTCTTCTCTAGGTAAGTCCACAGTACTGAAGAAATACTGTGATATTGATACTAGCTGGGCATAAGAAGAGTATGGCTAGATCTCCTGGGTGCTTAGCACCTCCAGACGTGCAACAAGGCTTAATATAAGGAATTTCAGAAAGCCAAATTTAAATTCCTAAGAGCAAATCTTCTGCTTAACATTTTTCACAAACAGTGAGCCCACTGAGGAAAGACAGGGCAGGATTTTGCTTCAGGATAAGCAGCTGCACAAGAAAGGAGAAAAAGCCTGCCTGCAGCAGCCTATGTGGTCTGGATGTGGCTATTCTGCTTTTTGTACTGCATAGGAGTGGAGTGTGGCAAAGACAGCCATCTCCTGTGGTGGAACACAGATTCTGCTGCAGCAGGCATGACAGGGAAGGTTGGTATCAGTGCACATCTTCCTTGAGGATATCAGCCTAAGGGGGCATGAAATGTGATCGGGGTAACCCAGCTACACACAACTTATGAATACTGGCTGACACTTGGAGGTTGCTTTGAAAAGGCTGGTGCAGGGGAAGTTGGACTTTCTGAGTGACCAGGGAGGATGGAGAGATAACCTTCATAATTTGAGCCAGACAAGCCAGCAAGCTGTCCTGGAACCTTGGAAGACTAGTTGTATTTAAACATTATTACCAGCAAATTCATTTTCCACCCTACAGGCTGTGTGTGTGCATGTGTGTTATTGACTGTAGATTTGAAGGGCCCTTAAAAATGTATCCAATGGACTGAGAATGCCCATGAGTTGAAGGTAACATTGAACTTGAAGATGTCAATAAGAAAGGACTATGCTGGCCTAGGGCAGGAAACTCAGGAACTCACACGCTCCAGTATTTCATTTCCCTGAAGAAGTAATCAAAAATAGTCTGTGCCCAGGAAATGTGGGGGGGAAAAAAAAAAAAGAAAAAAAAAAAGAAAAAAGGAAATGAAAAACAGTGCACAAGTAATGGGAAACCTGAGAAACTGCAAGCTGAGTAGGTTGGGATCCAGTGAAGTAGCATGGAGATTATCCATATTGGAGCTGGGGAGTTGGCCTCTTAAGCTTGTGGCATTTCCACATTTTCCTTATTGACATCAGCCAAAATAGGTCTGGATGCTGATGGAAAACTTTTAGATGGCACTCAGACTTTGTGTCTCCACAAAGAGTCAGCACACAATTGATAATAATTATCATCATCATCATCATGTTTACAGTACTGGCAGATTGCAGATTTACTAAAGAACACTGAGGTGGAAGAGAGAACAAAAGAAGAGTGGCTAAAGGGTGAGTTTTAGTGTGGTTATTGCAATTTTTTTGGGGGGTATTTATTAGTTACACCTGTACTACATTTTTTGAAAAAGGATTTGGGCCCACTCTTGTGCCACTCATTGGCACTGAATGTCAGAAGGATGAAGCAGGAGGAGGAAGATAGGTCAGTCACATGTAGGGAAGATCCCAGGTCACACAGCAGAGCACCTCACATGGTAGATGAAGCCTGGTTTTAGGCACCTGAATCTCACCTTCAGAGTTTTAGACTCTAGAGAAGCACCTCTGGTAAGGCCAATACCTTCTTACTACAAAATCAATGTACAGATTAATGACAGTGACAATTAACAACTACTCATCCTCAGCCTTATACCATCTAAGCATATAAGGTAGTATGTCTTTGTTCAGAGACAGGATGAGTCTAGATGATCTATGAAACCTCCACATGATATGCAGTTGTTTACAAGAGGTGATAGCTCACTCAGCAATCACCATCTTTCAGCAAAACACCAGGTGCAAGGAAAGAATCCATATCCTTCATTAACACGATAGTGTCACATATGTACCTGTGTTTCATCCTAGAGCTAATTCCTTAAATTAAACTGTGCTGTGAAAACTGTGCTTTCTTCATAATATGTGTTAAACTTCCATAGAAATAATCACATTTATCTTGGATTTTACCTTTACACACTTAACTTCTGGGTCTGTAATAATCTGATACACTTCCTTTAACTATGAGAAAAATCTGTCTTTTTTTACTACAGCAGCACTGATTGATTCTGTGCTTACAGATGGATTTTGTTTTATGGGCTTTTTTTTTTTCACTCATACTTCAGAAACGTATTGGTTGGTTGTATTCCCACAACTGAAATAAACCGGTGGCACAGGAGAAAACTGCCACATTTGCTGAAAAGCCACAGACAAATTGCTATTCCTTTAGCTAAACTTATTTTTTTTTATTTCCCAAGAAATGTGCTCCACTGCTAAAGAGAACAATTTAAAGGAAACGAAACACTCTACCTTTACAAAGAAAAATGAGATAACATGGGGGTGGGGAGAGAGAGTAGAAATATTTCTGGTTATTCTGAAAGTTTTTATTCCTTCCCAAAAAAATGTATCCAAAGTTCACAGCTGTTGGGTTTTTCTAAAAGACCCGCAGACTGAACTCATTATATAGGTGAGTGGTCCAGGGAGGTCAGCAGGCCCATTCCAATGAGTGATGACATTTAGCAAATATTTGCACGATGAAAAATTGAAACACCAGTTCTTTAAGTTGACTCATGCTGGCTGGTGTCTGCTGTATCTTTAAGAATGGGCACAGGATTCCATTCAGGCAATGGCATTTTGTGTAAATAGGCAATTTTTTAAATGCCATAGCATATTGGCTGTGCTTTGAGATATGTTCATGTGAATGAGGTAAAGAATAGTAAGGCTGAGTGTACACAGAAGCCAATGAAAGACAGTAGCTGTCTGGGAAAAAGATTCTTACACTTTCACTCCTTCAGTTAAAGTACTTTGCCATTATCTGTATCTCTAATTTTCTTGCAGTCATTCCCAGGGAACAGAGAAAGGAATGGACATATTAGAGGGATCAGACAGCTGTGAGTACAGAATCTATTGTGCAGTTAGAGTCAAATTATTGTGGGTCTGATCCTGGGGCATGCCCAGAATCTACAACACTTGCTAAAGGGAGAATGAGGAGCCCTCAGCACCTCACAGCTACAGGCTACAGCAAAATAAGGACTCATCCAGGCCATTGCTAACATTGCCAGAATTTTTAGACCTAAATTCATAAGAGATTTAACTTCCTAAACCCACAATTCCCAAAGCACTTTGCCAGCTGTCTATCCCAACAGATATTTATACTAAACTGTATGCCTACATCTCCACCACTGCACACACATTTATTGCTGAACTGTTTGGCACTTTCTAAAATATCTTGATTTTGGAGCAAGGCTTTTCCTCAATACAACCTCATCAGGCAAAAAGCTGTTTTCATAAATGTGGGCTCTACACAATGGGGATAAATTTGGTATAAGAGAGCAGGAATGAAGTTTCTAGTGAAGCTGCAAAACTTGCAGTTGAATTGTTAAGCAGCCTAGTTTGAGCAGCATTCAGACCTGGTTCAGGTCCACTTCCTGGATGGTGAAGGGTCTACTCACCTTTTTAAAATTTTCCTTCATTGGAACGGCAATACCAATCACAAAAAATTTTGAGGCTTAATGTTTATGTAGGTTTGGTTACACAGTTGGTGAGTTGTGGATGCAAAGAGTAATATTAATGCTATAATGCAATGACTGTGATACTAACATAATTGGTTATTCCAGATATAGGTGTATTGTTTTCTTCTGCATATTTCTGGTCCTCAGTTTAAAATTAATGGGCAAGTGTATTATGTTGACAAATTCACCAGAAATTTTCAGATACCCAGCATGGTAATCAAATGATTACACAGATTGAAGAAAACAAGAAGAGATACCAGTAATAGCAAAAACCAGTAATAGCTTGATTTTTGAGTAGTGAATTATTGTATGTGGTCTGTTGAATCAAAAGGGAACCTTTCGTCCCAGTATGAATCTCTCTTGTCTATTTCCAAACCAAGATACCAGTCCTGGAGATTTTCTCATTTCTTTTCTTTCTTCCTCCCATCAGTGACTGTAATGTGAGGTGGTTGTTGTAAATTCAGCAAAATTATTGTTGTTCTGAGTTGTACCCCTCATGCTCTATTTCTATGATTCTTTTCACATCTATAAGTTCATATTTTTCTCTCATTTCATGTTTTGATGTTCTCTTCCTCTTCTTTATTGCACATCCTTTGCTCAAGTTCCCATACCTTAAACCCTCTTCTGTTTTCATTCCTAGATATCTCTGTTTGTCTCTCTCTTTTTCTCTCTCTCCCTCTCCTGCTTTTTCCAATTTCCTTCCCCTCTTAAATTCCCTTTTGAAAACCTGTCTGGCAATGGCTGCCACAGTATGAGGGGGAACTGGTACTCCACCTATTGTACTTCAGGCTCTCACACACTCAAGCATGGACCCTCTTGGGTCATCACACTTTTCTCCACTGGGAACAGAGAGGCACATCCCATCCACACAGCTCATCAGTTTTTACTGATACTGAAAAGTATTATGTGGGAACGTACAACAGGGAACTATTCTTCCAGTGATTGGCTACTAATAATGAATTACGAATACTTTTAGTTCTAAATTGAAAGATGTTTTGGTGGATATATTTTCATTTGCCACCCTGTTTCTCATAGTGCCAACTTCACAGAGTCATGGTTATGACTTGTGGAAAAAAACCCTAAAATTTGGCTATTTGTACATGAGGATTGACCTCCTGCCAGCATCATTAAAGAAAAATATACCATGTTAAGTTCTTTTCTAATTGATTCTTTTTTCTAAACATCAATTTGCTTCACTAGGTTTTAAGGCAACATTGATTTTAGCAAGCAAACAGATGCAGAAATATTAGCGAAGGCATGCTTTTCCCCCTTTTTCAAGATTGGCTTAAGATAATGCAGTGACAGTAGTTTTTTCCTGTTGATAACCAAACACTGCCTTAGGGAGTATGCCCTCTTATGACATTTATCCCATCCTACTTAAATAAGAGATGGGGGTTTCAATGCAATTATTTCATAGCAGATACATTGTTGCTTTTGAATACAGACTTATATCCAAAGTAGGACATTTCCTGGTCAAATTTGCAAAGCTGTGACAACCGTTTCCCTGAATGACTTCATTAGATAGTATCTGTGAAACGTTTATAAATGCAATTGCCTTCTAACAATACATTCTGTTTTTCCACTCCTACCTCTGACTGAATTTTGTGTATCCGTTTGGTTATAGACACAAAGAGTAAGGCCTTGCCATCACTGGAAATGAAACAGATTGATTTATCTCTCACTATAGTAATTATGCCACAGTAATCACTTTGCCCCACTGACGACCTCCACCTTAGTTCCCTGGATGGAGTTGTAATTCAGTTTCTTTGCCAACCAAGATCCTCATTCATCTCATGAAGTTACTCTAAGCACTGTCTGCAGGGGGATTGTTGTATTGCTTTTGTCTTCAGGCTGGACAGATAGGCAGAATTGTCTGTAGTATTCACATAAAGAACTATTTAGGATGAAAATAAGAGTTCACATAAATGAGAAGAGAAGCCTCCCTAAAATTTCCATTTTCACAGAAAAATATCATGTCATTTACAATGAGGGGAGTAGTTATGGAATGACAGTGAAATTTATCAGGAGTGTGTGGAATAGAACATTAACCAGTGCAATTAATTGTGGATTATAGACTTGCTGGAAAATGGATTTCAATTTGTTAAAAGTTTGACATTGACACAGAATTTATGTATACACATACATCTTAAGTGAAAGCTCATAAAAACTTTCTCCTTCCCCCAGTTACCCAGATGGAAAAATGAAGAAATATTTAAGTGCATGTCCTTTCCATAAATGAGGGTGCTGTGAGCACACAAAAGTTTGCCATTGGATATATAAAGGCTCTGTCTTTATTTTCAGTAATTCTCCCTTGGGTTACTGCTTTTCCCTTTTTATCATTTCTGTAATATTTTCATTTCTTACCCAACTACCTCAGTTTGAAATGCTTTCAATAATCACTTGCAGTATCATTTCCACAGTATGTATTATTTATTTAGATGTTGCTAATAGCACAATATTTCAACTGTCAAGAAACCTGATGTCTAGACTTTCTCCCAGTTCCTTTCATTTGAATAACAAATAAGTTGCACCTTCTGGGTATTTCTTAATGCTAAACAGTAACTATTTTCCTAGCTTTGCAGACCTAACACAGAGGAAGAACTAAGTTTTGTTAAAGGAACAACCTCTTTCTAATACTTGTACAAAGGGTATCATGTCTGTACTTTCTCAGGTCCTCAACTCAAGCACTTTTTGTTGCAACATAGTAGAACTATATGAATTACTCCTCAAATGCAAATTTTGAAAGTCTTAGACTTGACTGGGAAGCACCTACATTTCCATCTCTTCTTGTCCTTCAGAGCAGTGACCTTTGACATTTCTTGCCCAGCAGAAAGCCAATGAAATCAAAATTAAAGGTACCACATACTTCTGTAGTGTCATGTCTCAGATGAAGCTGTAAATGAATCAATCAAATAAAAACATGGAAAGATCTGTTCAACTTTCAGGGAAGAATCTTTGTAGGTCTAATCTTTCCCTGGTATTCTACCACTGTTGCAGAAGACTTTAACCTTTACAAGTTAAGCAACCAAATAAATCGTACTGTTCAAGTTCCTCATGTAAGTAGTATCTGTTTGCTGTATAAGCCTCTGATTTTTCATTTTAATTCTGAAAACATAAGTAGCTTCAAGGCTTCTCACTGGCAACTTACCTTCTGTCAATCAGCATCTACAGATCACTGTATTCTGGCCTCCCATTCTAAATTAAGTCTGCAAGTACCCTGGAGAAAGAATGATACAGTACTGAACTAGAGTTATTGCTTTGACTGCATTTCAAAATGTTTCAATATGACTCTTGGAAAAATTGTTATAGGACAGTCTGCAAATACATCACATTGCTCCTTAAGGCTTTCAAAAGTAGTTGACTTCTCAAGTGTGTGGTATAAGTGTCCTCTGTTGACTTGGGATCTATAGGAACTCATCTAATCAAGAGGTCATGAAAACCTCCAAACTGACCAAGCCAGAGAATACTCTCTCCAGTGGCTCTTAATTTATTCTACAATACAAGAAGCCTAGACAACAAGAGAGTCCTGTTAGGAATGACACAGTTGCAAGTGTTCGATAGTTCTCCTGGGAACTTTACTTAAGCTTCTCTAGATATAAACTCTATATTCTAGGATTACTTTCTTGCTGTGGAAATACCAGAGAACTTCAATGCAAAACTTATCTGCTGAAACACTAAAAGACTACAAAATTATTTTACTGTACCATAGCTCATCCTAATTAAATTGACTCAGATTTTTAAAGTTCTCTTGACAGATTGTGCCAGCTCTTGTTCCTTGTCATCACTTAAGTTTAGCTACTCAATAAATGTATCTTCCCTTATAAGAAATAACACCAACAGTTTGTTATTTTGCTTGAAATGGCAATTTTCTCTCTCAAAATTTCCATTTAAGGTGAGAGGCTAAAATACAGCTGCATACCTCAGGCTGTGTTTCCTATTACAAGCCTTTGCAATTACATTTTGACTCCTCTGAAATCTCTTTTTATAAATTAATGTTTTTAATCTTAGATCACAAAGAATCAGACAAAAAAATCTAGTTATGATCTTGAACATATCTATGAAATTATGACTGTATAAACACACACGCGTATACACATATATATAGAGAGAAAATTCAAAGACAATTCTTTATATGTGTATATGTATTGCATGTGTGCATGTCTGTTATATGGAGAGAGAGAGATAGGATTCAGATGACTAGAAGTTGAAATAGCAAGTACAATATTTGAGTATTTGGTGTGTTAGCAGAAATGCTTTGTCTTGTTTGCTTTACATGTTACCTGAGCCACTGTTTCAAAGAAAAAAATTATTCAAAAAAATAAGAAACAGCTTGGTTAGAAAGTGATGCTGGACAGTGGATAAAGCTTAAAGACGTACACATTATTGTGGCAAGTGCATTGCTTTACAGGAAAACAGAAAAAATTGCCAAAAACATCTTGTTCTGAAAAATATGGTGATGTAAGCAGTGTTTATTGGAGGTATACAATGCCAGCTTAGAGAATTTGCAGAAATGAAGTAAATTAGATTTGTACAGAAATGCTTGGAATGTTTTCCCAGAAGAAAGTACATTACAGCTGAAATGTGTCAGTCTTTTGTTTGCAGCAACAATATGGAGCATTAGGTAAGATGTGTTTCTCACCATAAAGTTTCACTCACATATATTCAATTAAATACTGGGCAACCTCTTTGCTTAGCAGTAGTGGGTTTGTATCACAATAATTTACTATTCAAGTAGCATTATTGTCAACATTAGTAAAAACATTATATCTTTTTTGTGCATAATATTATTCTTAAATGAATTAACTCTGATTTGAAACAAGACAGAGAGACTGTTGGCGACATAGTCCCATAGAAGACGTTATCATGTCCTGTAAATGAGTGGAGATTCTGTGTATTGTCAAAGTCACAGCTATGAAATCAAAGAGGTTGCAGCAGCAGTCATGAAAAGGTTGTAGGGATGTTCTGCAAATTATCCTTGTGTGACAAGAATATGCCCATCCTATCAGCCACTACATAGCCAATCCAGTTTGGTCACTTGGGAACTGTGATTTAAGTTGCAGGAAGATGAGGGAATTGACATTAGTTCTTTTAAGGCATAACTTAGTTCATATATTTTCTCCAAAACAAGACAGTAATTTTTTTTCAGGAGCCTTTTTCCCCAAAGGTTTTGATTGCAGCAAAAAATGTCTTTTCATCCCATTTTCTTATAGCTCTTGTGACTGAAGGAAATATAACAGACTAGTTTTCCTGTCATGATTTGTCTTCATACTTTCCATATACACTTTTCATCCAAAAATTTTTTGAAGTTGCCTTATAATCCAATAAAATTAACCCCTACTTACTGATTATGGCTTAAAAGACAAATGCTGAAAAGAATGTCTGAATACTTGCTGTTCCTATGAGACCTAATTAAGAGAATGTAAATTTCATTTTTCAAGCCCTGATTTCAAAATGATGATAAATAAAATCATCTCTGCCAATCCCAAACTGTTGAGCTGTGAAATAGGAGGTATATTTAGGGTATGGTGATATATGTGTATGCATTTGTGTATACACAACTATACTTATTGCTAAATTTGGAATCTTTGTGTTCACAAATAATCTTTCCAGGTTGAGCTGAAAAAGCACAGTCATTCTTGTGAGACTAATTTTGGGTTAAACATCAAAAATATATTTTGTTGCAATTCTTTCTTCCATCCTATGCTAATTCCCACTGTATATTTAAAAACAGTTTTTGAAGTCATTGCAGGAATAAAGCCTAAATCAAACTGTAGATTAATTGCTAAGAAAGAAGAGGGCTTTTTTTACCTTTCATTTTCTCAAGCAGACAGCCACCCTTTTTTCCTGCCAGCCTAAACTACCCAGACACACACTAAAGACGCATTGCAGAAAAGTGCTACTCTCTGACACCGTCTGCTCTGAGATTCTCCTTACTGCAACTGTCAATATGTGAACACATTAAAGACTTCTCTTCTTTTGATATGTGAGCATAGCCTTGGGATGTGCTGGTCACATCATTTTCTCTCAGTAGATAATGATTTCCCATCTTCTACCTTGTTCGGAGTTGGGATTTGTGGAGAAGAGAAAGGCTTGTCCTGTTGCCTTTAAAATCCAGTTTTCTGGGGCTTGTGATGTATCTTTCATCAAAAGGGAAATATGAAAAACCTATTGAATATCATCTAAAAATATCTTTCCTGTCTTTCAAGGACCTCCAACCCATACAGCCTCTCTTCATGTGAAATGCATCTGCTATTCTCAAGCTCATTTTCAGCATTCTTTTGACACATATTTTTTAGCAATCTTCCTATTCCATCATGAAAAATGCTTTATCATTGGCAGGAGACTGTGAAAATGAGCACTCAAGTGTTATGATCTTCCAGATAGGCAAAATCTTATAGTAATTCAAGATATAATTCAGGGTAGTACTGGAGGCAACAAGAAGGTAGAAGTTCACAGAGGAAGTCCCAAGTGAACCTTCCACAACAGCCCGAATCATTTCACTTCCACCAAGGGGTATGTGTGACAATTTGGTGCTATGACAAGATGTTGCCAGATCTTGCAACCACAGGCATACCTGTGAGACAGGTATTCATAAGAGATATGAGACACACATAAGAGACATGCTTGAGTACTTTCCTATAGCTACCCTAAAGCAATTGTCATGACCAGCTGCCCAGCACTGCAGGAGCTATATGACACCGTGAAGTATTTCTCCTTGTCAAGTTATGAACTCTTTAAACTGACATTTAAATTGCATTCAGAAACAATCTATCCTATCTCTAATGCAGATGAGGTTTTGAAGAGGTATCTGTTGGAAAAGTTTGCACTGACCTTCTATAAAAGTCAAACCCATTCTGTTTTGCGCCACTTTGGAGAGAGAAGCAGCGCAAGCCTGTAAAAGAGGAGATGTTGGCTGAAATGCAGCCATGAGATTTCAGGGAGTCTCCTCTAAAATACAGTACCCCAGAGCAAGTACACTATTTACCACTGCCTGGCTTCCCCTAAATAGTCTCTAGGGTGCAAATGGTAATAAATGGCCTCAGGATCCTAAAAGAGTACCTTAGGAACAAGAAAAGGTGAACTTCCATACTGCATTCCCTAGTTACTGCTACCTGCAAGTATTTTATCTCTCACCTCTCAGTTATATTAGTCAACTAATTTCTTGGGATAAATGTTGGATGACTGTGAGCTATAGTCAGCACCCTCATTGTTTTGTTATAACTCAGACTCTGGAAGGAGAAAAAAATGTGAGGAACTATTGACCTTCTTGTTGCTTGAACAATTTCTTTTCTTCAGTCTGCATATTTTGCAGCCATGGAGGGGAGAAGAAGTAAAGCCTGTATTTCTTATCTCACTGAAGCAGTATCGTAACCGTACCTCATATGTTTTCCTGCCGAGAAAATATGCTGCTGTTCTACATACAAAGACCAAAGATTTAGATGTCTTGACTTTGTGCTGTGAACATAAATTCTAGCTCTTGGCTTCAATAGCTACATCAGCTAGAACCCTTTGAAAATTGTCAGCTGGAGGCTGCAGATATTTCTAGGTTCAACCAGACAGGAGCATCTTGGGTCTCCAGTGTGACTTCCTGTGCTGCTAAACAAATTCATTCATGAATTAGACATAGCTGATCCTCCACAGCTCCACACTACCTATGCTTTTAGTCCACTGAGAAATCAGATGTCTCACACGAAACTAGAAGTTGACTTGCAGATAGACACCGTCTACGGTGCAATGTCAGTGCTGCCACTTAATTCTGATCAAACTATGCCTTTTGAAAACAGAACGGAAACAATTTAGCTAACAAAAATCAAGTTCTTCACAGAAGACTCCATTGTCTGTATTCCCATTTTTATTCCAATGATTTGATAATCAGTCTTTTTGTTCTGAAACACTTTCTCATGCAAAAATGTGCAATCAATCATTTTTGTTTCCATTGCACACTGACATTTATTGGTACTTTTAATACGCAGTTTCCATGAATAGTGCTATAGCCAGATGAAGGGAAGAGCTGACTTGAACTTCTAGCTCACTAATTCTTCGCAGATTAGCGCTGTCAGCACTGATGGATGAAGGGAGAGATCTATCAGAATGGTTGTGAGGGGTTTCACTCCTGCTTTGTAAATCATGCAGGAAATCCCAGTGTAAACTAAGTCTCTGTCTCTCACAAATGTTAAAACATCACAAGCAGAGCAGTAACCCCCCAGTTAAATTGGCTTTTTGTTGCTGATGATCAGATTTCTTATAATCCTTCCCACTTGTTTTGTCTAGTGCTGCATTAGTGATGAAAGGACTTCAGATTTATTAAAAGAATATAAAAGCAGAACAGAGCAAATTAAAACAGCCCAGAAACTCATGAGCAGGGAAAAGTATATAATGCCTTTTTGTGTGATCCTGTTGGTGATCACATTTCCCATGGAAGTCATGTGGGTGCAGAGCTATGCAACAGTCTCTAGGAGTGACCCTGTTTTTTTCAACTGGACATGAAAAAACTGAGCAGTGATATAAAGCACTTTGGAGTATCTTTCCTAGGAAAAATTATCTATTTCCTTCCTTGTTAAAGTAAAAGGAAAGGATTTATTTCATGTCTTTGATACAGGGAAAACAGCAAGTGGAACACTGGTAGTTTGTGGAGTGTGATTTTTTTTTTTAACACGGATCAGGCTAAATTTTGTAACAATTTTTCATTAAAGAATAGTATAGATGTATTAGAAAATGTCCATGCATTCTATTTATCCATTAAAGGAAATCACAAGGACTCTGGCCTCTCATTCAGTAGGTCCTAAGCACTGACAGACGCATCCTAATATTTCTTTAAAGACACTATCAAATGCTGATTGTTGGTTTTTATGACTTGTAGTTTCAGTAATTTCTAGTGAGATTGATAAAAGAAGGCAAAGAAGAAGTGACAGAAAGATCTTGGTTATTTAAGCCAGTCAGGGAAGGCTTGGAGGAGAGGTAATTTCCTCTGTGAATAATATCTGAGTAAATAAGGGAACACAGATCACTGAATAAGCTTCCCCTTGCGAGGAAGAAAAGCTCTTTAAGCACAGTAACTGGCTTTGAATAAATTTAGACTGGAAATAGTAAGTCTCCTACCACTAGGTCAGTGGTGTTCTAGAACGAGCTTTCAGCTGGCGCTGAGGGAGTAAGTGAGCCAAATAATTCATGGGACAGATCTAGATGATTACTTTATGAAGGCATTATCTACTGCATAGCTAGTGCTGATTCAGGGAGTGTCACCAAAGAGGTTCCTTCCAGTCCCGTGTTCTTAGGAGCAGTGCCCTAAAGCGAGATCTGTCTCTACTCAAAAGGTCATTTCTTGTTTAGTACTTTTAGGTCAGACCACTCAGTACGAACTGCAGTTGTTAAGTCTAAAATTCTCAGGGTAAAATAACACAGGAGGTGGGCTACACTTTCTCTTACCAAGCCTAATTTTGTTTCAGAGAATTATGACAGATTTTGATGGAATCCCTCCTTGTCTGAGGATGTATGATTGAAAAAAATCTATACTGAAGGATATTAGAGCTTTACTATTGTCCTAAAAATAATCTGGAGACAGTTGGAGAACTAACATTTAAGTTGTCTCATTTTTAATATGTCTCCCTTTACAACTTTCATGAATTGCTTTCCAAGTATTTTTGGCTTAGGTTTCTTCTAATTGTCCCTTGAAAATTCAAGGACACCTGGCTGCATTAATTTTTAAAATGTAACTGGTCCTGTATTATGTGCTGCAGTTCATGATGGAAAGAGAGAAGGAAATTTCAGAGTGTCTTATGAGTGTGCACTATTATGTCTTTTCTTGATGATCCATTGATAAGGTTTGCTACTGGTTGAATGGTTTATTAAATGCCCTTCAGCCCGTGTTCTCTCTGCACATCACTCGTTACAGACACTTCAGGTGTCATGAACCCTACAAACTGGGTCAGAAGAAGACCCTTCTTCTCGTGTGAACACAGAGAAAGGGAAATCATCATTCAGGTCCTTTTTCCAGCAAGATGGTGGAACTTGACTTGCTTGTTACCATGGTACTGAGAGTTTTTAGACAAGAAGCTTATTACTTAGCTTTGTCTTACAATATGGTTGTGGTTAAAGTGTGGTGCTAAGAGCTCTGTGGGCATAAAGACATCTGTCCCAAAGCCACAGTCAGCATCTGATAAAGAGAGTTAATCATATAATCACAGAATAGTTAAGGTTGGAAAAGACTCTAAGATCATTGGGTCCAACCATTAACCCAGCACTGCCATATTCACCACTAAACCAAATCCCTAAGTGCCCCATCCACGTGGCTTTTGAACACTTCCAGAGATGGTGATTCCACCGGTTCCCAGGACAGCCTGTTTCAGCGCCTAACTACATTTTAAGTGAAGAAATTTTTCCTAATAGCCAATCCAAACCTTCCCTAGTGCAACTTCAGGACATTTCCTCTTGTCCTATTAATAGAGACATAATAGTTCTTTCAAACCCAGTTTTCCTCACAAAAGGCACAGAGATGGTACATACCAAATTCCCCCTGGATCAGTGCATGCTGGGACCAAGGTGTGCAGCCTCGACACACAGGCAGAAGGGTACAGAATAGATAGTGTAGACCCAACCAGTATCACCATGGAGATCTCACGATTGTTTCCATGACATTTATTGGTATTTTCAATTCTTCATGAGTGGTGAATAGAAGTGAAAAAAAGCAGCCATTCTACTTTACAGAAAGAGAAAAAGGAAACATGCAGCACACTTTAAATTCACTGTTTAGGAGATTGCTTTTAAATCTTTATATTAGCTGCATAATAGCTTTTTGTCAAGCAGTGAATCTCTTCAATTATGCTTTTTTGTATCATCTGTTACTGTCCTGTGACTGCACCGAATAATAAATATTAGCAGGAGTTTTATTCAGGCTTTAGTTACGTACTAAATAAATTAAATTGGATTTAAACATAAGAAAAATCTGTTTTACTATGAGAGTGATCAAACACTGGAGCACGTTACCCAGAGAAATAGTGGAGCAGCCATCTCTGGAAACGTTCAAATCCTGACTGGATATAACCCTGGGTAACTGGTTTTAGTGGACTCTGCATGATCAGGGGATTGGACTAGAAGATTTCCAGAAGTGCTTTCCGGCCCCAACAATTCTGTGATTGTGTGATATCCAAGCAGATACATAAGAAGACTTACCACCAGATGCTAAACAAAAGTACCAAGATCTCTTTTTGCTGACGTGAGTGTGAATTGAACAAGATCATGGGTGGTATGCAGCTTTGCCAGGAAATCTAAGATGTTCTTTGTTATAAGTGTAGCATTAATAAAAGCATCTTTTCTGTGAGATCTATTTTTATTTTCAATAACTAAGGAACACTGCCCACCTTTTATATTGAATTGCACACATTTTCTGTTATTGCTCTTCTCCATATTTGTCTCTGACACCAAGATATACTAATAAATAGTGTTCTCTAAGAGAAACAACAGCTTTTATCACTTAGATAAAAAGGAGAGGAGTTTTTTTCGGAGAGTGGTACATCATACATAATACGTTGATTTTCTAAAATAATTAATAGAAGACTCAGAACAAATACTTGTGGCAATGTATCAGTATTAGAGTTTTACATGTTCCCAACTTCTTTCTTTCTCAGTAGATTTTCCACTGCATCAGCAAATAAAAATAAAAACTGCTTGAATAAATAGCTAATCAAAACTTAGTCTTATAAGAAATATTGCTTTGCTGGAATATTTTTTGCCAGAAAGCTGAAGTGTAGGATATCTGTTGTTGTACTCTCTGCTACCTAAGAATGAAAATTCTTTTGTTGTTTATTAGTCTGATCTTTATAATGGTTCACAAAACATGCTTGATAAATAATGATACCTTCTGGGGGGAAAAAATTAGATTTGACACATTACTGGTTTTAAAATCACAGTGTGTTAGAATAAGACTGGAATAATTGCTTTGTCAGAGTGGTTTCTTTCTCTTTTGGAGCTCTCCTAAGCTATTTTAGCTGGTATTAAGTTGTTCTTTTTAGAAATCAAAGCAAATTTCAAAGATATTTAAAACAAACTCAGATCATGGCTATTAGCTCTGTTTCATACCATTCAAACATTGTAATAACTAGTATTGAATGGGTCTTTCACAGGTGGAACATGGATTTGAGAGATATCTGAACACATACATTTCCTATTGAAATTCTTGCATTTTTGATAGGCTGTTCAAGATCAAAGAATAGGCAAAAAAGTTGTGAATGCATTTTAAGTTCTGTTAAAACCCAATAGCAGTAAAATGTTTTCATATAGACAGATTAATTTACAGTAATGCTTATGAGTACTGAGATGGTATGGACAGAACAGCACAAGAAGGTTCTGCACGTAGATATTACCATGGTTTGGTATTTCTTCATATTGTTTCCAGATTTAAAAACAGTTTCTGTGCACTGGTGCACCACCACATTGTACTGCATACCATGCCATATCACAACCCTGGCCAAGAATATAGCGTTCATTTCCATAGCAACTGTAAATGAAATAACAGATACTCTGCATGACTTTGACTATGTTATATTAGTGCTCTGTCAATGCCTTAAAATTCTCTAGTTCTACACTGCTATAAATTCATTGCCTGCACCATGTATTTCACACTGTATGGGCACAGTCAGATTTTAAATTCTGATAGGTGCTTTCAAGAAGTGATGGCTACAATTCAGAAGTTTTGATAGACTGGGAAGGTTTAAATAAACATCTCAATGATTTCTTGAACCACCTCAATCTTTTGAGTCTACAAAACCAGACTGAAAAGTTTTCAGAGAATAACTTGATTATGTAAAGTTTACATTATTTCTGCCTTTTCTTGCAAATTCTGCTCACATATCCTTAGGCGTAAAATATCTTCTTGGAGCCACTGGAATGACAAAGGTACAAGCAGGGAATGATTTAAAGGCACAGACTTGATCTGTAATTGTAAATTTCAATAAGTGATATTTAATTTTTTTTTTATTTGACATTTTAAAATTTTCTGGTGGACTCAGTTGTTGCACTAGGTTGTGCAAGGCTCTTCTCCTCTAAGGCACCCAGAGATTAGACAGCAGGGGAGTGCAGTGTGATAGGGCAGCTAAAGAAATCGCTGAACTTGATTGAAAGATATCACTCTATTTGTTTATATTTTCGGCTAGAACAAACAAAAGAAGAATCTGTCTCAGGGCAAAAAAAACCCAGAGGGACTTTTCTCCTTGTTTCCCATGCATGTAAATATTACTCAGAGAGCCCAAACATAGTAATATCCTCAGTTTCTTCCTTTTGAAAACACATGCCAGCAGCTTGCAGATGATTAGCTAGAACTCCAGATTTTGCATACGCTCAGATATTGTCCCCCTAGAAAATGTCAAACGCAATCTGTGTCAAAGGCTCCTGCTGATACCTCTGCATAGAACCATGACATTACTGTCTTTCCAAATCTATTGACCAGAGACAAAATGTTTATTGACCACAAACCACAGAATTTCCTCTCCCACTCCAAAAAATCTGCATCAAAACATTAATGAGGTTATCCAGCAATTCAAAAGCTTGAAGAATGAAATAGTAGATTGAATGGCAATCAGTACAAGAAATATGCTTTCACTCTAATTATTTCTTTAATGATATAATTAACCACAGATCAATATACTTGGGACTTTTTTGGGTAAATAAATCAAGTGGTAAAGTACCAGCTACACCTTTATTCAAATATGTAAGTAAATTTCACACTCGTTATATGAATCTTTTAACATCCTGTAAATAGTTTTGTGTAAAATCCAAATCACATCACCAAAATTTTATTTGGGAAGTAATGTATAATTTGTATCCTGCAACAGTCCTTGCATGTAGATACTGATACTATGCATAAATTTCACCTCTTTTAGGAGAAAAGCTTATGACCTCCTATTATAGCCATAATTAATATATTATGAAAATAATAACAGGTTAGCTGTTACAGCCATCGAAAAAGCACCTGCTAGAAAGGTAGAATAAAACTATGACAAACATTTTAAGAAATGTCTGCAAATTGCTTGCAAGGTTCTGATAAAGTGTTACTAAATGCCTAAAACTAAAGAATTGAAAGTAAAAATTCTAGCACTCTGCAGTACAAGCTCATCTCTCCAAGTGATTATATAGTGATTTCAGTCTCTGTTTCATCAGTTGAAAGAGCCACCCAGGGCTCCCTGTATACTGACTCTTTGCAAATTATCCCGTTCCATAGCAGGTGACAAGAGAAATAAAACCACAGTCCCCTTTGTCTCATCTTTATTATCCAAATCAGATAATTCTTATATATATATATATATATCACTACAGAGTTCCAGTAAGAGAATATTCTGATGTCAGCAAACGGTTGCTAAATGGGGAACTGATACGCACTCTATTTGTACGATTTGTACATAAATGGTGCCATTTTTCAAGTGCCATACAGTGCACTCTACTTAATTGGGATGTGCTTAATCAGAAAAATCATTTTATGGGACATTGTTTGGGGATCCATTTTAAGCCCAGTGATAATTAATAGCAATGAGTGCTGATTAATGGTATCAGTAATTCTGCATACCGGGACACTCTCTAATTATTTGGTCTTGATGATGCCTTTTGTGTCTCACTCTTCTGGCAATTTGCCCAGTTTGCTTCTCTAAGAACTGCTTTCAATCTCTGCAGTGGCAACAGAAGGATCAGTAACCATCTCGTTCCTGCCTGTTCCCAACAGTCAACTTTAGAAGTAAAGTTTTTGATTTCTTACTGCGGGGTAACACTATAATACCAATTCCAAGATTGTTTGAAAAAACATTCTTGCTAAATGATACTTGGGTTTACCTCTTGCTGATTAGTGGTGGTCTGAAATGATAAGTGGGGCAAGGTTTTTCATAAGAAAAAATGCAATAAAGAAGATACTGAAATTTGGCATTTACAGCAGGGATGATGTGACTTAAAAACTGACAAAACTGAGACACCTTCATCAACCTATTTAATAAAAGGCAGCGCTCCTCCCTACAAATCCTTCATCACTTTCTGCTTAGTAGGAGTCTGCAAGGGAAAGAACAAACTCTGCAGAAAAAAAAGGACAGCTGGGCTGAGCTTCCCTTTGTTCTGTGATGGTCACCTGTATCACCATAGTATTTTCCAACATGGAAAAGCTGCCCCAAACAGCCCAAAAGGCTACCTGAAAATTTCATCATGTGCACAGCAAAATACAGGTGTGAGACAGGGTTGATCACTTTGTTGTCACAGCATATTTTTTTTAGTTTAGTGGAGCCCCCTGATTTTCTTCCAAAGAAAGCATTTATAAGGCTTTTTACGTATAACAGTTTCATCACAGCACAAGCTTTGATTCCCTTCCACATTTCTAACTGGAAAAAAACAAACAAACAAACAAACAAAAAATTCACTTATTTAGAAATTAGTTACTCTAGTTATTACTGGAACTTCAGAAACTACATGAGAAAAAAACTCTTTCCATGCTGTGAGCTGCTGTGGGTTTCCTCAGTTCATCTGCATAGTTCACTTCTGACTTTCAGCATCCACTGAGCAATTTCACAATCACACAATACCAAGAGACAATGGTGTCCATCCATCCATCAATTAATAAGAGATGCTATAGGAGGAGGCCTCGTATATGCCGAATATAAAAAAAATACACAAATTTTGAGCATTATCTGGAAAAGGATAAAAGGCATTGGGTTCATTTTATCAAATAAAGATGCCAACAGTGAACTGATACGTATTAACTGATCATTTAAGGCAGCTTGTATAGCCAGTGGAGCGAAGGAGGTAGTGGCATCCAGTTCATTACAAAAAGAGTTAAGAAGGCAACTTAAGACCAATTTTTTTCTCTGTTGTTTATTGTGTTATCCCAATACTTTGAACAGCATGAAAATTCACCTAAGAAAAGAGGCTTTAGTGTAGCACCTGCAGACAGCAACAGAAATTGTATTTGCTGTGTTTCAACTATACTGATTGTAACATGGTGATGATAGAATTTGCGGTCCTCACTAAAAGTTGCCTGTTAAATTTTGTGAGCTCCTATAGCAGAATTTTTCATACCACAGCAGTCACTGATCAGCACCTAAGTTTGTCAGACCTAATAAAAGATACCTATACCTGCACTACCTCTAAGGTGAAACCTCAAGCTAACAGAAGTGAAGAAACACACTAAAAAATTACATTATGTAACAGGAGTGCCAAAATTAACAGTGATCCTATGCCATCAGAAAGTCTTGTTTCACAGTTTATTATGGGTTCTTGTCCTGATTGCCCAGAGTGCAGGGACTTCAGCTCATTCCCAGGGTCCTATTTGAGTCTCTGTCCAAAACAAACCTTGATATGTTTCTGGGAATTGCTGTGTCCAGGAATTCATTTTACCAGGCATTAAGGCTGAGACTGCTCTGTGTTTGAGTATCTCAGGCATGTCTGGGTATGCAACTCAGGTTCATGCCAAAAACTACTTGTCTGTTGGTCTGCAAAGCATTCCTCACGTTATTGGTTGAAAGAGTGCCTGAGAGTAATATTTATGTTGATGGGGAAGGAGATGCAGGGTTGAAAGCTCTGTAGTGAGGGGGTTGAATGAGGCCAGCCAGCTCCAGAGAAGTGAGGACTCAAGTCACTCTGCATATCTTGGCCTGGGGTTCAGAAGTAATGCCCCAGAAAATCTTCACTAAGTCCTGCATTGCAATACTTTCTTCAGACATCCAATAAACCAACAGTAACCTACACAAGAGTATAGGCTTCAATGGAGATGCTGAACTTAATTTATTGGTTCTGCAGATCTTACTCCCGCTACCCTACCACCTCCATCCCCCCCCTCACACATAGAAGACAACTGATGTGAACCTGTAGTCCCTATTTTAGTGACGCTTTAAGGTAGGTAGCAAAAAGTCATCAGGTTTCAAGAATTAACTCCCAAAAAAATCCAAGATAAAGATTCCTAAGAGAGAGAGAAATTACAAAAATACATAAAATGATCTTGAAAACCTTTCAAAGAAAATACAAAGAATATTTTTTTTCTTTAGTTAAGGTAATTTGTAGGGGAAAACAGCAGTGATTAAGGGTTTCTTGATGTTGTTTTATTAATTTTGGGTGAAATATTTGCTTTAGTAAGATGAAAGAATATTTGCTGTTGACTTCAGAGGAGGCAGGACTGCACCCTTTCTATCCTTCAACAATGGACAAGCTTTTAAAGGGTAACAATCATCTTAGCTAATATTTATGTTTGAGCTAAATTCCATCTACTGTTAAGTCACAGGTATAAGCGTTTCTAGAATGAAATCAATATGATCTATTTTAGATGTCTATTTTTTAGATGTGTATCTTTAAAAAGGACTAATCACATCCTAGCATTTTCCCCCTTTCTTCCTATTTAAAATAATAGGAATATAAAGTGCTATCATCTACATGTAACCAGATGAATTCCACTCTAGCATATTTGTCTCAATATATTTCCTGTTTTCTTGCTGTTGAGTATGCAGTAAATTCTGATCAAATTAAACTTTATATTTTTCTATTTGACTATACATGTCTTTTGGTCTGGTATTCTTATTTTATCTTAATCGTCACATGCAGAATGTGAAAATTTTTTAATGTATTTTATAAATTCTGCATACATAATTATATTCAATATATTATTACACTATATTTAATACACTGTACATTCAATAAACCAATACCATAACACAAAACTGTTCAAAATTGTGGGAATATATGTAAACACTAAAATAGAAATATTAATGTGTTTACTGGTGTCAGGATGTATATTCATAGTTACTACATTTTCTGTGCAATATCTTGAATGCCTGTGTTACACAGATCTAGTTAACCTACAGTTTACATTATCAGGAACTGTATTCTCTCCATGAAATATCTTACATGGTAAAGGGCTTAAAAGTTCTGCTAAATGTATACTTAATAGAGACTGTAAAGATAAATAAAGGCAGAAAGTTTAGCTTTGCTTTATAATAAATATGAAGTCTCAGTAGAGTTGTGTTTGACTAGCTGAACCACACTTCTGTTTTCTACAGTTTTGGTATAGAAGTGTTCCATACTTACAGGAAGGGAAGCAAAGAAGGAAGGACTGATTTGTTTCTGGAAGAGGTGTATTTTCCTCAGTGGGCTGTAAGATAGGCTTCCTAATCAATATATTGCAAATTATTAATACAGCACTTGCATTACTGAATGCAATTGATTCCATTGCCTCTTTTGGCCTCCTCTTACATACATAATGCTGACCCTACTGCATTCCAAATTAATTGGTAGAGTTACTACTCATTGATATTGTCTCCAAACAAAAGTCAATGAGGAATTCTGTTCTTGCTTTCACATGAGGATTTCAATCAAATTATTTTCAGCAAAAATCCATTAAAAAATAAAAGTGTAGTTACCTTATCAGTAGTTTCAGATGCCTATCAGTTGTATTCTTTCTAGCAGAAGAATAAAAAGTCTTTTATAGAAGCAAAAGTAGAGAAAGGGCTTGGTCTTTAACATATTTACATCGGAAATTTCATCATTCTTCAAGTTATTCATTTGTTTGAGTCCATTTCACATTACCTCACTGCAAGATTTTCCACACAGAAATTACTAATTTGGAAGGAATGATTTTAAGGTCTCCAGTACTTTACGTGACAAACTCTAAATGCAGTGTAAATTCAGATGATTGACAAAGAGAAGAGGGAGCGAAGAGAAGCATTACTGTTCTACAGTGCTGCCAAAGCCTCTCTGAAATACAAAGGCAAAAGTGTTTTTGAAAAACTCTTTAAAATTCTCTCGGAAGGCTCTTTTGTTTCTGAAAGCTGTCAAGACTGCTAAAAAGATATTTCTGGAACAAAAACTAAAAAAAATTTTTTAAGGCTGGAGCTTTGTAAACTTTTAAAAAACAAGATCTGAAAATTTTCCATTGCAGGTTCTAGTTCATTTTGACCACGGTCTTTATACACAGTTCTACAGAACGTATCAGCAGAAAACAGCTCTGCCTGCAGTTTGGCCTCAACTGTCCAGTGGAAGAGAAGTTGGAGGAGTGGTTGTTGCAGGAGGAGAACTGTGCAAGGCCAGGAAACCATATCCATGTTGACTTCCGGGAGGGGGTCTTGGAGACCAGTCCTGTCTGCTGTGCACTGGAGATTATGCAGGTGCATAACACAGCAGAAGGGTTTCATCAGGAGAGCCAGCAGCTGCAGCATCACCCATAGATCATTACCTATGAAGCTTAATACCTTATGGAAAATCTTCCTTCAAGGTGTTAAGGATGAGTTTCTCATGCACCTAAGCACGCAGTAAAATACCAAGAGAACTTGTTATACCTCCCCCTTCCTAATAAAGATCCCAATTTTTACTAAAACGGAATCCCACTACCTCCTAAGTACTGGAAATGGGAGCCTCCCAAGCCAGCTTGAGTCTCTGATGGTAGCAGAACATCCATCAGCTACCCAGGTGGAGGCACAGGAACACATGGAGCAACACAGAGGACTATTCCTGCACTATTAATTGATCTTCACTAGTTTAGTTCTGGTGGGAGCAGAAGGATGGAAAAAAAAGCCTTCATCAATCCAGTGGAAGGGGTAACCAGACTCCCAGTAATGAAACACGTGTGATGACAGGAGTTGGTGCTGTGGCTGAAGTGTGTAATGGTGCATCAAAGCTCCATTGCTTACGCTAAAAATACCAGGGAGGAGTTGACTAATTTTATATTAAGGTCTTGTATAGTTACGAACTGAGTATAACTCCCTGAGGATAGAACACCGTTTTGGGTTGTTTGTTTTTTTAATCGTTTGGAGGGTTTTTTTAACATGGAATTAACAATTCTTTTAATTCTTAATCTTGAAAATAGCCGTGAAGTGCTTCCATAATCAAAGTCCAGTTATGTAAGTCACACTTTGACTACCAAAACAGATCTTTTGCCATAAGGCTTGTAAAACGGGGTAAAACAAAGAAACAAAATCATATACAGCAAGAAGGTGGGGGTTTTAATCTACAGGCAGCATTTGTCTCCCAGTCTAGGTGAAATGTAAAAGTCCAACTTTGTGCTAATGAGATGCTGATCTATAAGAGTCTTGCAGAGGGGCAAAAACTCGTGCTCCAATTATTGCCAAAGCAGTCAGCTCCCCTAAAACAAGTGAAGGTCTCTGTATCATCTGAAGTAATCAGTCTGAGTAACAAGAGGTACCTGCCTTCCTCACTTCAGCCCTACCCAGGGTGTTCTCTCTATAAAAATAATGGTATCATGAATCTGCTTCTCCAAAGCAGTCAAGCAGCTGATAAGCCATTTGGCTACTCTGCTTCAAGAAAATGGCCTTAAGACAGCCCTGGATGCATCCAGCAGAGACTGCTTTTCCCTACTGAAGAGTGGTAGAGGTGAGCAACTATGACCCAGAATCATACAGATTTTCCTGACTGAAAGGTTTATACGATGATGGAGAATAGGAAGCTCATCAAAGGCTGAGTGAATATTTACTTGCCTCCCTTTAGAGGCAGGGAACCTGTTAGTGTGGCAATTTGCCTATTCCTGTATCTAAACTGCTCCATAAAAATTTACTCTCTTTGAGCCTACTGTAATATATGTCACTCAGCAGAGCTCAAATCTCCCTGGAAACACTCTGGATTTTCCTGGCCCATAGCCAAGAGCAGTATGTGCACAGGGGGACAAATAATTACAAGATATTGGAAAAAATCCTTCAGAATTA
Source organism: Platyrinchus mystaceus (assembly GCA_035041135.1). NCBI lineage: Eukaryota > Metazoa > Chordata > Aves > Passeriformes > Tyrannidae > Platyrinchus > Platyrinchus mystaceus. The sequence continues at coordinate 89,950,355 of JAWWLV010000001.1, forward strand.
CCTGTGTCTGTTTGAAAACTTGACAGATACCTCTCCTTTGGTAGCTAAATAGAAAGGGCAGAGTTCAGGAGCAGAGGTAAGCAGGAGACAGAAAGCTACCACAAAAGAAGCAATGCCTATTTTTTAAAAAAATTTTATTTAAAAATTTCTGTTATTTTTCAGAAACCTTTTAGATTGCCTCCGTGAGATTTACCAACAGGCTTTTCCTGGACCCTGCAGCTAGTGCTTTATGTCCCATGACCTGGAAAGTTGTCTGAGGTCCCTGGAAAAATCCAAGCCCCATTTCTCAACTCAATGAGGCCAGTGAAATCTATGTGGGTGTCTTTTTTTGCATTTCAAACCATGGCATATTTTTTGCAGTTTATCAAGCCTGTAAGGGTCAGAAGACCATATTACTCAGCTCTGTACCACAATCATCTTGGTACAGCTGATGCCTGTCAGGAAAATGTTTTTTTCACTCCTCCTATTTACCTGTCAAGAAGGAACAAAAAAATATTCTTGGCAGAATATGGAGCACCCAGGCCCTGAAAGGGAGAGTCGTGCCCTGGCTTAGCCTGTGAACATAAACCAGCCCCACAGAGAGGTAATTAGGTTTTGGGAGCTCAGCAGACTGTGCATAATTATACTTTGAGGAGGATTACTGCCTTGTATGAATAGTACCATGATGCAATGGCAAGTGCAGAGTGTATGCATTAAACCTACAATCCAGGCTGGATGACAGACACCTCCTGGACCACCCTGCCTGCTGCACAGATTAGCTGTCCCCATGGGAAGGATACTGTGCATGAATCAGTTTCCTAGACAGACCTCATTTGTTCAGAGATAGGTAAAAATGTAGTTCTACTTCATCCAGAAGATAGAGAAGTGAAGACCTGCTAGTCAGAGAAATAAGATTTTGATTATGAAAAGGAGAAATACATTGCTGACACTGCCTGCAACTTAACCTGGACTCAGTCAACCATTCCAGTTTCTCCCTTTCCAACAGCTTCTCAGCCAAGAGACCTACACAATGGTTCTGTGATCCAGAACAGCTTTCTGCTAAACCTGACACACCAAACAAGCACCTTAACACTGCACAACCTGTGCATATCAGCACAGCACACAAAGCTGAAACCCTGGGCATGGGCAGTTATGTATGAGACTATTCAGGGCTTCCCTATCTCTTCTTGTTCCCTTCCCCCTTCTCAGGGAAATTCAATAAAGCCTCTTGCACCACCTGCCCACCTGCCAAGGAACACACAGAAACCTGTCAAGAAGGTGATCTTTCTGGATGCTATGGAGTAAAAAGGGCTGTTGATAGAGATTATCCCAGCCTATGGGGAGATCCCTTTGACTCAATTAAATCCAGTGGCAAGGCAGTAATGGGCTTGTTTACCCTATTTAGCTGCTGGTTTCCTTTGGACTCCAGCCCCACGTTCACAGCCAGGTTTCTCAGTTGTTGAGGTTACCAACACCTGTCCCACTTTCTCTTCTTGTTATCTGGCTTTTGAAAGCTTCAAGCTTATAGTGTAAAGAGATCTTGACTAGTAGCTCTGACTTTCATGTCATGGTAGAGGGCAGGCAGTTGTGGGGAGAAGATCTCCACCAACATCCCAGCACTGGTGGCCTGTCATCTGTTGTTGCCCACAATATTCTTTCTAATGTATTGTGAAAAACATCCCATTGTACACAAAGTCTTCTCAGCATCTGAAAAGCCTGGTGGTGCTTGAAGTGCTTTTGGGAGCAGATGTGAGATGAGATTGAGAGCACAGACATGTGGGAGTAGTCTCAGAAAGGCATTTCCTCTCTTTAACAATTCTTACCTTCTATCAGTTTATCCTTTGCCTCCTAACAGTTTATTAGGACTCCTTAGTTGTATGGCTTAGGTTTAAGTAGTCATGCAATAAGCAGGAAGCTAGACTTGGTGATCCTTATGGATCCCTTCCAACTAAAGATATCCTGTGATTCCTTACCTATTCTGCTAGACTTGAGGGAATATGACCCAAAAGAGGAAAGAGTCAAATACAGAAAGTCCAGAAAGTCCAGAAAGTCCAGAAAGTCTTTCCTTTCCCTTAGTAAACAAAAAAATGAACAAAAGATACAAGGTATGTGGTACCTTGCTTGTGCTCTAGCAATTTGTGTAAAACTAGAAGTTTGAACTGAAAAAGACAGGAAGATTGTGACGGATGTGCCTAAACCACACAGGACATCACACAGAATTACAAAATCATTGGGTTTGGAAGGCAATTATGGAAATCATCTAGTCCAGGCCCCTGCTCAAGACCAGGGTAAGTTATGGAAGATTTCCTAGGACTGTTGCCAGGCAGGTTTTTAATATCTTGAAGACCGTACAACATCCTCAGGCAGCCTGTTCCAATCTTCCCTCACAGTAAAGAATATTTGTTAGGCAAGAATTACCCATACTGTGATTTGTGCCCATTGTCTCCTGTCCTGCCACTGAACTCTGTTGAGAAGAGCCTGGCTCTGTCTTCTTTACACCCTCCCAAGAGTTATGTACACACACCGCTAAGGTACTCCTGAGCCTTTTCTTCTGCAGACTGAATAGTCCTCAATGCAGCCAGCCCTGGCCAGCTGGCTAATTGGCTGATCCAGCCCCTGGGCAGCAACCTTCAAGCAACCTCTCTGCCGTGGGTGCTTGTATAAAATACTGGCTTAGTTTTCAATAAGCATGTTTTTAGGAAGAAGTTGTGAGCAAGCTTTTGACAAAAAAAAAGTAAAAACCGTAGCCCTTTGACAGATGAGTTGGGTAATCAAAGGAGACAGGTGCGTGAAGTGGAAGGGTGGGGGCTAAGTGCAAAAAAATAAATAGAAATCTGAATGGCAAAGTGTGGGTGACATATAAGTTTTAATGGATACTGTGTTTAGTAAAACATCTAGGTGGACATCAAGAAAAAACAGTCTTTGCCCAGTGTATCACATGCCTTATAGCAGACTCAGATGTGTCAGACCATTGGCAAAACAAGCAATCAACAACAATAACAAAAAAAATGTCAGTTGTTCAGGTTTGTAACTATAAGTATGGTAAAAGTCTAATCTTACAGAGCATAGTTTTTCTTCTAAAAAGAAAAAGAAATAAGAAGAACCATTAGAGTTCTTGGCATGTCTCAGCAAAATGATTAAACCAATAGGTATACTACACATACATTGCATTTTAGATATTTGTTGCAACCGCAAGGATTTCAGGACACAGATCTTCACTGTTGTTTAGGCACTGCTTGGGAAGCACAAATTTAGACCACTTGTGTCTATAAACATTTTAAAATGTAATAGTTTGCATATGCTGCAATGATAGACTGCAGCAACTGCTGGATAAGTATTAGAAAGGTTTTTTTATGCTGAATAATGCTACACTATGGAAATGTTCAGAATGAAGTCATTGCTGAAAATGAGAAGAAAGCAGAAATTCTAAGTGTCCAATGCATACCCATTGCAGCCAGCCATTAATGGATAAATAAGTCCCTCCAATGACTAAAGTGCATTTAAGCATAATGATACTTGTGATCTGTGATAAATTCTCCCAAGTTTTTAAATTTATAAGTCAAAAGTAGTAAACATACATTCCAATTTCTAAAAATAAAATTTAAAAAAAAAAAGTGAGAATGGATCTATACAAATACATAAAGAAGCTGGTGACTTTGTAAGCAATGTGACAGCTCCATAGGATTAAAAAGAAAAGATAAATATTAAAAAAAAAAAGTGAGAAAATGGCTTATCACCTCATACTCTACCAGTAATAGAAGTATTGAACCATATTACAGCATCAGTCAGTACCTACCAACTGGGGTTAAGAAATTTCCTTCAAATATGAGGTGTGTTTCCTGTCATTTAGTTCAGATAAATTCAGTTCAGTGTTTTGTCAAAATCATTTTTAAAGAACCAAAATTAAATAAAAAAATGGAATTCAGAGAATGTCACAACTGTGGCTTTCTTCAACATTGGAAAGTGTCTTGGAATAAAAAAAGACATCCTCTCAAACAGCTGTTTTGGAAATAAAGGCTAGATCCTTTAAGTTACTGTTGACTCATCATGTTTCAGTGGCTTTCACTGATACTTAGCGTCTCTGAGGCTTGGGCCCAAAAGCATGGCTGGTCCCCTAGTTTCTGACAAGGAATCAGAGCAGTAGCTTTTCATGAGTGTTTGCTTGGTACTTGACATCAACTTTTCTTTTTAATATGCAGTCTGTGCAATTGCATTTTATCTGCAATAAGCCTTAAAACCCACTCAAAGCAGAAGTTCTAGAGCAAAGGGAGAGTTAAGAGGGAAGAAGCAATTAGATTAAGAGGAAAATCTTTTGTTCATTATGCAAGGAAGAATTCAGTCCCCTACACTCTCAGCCAGCAGAAATCGTTGTTCCAGTGATGAAAAGGGACCTGTCAAATTAAAACTGTTCAGAGTCCTACCCTTTCTTTCTGTAGCATCTTTTCCCCATTAAAAGAGTGATACTGCATCCGAGGGAGCTGCAGGGCTAATGCTTGGGTTTTACTGTTACAGTATACCTACTTTGTGTTACATCCCAGTCAAATTTCCCACAAAAAGTCATTTTATTTGGCCCAGAAAGAACACCATAATGTAAGGGGAAATTGTGGCAGTTCAACAGAAATGGGAATGCTTGTATTCCTGCCATTTTGCTCACTGCTGGCATTTGGGGTGGAAAATGGCCAAGGGGAAAGACCAACGCTTGTATGGGGCACATGTGCAGCAATCACCAGCCTGTGCTTCGGTAACTATAAGGCTACCAACCCACAAAGTCAAAGCACCTCTGTTTATCATAGGTTCCGGCCTTGAAAAGGTGTGCCTCATGCCTGGGGGATTTCTAAAGAACTGCATGCCCATTCCCCTAATACATCTTGTCCTCGTGTGAGGATTTCATTCAAGAGATTCATACGCAGCCACAAGTAGCCACAAGTAGCGTTTTACCTATTAGCATCATAGTGCTGGTTTTAAATAGCTTCTGTTGTTTATAGATGGGCTGTCAAGACTGTCACTGGTGTACGACTATTTTTAATAGAGGCATAATCAATTAAATTCAATACATGTGTTCAAAACTGCCATGAGAAGTCTATTTTACGAATACAGAATATTGAAAAAATCCCTTTACAGGAGTTACTCACAAAGAACCAAAATAAATTACAGAGTACCATGTGCTATGAGGACATTATTCATTCATGACAACATGACTTTGTCTTCTATAAACCCTACACTGTACAATGGGAGCCACTGAAAAGTTACATGTGGCAGCACAGTAGGGACTGGTGCCGACAGTGAAAATATAGTAACCACTAAAAAGTATCTCAGCTGTAACTGCATCTGTCACACACAGCCTTGGTGGGATTGGAGGAAAGTCTAGGAGAAAGAAAATACTTTGGCTTTACTTAACCATCTGTGGGAGGCATGTGTTTTGCAATAGCTGATTTTTAGTCGGTCAGAAATCTCTGTCAAATACAAGTGCTCAGGCAGCCAACACAGACAAGGCAGCAGCTCTGGGTTATATATCACAGAGTAACATGGTGCACCTAGAATATGCTCTGCTGAGACTCCTAGTGCCCGGATATGTGAGATGTTTTCAGGTGGCATCAGAAATCCTTTCTTCTCCATTGTGATCAGACATTTTATATCTTGATTTAGATCCTATTGGCCTTTTTCCTCCAAACTGGTGAATGGATTAAGTCATAAAAAAAAAAAAAAAAAAAAGGTATAAGGGACAGATTAGAATAATGTACATTTAAAAAATCAATTTAAACCCAAATTATAAAAAACTTTCATGTTGTCTCACTCACTGGGGGCAGAAACTGACTAAGAAGCTGACTAGAACATCCCTTTTATAAGGAAGGGAAGATGTGCAGGGGAAGAATGGAGATAAAGGAGTAGCACACATGAAGAGTTTGTCCTGACATGCCACCAGGACTCTTTTTGCCCTGCAGACCTGAGAGATGGAAAATGCTTCTTGGTCCCAGAGTATGTGGACACCTGTGTTCAAGCCTGTATTCCATTGCTGCAGAGACCCTCCAGTCTATACACAAAACCCCTCTGCCCACTGCTCTGCCACCAAGGAAACTATGATTTTCTATGTGCCTGACTGCCCCTTGTTCTTCCTGAAGAGCAAGGAATTTCTAATAGACACATCATTTGTCACAAATTGCTGCTGTGAAGGTACCTAGCAGAACCTTCCTCTGCAGGCTGGAAGCTGCTGAAAGCACACACTGATTTTTCTCAGTATGCTGTCATTGAAAACCAGCTACACAATCTGAGAGCTCTGCATCTGTGGCTGTTTTCTGAGTAGTTCATAGTGAATGTTTTAAATCCAACACATTTGTATTTCATTTTTAACTGTCTACCCATGATTTGATATTTTCTGACCCCTGAATTTTCAAGCAGGGCTCTTTGAAGCTCTTTGCATGCACCAGACCTTATTAATACATAGTGCTTTTTCCTTTATTAGTCTGAAAGGCTCGCTTAAAAGATGGTGCTTTTGGACTAACTCCCATCATTAATTTTAATTACTGGAATATCTGAGAGACATGCAAACACATTCTGCAAAGATTATGGAAATGGACCTGCCTTGAAAAATAAAAAAATCTTCATGGGAAGTCTCAAGTGTCCCCTGAGATGTGGCTGCAAGCATGCTCTCCAGGGTTCAACATTCTCTAGAGTATCCCACAGATCACATGCCCACTCTGCTATCAAATAAGCTGCACCATAAGGGTTATATTTAAAGAGTAGTCAACATGAAGGTCCCAGACACTATGCTTAGTAAAGAAGACAAAAATGGATCTTGCATCATGTGCTAAAAATGGCCAAAACTTTACCTTCAGAAAATCAAACTAAGGGAAAACATTACTAAAGTATATTGATTCTGTCATATATATGCACCTGCCAGTAATCACCTCCTCTGTTTTACGTGGATGTAGACCAAGACATCTATCTTTCATCCAGAATATAAGGGTAATGGAATGGAAATTAGAAAAGCTCCCTTAATGTAGGCTAGAGCAATTTTTATAATGTGTTCCTTTGCACCTAATGTAGGGAGATATAAAATGTCAGAATAATTGTTTAATTGTAAGACAGGAGACCAGACTTAATTCTAGACAGGATAACAACTAAATCTTATAGACACATGTGAATGCAGAAAAGAGATTATATCAGTTATGCATATGAGTAATTTAATATGGAACAAAATATGTGAGCAAACAATTGTGGGGAAGATGAAAAGTCACATTGCATAAAAGTGCCCAGCATTATTTTGTGAATTAGCAGTGCTGTGTGTCATTCAACTGTCGGAAAGAATCAAGAATGTCACTGTGACAAATTCTTCATATGGCATTACAGGAGGTTTTGCTGCACTTGAGATTAATTCAGCTGGCTTCTAGTGAGCATTAACAATACAGCGGCAAGAGGTTTGCAGGGAAGACTCATGTAGAAATTTACATGTAATACAAAATAACTATTCCAGTGCAGGATCCTGGACATGAATAATACTAAACCTTTGTCAGCAAACCTGGATTTTATGGCAAATAATTAAAATGTGCAGAATTCATGCATTTTAAATTCTGTGTTGCTTTTTTTGTTTCAATAAACACTATACGATGGTAGGAGTAAAACAAATCAAGAAGTCCCACTGCTCAGTATCAGAGAAATAAAGGCACTTTCTTACTGAGATTATGAAATGTATACAAGTGGGGGCTTATATGAAATACGTTAATTTTTTTTCCTGAAAACTTTCCTTCCTATCATGTGAAGAATGAAAACCAAAAGAATTGTTGTAGTACTAAACCAGAACATATTATCAGAGTTAAAAATATACCATCCCAAATTTGCAAGCATAGAAAAATCTCATTTGCTTTCAACTGTTGACAAAAGATCGAGGGGAGTTATTAAGGGTGTTTTAGGGGTTTTTTCCAAACCTCTAAGTATTTCCAACCATGAACTAAAATGGAAACTCACAGAAGTCCTGTAAAAATTTTATTAATAAAATTCAATTTCTTTGTGGAGGAGATCTATCTAAATTGAGTAAGACACATACAAAGAGAATAAATCTTGACCCTAGAGATTTGAATAACTTTATAAGTATTCTGAGTAGCAAGATGTTGGAAACATCAGCTGTCTACACTAAGGCATGACTTTTAGCATCATAGTGCATCATAGTGCATCATTATCCATTGCCTCTGAGACAGTCCAGAAATGGAATTTAATGATAATTCATTAAAATAAACTGACAAAGATGTGTAAAACAGTGGAAAATACTTTGAAGTGCATGCACCCTCTTAAAGTTGTTCAGCTCAATTTCTCCATGGTAAATATAAAGACCAAGGAGTAGTTCAAGTACTTCCACTTACTGGTAGTGTTTTCTGCCATATATAGTCTCAATGCTTATCAAATATGTATAGAGGTGGTAGATTCCAGATGAGGTGGAATTTTTCTGGTGTGATTACCAGTGCATTTATTCCCTAAAGCAAGTCAAACAATTTTTAAAATATGAGTGACTTTTTGTCTCAAATTTATTTGTTATCTGTTTAGGCACAAGGACAGAAGAATGTTTTTATTTTTATTTGTCCTGTAATCCAATAATGCCTTTATTCATTTGTAAACTCCAGTCATGACCAATTCTTTCACTGATCAGACTAATCAAGGATACAGTCACTAATGAAGATGGTCTTGCCGATCTCTGCTGTCTGGTTACATTACAGCTCAACATGTAGTTTAGTTTTAGAGTTTGTATTAGGGATAAATCACATGACAGAACAGCAGCTGTCATTTTGAACTGTAGTTTTACAAGAGGTCTTTATCTAGCATTTGTTTAAATAGGCATAATAAGTAAAGCAATGAATTTACTGGTACGGTTGGGTGAATTGCTGAGTCTACAAAATTAGAAACTGGGGAGTGTGGTGTGGTGTGGTGTTATTAATTAGAGTGTCTTTCCTTAAACTCTCCAAGGCAGAATGAGACATTTCCTTACTAACCACTTATGCTTTTCATAAAACTTTTCCTACTGTGTTTTTTGGGGCTCTATCAGGCCTGTGTCCAGTCCCGTAGACTCTCTGAAAAGTACCTATCTTACCGAGTACAATATTTTTGGTGAAATACAGAAGGGTGCTTGAAATAAATCCGTTCTAGCAGCTATGGTTTTGTCTACTAATGAAGAGGATTATGACCATATGGTGCATCCAGATTGTATGTGGAGACAGTATTAATTCCAGAAAATCGATGTTATGCTCCCGATCACTGTAACTATGAGAAAGAATTATACATGCACAAACTTACAGTAGCTGAAGGGAGCAGTTTCCCAGTTGATGAGTAAAAGATATGATGTGCTTATTTCAGAAAGGGGAAGATGCACAGTCCTTTTGTCAATCAAAAGTGAAATCAGGGTGTTTCTGGCCACTTGCTAATTCTGATTCACAAATCAAGTAGAATTATGCCTGGTTTCAATTTTCTGTGCAAGCAGTCAAAACTGCTAACTTTTAGAAGTCTCCTTGTTAATTGTGACAAACACAAACTTTTCTTGGTAATACAAGGCTGAATTGTGTGTTGGCAAGGAATGATCCCTTTTTAGAGTTGCAGTAGGTAGGCAAGACCCTTATTCTACTGATGCTATGAGGATGGATATTACCTGATGGGTACACCAGTATGTAATGTTCATTTCCTCAACAGAGCTACTGTACATACTGAAAAAGAAAATACATTGGACTCACCTCTGTGAAACTTTTGTGCATACAGGAACACCTCAAAATGTACCTTTTGACCATCATAGATGGGCCTCTTGAATCTGTCTGAAAGAAAGGGATTGTGACAAAGTCATGCAGCTGCTTCTCTGTCCACCTGAGCCATTGGTATCATGCAGACATTTCTACTGCATACTTAGGGGATTCATTAGCATCAGACTGAACTCTTTGTCCCTAAATAGGAGATATTTCCTGGCAATGCTGATAGCAACATTATTCAGAGTTGGTACATTCATGTCTGCAGGCTGACTTAATGGGGCCAGACACAGAGACAAAAGCTAGCTAATGTTAGAATTAATTTTCCACTATTTTCCTCCTCATGTTGCCAGACCAAAAGTGCAGAAATTGAGTGGAAAGGAGAGGGAGAGTTTGAAGGGACCATCTGGCTCAGAGTCTTGGCCTCCAAAATTGCTCTATGGAAGACACTTAATGCAAAACCAAAGGCATGAGGTTTGTTCCATATTCCTGTTTAGAATCACAGAATATGGTGAGTTGGAAAGGACCCCCAAGGATCACTGAGTCCAACTCCTGACCTGCAGAGGACCATCCCCCAAGAGTCACACCCAAGAGTCACATCATGTGCCTGAGACTACAGTCCAAATGCCTCTTGAACTCTGTCAGGTTTGATGCTGTGACCACGTCTCTGAGGAGCCTGTTCCAGTGCTCAAACACCCTCATTTGTGGCAATTTATTTTAATTTTCTTTTCAAGTCGTATCTCAGTTCTTTTACATTTCCTTTTTTGTACATTTTAATTACAATTTTTTTTTTTTTGCTAATCCATTCCTTTTCTATGTTTTTTTCAGGGGAATTGTATTTCTTAGTTATTTTTTCGCTCTTAGTAAAAACTCAAAGTATTGCACTGCAGACCTAAAGCAATTTACCACCTTCCTAGTGAAATCTTTTAGTTTAATTCCCATCAGTCTTACAAACTAACTTCCTCTGTTTCTTTATATTTAGAAAGTCGTACACTGTTTTGTCCAAATTTTTCTGTATTTCAGTTAAAAAAATCTTTCACATTTACTCAATCTAGTATTATTTGCTATGAGCATTTATTTTTTGGTTTTGGCTGCTCATGAAATCCAAATCTAAATTGCATTACTGTTTCACTGACTATTTGTCAAAAAGTTTGCTAAAACCCACATGTCTGGGTCTTATTATGTTTGGTACTTTGTGTGGTTGGGGGGTGGGGGTCAATTTTGTTTTACTCCCCAGCATGTATTTGAGAAGCTGAAATTTCCTTTCTCTCACTCTCCCTCTCTGTCTCTCTATATTTATGCCCTTACTTTGTACGTGTTTCTTTCATTATTATCTAGGTCCATATCCAGCTCTAAAAATTCTGTAACAGTGCTTTTATCTTCCTTCTTAGGGGTAATCTTTATAAGAAAAGATTTCATTTTATTCTTGCTGCCACTGTACACTTCATTCCATCATCTACTTAACAGATACGCAAGGCAACTACCTCCCTCATTTTTCTGTTCTGAATGTATGAATACTTTCATTCCAGTTAAGCCTTCTTTACCTCCATTTTCTCACTTTTCCAGCAATGTCTCCTCATACGGGCCATTCTCTTGAGAGTTGGACTCTTGAGGGTCTCTTCTAACTCAGAGTATTCTGTGATTCTGACCTCTCTCTCTCCTTTGGCTGGTTTCACAACCTTCCCAAGAACTTGTCTCTTTGCAAACATAAGACAAACCTTTCAGTTGTTCTCACCAACTCAGTTCTGAGTTCCAAGATAGAATTGTTTATTCAAAAACTTACAGCTGAATCTTTGATATAAAATCATGCAATCACGGCATGTAGATAGTATCAAGTGGTCATGGTGTTTTACAGGGAGTAGAGGTTACCTGAGACCCTCAGCTTTCTGTGACAATTGTCTGCCTTATACCATTTTGGAAAGGTAATGTCAAACTTCATGAAAAGGTAGCATACTGGTGAATGTAATGTTTGAATACACAATAATCACCAAGAAATATCTTATTGCTCTTCAAACTCTTGAATTCTTTTATTCTGTTTTTCTGGACAGGAATAATCCCCAAGACTTGCATTCTTGGACTAGATTTCCCCATCAAACAGTTGGTTGTCTATGGCAAGAACCTGGCTGCCTGCTCTGATGTGAAGACCAATCAGTGGCCCTTTTCCCCTTACAGTCAGCTTCCTCTTCAGTCCTGAGTCTCCCTAATATGCTTTTGCTCCTCAATAGACAGCACCCTTTTGATATTTTTAGATAACATTCCTACTTACTCGTCTCAGTAATGAGGCTCTAGTGGTGCACTGGCATTAATGACAGACTTGCATATTTCTCTTTGGTATTCTTTCTTTTGCTCATTTTTCTTCTTCCACTTCATCTGCTGTTAACTGTCTCCCGAACATTCTCCTATTGCTCCTGGACACTGTCTCTGAAGGCTTTTATTGTGCCAGACTTACTCTCTTACTGTAAATTAGGCAGAGAGGCCCTGCAGAGAGACCCAGACAAATTAGTGGGCTGGACGATCACCAACTGTGAGAAGTTTAACAAAAAAACAAGTGCTGGATTCTGCACCTGGGATGGGGCAACCCTGGATGTACGTACAGACTGGGGAAGGAGATGCTGGAAAGCAGTGCCACAGAAAGCAAGCTGGGGGTCCTGGTTGATGGCAAGTTGAACATGAGTCAGCAGTGCCCTGGCAGCCAGGAAGGCCAACTGTGTCCTGGGGGGCATCAGGCAAAGCATCACCAGCTGGTCAAGGGAGGGGACTGTCCCATTCTGCTCAGCACTGGTGCAGCCTCACCTCGAGCACTGTGTGCAGTTTTGGGTGCCACAATACAAGAAGGATATAAAGCTGTTAGAGAACGTCCAAAGGAAGACTATGAAGATGCTGAAGGGTCTAGAGGGGAAGTTTTATGAGGAGCAACTGAAGTCACTTGGTTTGTTCAGCCTTGAAAGAAGAGACTGAGGGAAGACCTCACTGCAGTCTACAACTTCCTCATGAGAGGAAGAGGAGGGGCAGGCACTGCTCTCTTCTCTGTGGTGAACACTGATAGGACCCGGGTGAACAGCATGATATTTTCCTTGCTAGTGCTATAGACACCCTCTCCATCTGCTTTAACATTTCCTGATATAATAACAAAACTAAATCCCATCTCTCTCTCTCTCTGATTCTCCTAACTCATAAAGCAAACTGATGGCTGCTGCCCTGGTGACAGATTATTCTGAATACATTTTTTTTTAAAGCTTTCTACTGAGTCAGTCCTGCCCTTAATTTGTGTGAGCAAGAATGAGCTTTTTATGCCTTCAGTTTCTGCAAGATCAAAGAAAGACAAAAAATAAAAAATCACTTACTCTCCTATAATCATCACTAAAATGTTCCACAAAATAGAAACTCATATTAAATCAAATGTCAAATTAAACTGCCACTATACAAAATCTCCCCCAACAACAAGATTAGAGGCTTAGCTGACAAAATTTGTGGCAACTAGCCATGATTTTTTAGAATTAGCAAAACAACTGAGCATTTCAGACTGAAGAGAAAGCACAGAGCACATTAGCCATTCTTGCAATATGGCACAGTAACAGAAAACTGAATATGATGTGATGCTCAACTCAGAGGTTTTACCTTATGGAACAATGGCAAATGTTTTTTTCCTCTGGTTGAGTTAAAACAGTATCGTGTGCAGTTCTGAGAATGTCATTACTCCACAGTAGGAAGACATTTATTTAAGGAGCAGAAGCAAATAATCCAAAATTAGAGGAATTCTTACACATCAAACATCTTAAAATACTTAAATATGTACAATGATGATGACCTATGAAGGTTCCATGACAGCAGGTGATAAATAAGAAATCTTGGGATAAACTGAAAACTGTATGCATTTAATAAAAAGAGAATGCATTTATTTCCTTCTGATAGTAGTTACATGTTATGGGAAGACTAATGCCAAATACAAAGAATAGTAGACCCTTATCAATTTAATGTTTAAGAGTATTTCATCAGTATAACAGTAGGAAAATTATTCCTTTAAAATTGAGTCTTCAGTTAAATACTGAATATCAAGCTTTTGTCTTTCAAGATTTAATGGGGAAAATCCACTTATCCCTTCAATCAGTCATGGATGCCTTAGTCTTTTTTTGTTGAATTCTTTGAAAATCCATCTGTACAACTTCCATTATGTTGTTTATACCTTACAGATTTTAAATAGATTGCAGAAAAAAAGAAGGAAGACTTCTTTCAGTTCTCAATACCATCAAATGCACTGTACTGTTTAGTAATAGTTTAAGAAAATAAATTGAGAGGAGTTATGAACCACAGTCAAATAACACAACAATAATGTATTTTTACATTATAATAAGTTAAATATTAGTCATCTTGCAATTTTCATAACATTGTTTTAGTATAATAGAGGAAGATCTCTGTTAAAAAGATTAGAGTTTTAAAGTTTTTACTACAGTGATCCAAGGATAGTTAGGATGACAACTGGCTTTGCAGGTCTTCAGTTTACTTTTTTTCCTTCTAGCCTATGAGATAGGGAATTTGATATCAAATTTTGACCACAAAAGCACTCTTAAATCTAAGATGGTTTGATTTTTAAATAAAAAAATAAATCCAAATCTTTATCAAATAGTTGGCATTTTTAGGACAGCTGAAAATGAAAGAGACCTTCAGAAAGGAGACGTTAGGCAACAAAACTTATCACAAGTAAGGGAATATGACCTATCCAGTGTCATCTTTCAAGCATTATTGAAAAACATGGACTTTACTGCCAATGTCTGTCTGCAGCCCTGACAGACTGCGAATAGGCTCTGTGAAAAACTGCCTGGGCTGTGCTCTTAGTGGTATTGAAACTTAAGGATATACTGATGTGCTAACTAATTAAATTAAAGCTAACTCAGATTATTATGAAATGATACCAGTAGTCCTCAAATGACAGTGTTGATATGTCCTAGATGAAGAAATGAAACAAGTGGGACTAATTCAGTATTATATAAGTGCAATGATATTTGGATGTTCAAGCTCTGTTGATGAAAACTAGTACAGTGACCTGGCAAAACCAGACCTGCATAAAAAAAAGCACATCTGGAAAATCCCCTAACAGACAATGTGCCTTAAAAATAATAAGATGACTAAAAGGTGGTTATGAAAAGTGTAAGACCCAAGACCACATCCTTCAAATCAGATATTAAAAGAAATTAAAAAGAAACTACCTGAGGAGGAAAAATATTTCTTTAATGATAACTTGGGACAACACTGGCAGCCCATGACTGTCTTAAATTCACTCTTTCTTTCCATAGGGAATATGTCAATGTGAGAACTAAGTGGGAATTTGAGTTATGGCCTCTGGAACCTTGAGATATGGCCTCTGGAAAAGACAGTATCAGTGCTAGCAGACATGAGTGAATTATCCACTGCTAAACAGAGATGAAGGACTTTATCTGCTTATTATGGGCAAGTACTGATAAATGATTGTGTAATTAAAATGGAAATTGAGTCTTGAGCTGCACTGGCTGGGGTGTGAGCAGGCATGCTGAGGCGGTGCGAGTCCTCACACTCCAGTGACAGGCATAAGGTTAGACATCTGTTCTCAGCACTCAGTATCTGAGTGAGTCATCTGATCACCCTCCCCTCCATAAATTCCTCCATTACATCCTTTGAGGCCTACACACAGTCAAAGAGCAAAGTGTTACCAGCAATAAGAGGTTTGCTAGGTGGCTTTAAAGTCTAATAATTCAGTTACCCTGATGTAGTAACAGACAGCAGCACTAATTCTGGTGAAACCATTTCAGATTTGTCTCAGGAGCACAGACAGTCACTATTTGTGTACTAAAACAAAGGAAAATGGAATCTTGAGAGGAAATTTATGGTAAAATAAAATTATTCACGTTAAAGTGCCTGATGTAAAGAATAGTAATGTTGTTATAATAGTGACAGGCTAAGCATATAAACCAAACTAGATTTACAGAGAGAAGTAATAGCTCTTACTGGACCAGTGAGGTCATTGGAAACAAAAACAGACAACCTTTCAAGCCTGTCTTTACTTTGGAGTGTGGTAATTGGCATGTAAACTGAACCGTAGCAAAAATAATTAAACTAGTTATGTTTGGGAAATTGGTCTCATCAGTCATCAACAAAAGTTACCAAAAATACACACTCTTCATGGGTAGGAAGAAAGGAAGCTGTAGAAATCTTTTATCACTGCTGCTCATGCACTCCAGAAATCCTCAATAACCAAATTGATTTAACCCCCAAATTCAGCCCAGCTGAAAGCCTAACATGTAAAACCTAATAAATAACACTAGAAATATTTCTACATATTTTTATAAAGTTTCCACACATGTGAATTACATAGTCACTTTCTGTCATATGAAGCATATCAACAGGCTATTGCTTTACCCACCTCCCACTCAGCCATTACCTTTCCTATTTCTCTCAGTTGGACCAAGGAAAGTGAATCACCAATACTGAGAAGCAATCAGCCTTCATCAGGTTGGCAGCTGAATGCCATAACCTAAAAACAGAGCTCGCAAGGATGCTATAAAGTAGGATGTGGAACACGAACTGGGGAAGAGGCGTGTAGTTGTGAAATCTCTTTATGGAGGGAATAAAATGGGACAGTGGGGGAAGATAAAGTAAGAGACTGGAAATGTGGATTCAGAGAATATCTGCCCTGAGTAATGGACTGCCTTGCTGAGAGCTATCACAGACCAGAGCAGCTGGATCTGGGTAGCATGCAGAAACACTTGGCTCTGACAGTGGTCTTGGTGGCTTTATGAGACCATGGTTCCCAGGCTACTAAGTCTTGCCAGTCAGTTCATCACTGCCCATTCCTAAGCTACTGTGGTTTCCACTATCCAAAATGTTAGAGTACAGATTTCTAGTAGACATCCTTTAAAGATATTTGTCTAAAAATTAGTATTATAGGGTTAAGGAGGGATTGCTTTGGAAATACAGACTGCTCAGAAGTACAGTCTTTATCCTATATCCCATATGATCTCTACAGGAAAAAGATAGCTAACTTTATCCTCCTCCCCTTCCATGCTCTTACCTCTTTCTTCATCTACATGTCCAAGATATCTACGGGAAACTTTGTATTGAGGAACTCTGTTGATGCTGAATATTTTAGTGCTTGCTATTTATGCCATTAAAAAAACCCTGTCCCTTTGCAGGGAGGAGGGCAGAACATTCCTGAGCTAGAGCTGAAACTGAATATGGTAGACATGTATCACTGGAAACAGCTGAGCAGTTCTCTTTGGTTCGTACAGTCCTTTTGCTGCAGGGGAGGCAATCGATGGAATTTACAGTGCTAATAAGACCAAAAGACTGGCTTTTCACCTATGGCATCCTATGGTTCAAAGCTCATTCTGGTGACACTTGCAGCTGTGTTTAAGAGTTTTCATTCCCAGTGGACACCTGTTGCAGAAGACATGCAGTTTCAAAAATGAAAAAATCCTGTAAGAAATGAACTTAAAAGGAAAATGTGCCCTAAAATAAAAAACCTTTGTGTAATACAGGTTACAAGATGGATTCCTTGTTGTTTTTTCCCTGAGTCACCTTTTCTCCTTCCCAGAGTCCACTAAAACCACCAGAATGCCTGAAACTGTCCCTAAAAGTTTGTATAAGTTTTCTCATTGGTTTCCTTTATATACCCTGTTTCCATTGGTTGTTTTCTCTGGATTCTCATTGGGTGTAGATATCCCACAAAGACCTATAAATTCCTTGACTCAGAGCAATAAACTCTCTTTCTTGCCCCTCTCCTCCTGGTCTCTGTTTGTCTCCTTCAGGCATCCTGAGGCCCTGGGGGGAGGGCGAAGGGGGAGCATTCCCCTCAATCACTGCAGACACCCATCTATTTCACAAAGACACCCTTCAGTTAGAGCTTAACTGGGAAAGTCAGCGATTTGCAGTGATAACCAGTAGCAGGAATGATGTGGATCAGATCCTCTATAAAACTTGTGAAAAAACCCCTTATTATGCACTTAGTCTGTATCTTGACAACACTGGATGAAGCACATTAGCAATAACAGTGAGGTGGTTATGAAAGAATTCATTGTGATATTTGTCTGCAGTAACAAAAAGCTAAGAAAACTAGTCAGCCCCAGTGAAGTCACCACTGCTGAACATGACATTTATTTCATGGTTCATGCATCTAATCAACTTGCATATATCATTTAATGATATGCAATCACTGCCCTTTGTCAGATGAATTTGGATATGTCTGAAGAGAGCAAATGATATTTTCCTAACTTTTGCTGTGTTCCTCAGATCTGCCGTGGGATTTCACTGCACTGTGTAAGAACGTGGTAAAATTTCTCATTGTACAATCCTTTTCTCAACAAGCAGAGTGAGGTGAAAACAACACAGGAAGAATCTAAGAGAGGTTCATGGTGGTGTTCTGTGTCTCTGTTTCATGAGGTGTGGAGTGGCTTAGCACTTATATGGTAGAGACTCAATTTTCTCTCTCAAACTGGTAACGAACTTTCAGTGATCAAAACGATGGGAACAAAAGTGATAGTGCAGCGGCGTTAATTTTCAGCAATATGGAACTAAATAGTAAAAATCCACTCCAATGCACAGCTGTGCTTGGAGGAAAAGCTGACTGACTTCTGAACAAATGCTTGTTTTACCTTGTGTATTAAAAGCAGTTTCTTGACCTGTCTCAATGGAGCTACAGACAGATTTGTTTGATCCTTTTTTCTATCATTTCCAGTGTCAGCGCAGCCTAATGTTGCAATTATCCTAGATCTCATCAATTGGTAGGGTGATTTCTCAGCTAACAAAACTCAGTGAAATGTGAAATGTAAGCCTTTATGTTAGATTGAAATTATCCTAGATTTAGGGAAGTAGCAACTGCTTAAAGGAGAGTGATATTTTGTATTTAAATAATATTTGTCACATGAACAATGTTGGTACAGGCCCAAGATATGTCAGCATTAGTGTCAGGCACATCTATGGGAAACTGAAACCTGCATAACGTTATGAAGTTGTAAACTGACAGGAGAAGTTTCATAGTCTCTGTTTAGAACACTTTCATTTCTTGACTCAAAAATGAGTTTTGGAAAATGAAAAGCTCATAGCAAATACTTGTCAAATATTGCATAAGATGTAAATGTCCTGTTGTACTGTATACTGGTGAGTCACAGGGAGTAACAACAGCAGGATGCAAAATTATTCTAATGAAATGCCTCTAAGAAGACTTTGACATTTTTTGTATGCTTTTCATCTTGCAGAAGCCACAGACAACAGTGCCTACAAATTACTTTTTCACACATTTTTATTGTTACTGTATCTGGAAATGTGTTAATATTTTTTAATAGCTTTCATTTAATCTTAGCTGGTTTACACATATTGAATGTGCAAAATGCTATAAGAAGTGCCTGGGGCGAGGATTGAGACTGTAAGGACTACAGCCTTTTGTTATGCAAATGACCTGTGAAGAATATAATCCCTACCAGAAGCTGTATAGATTAGCTCCAGATTAGTTTTTCAATAATGGATACAAAATAAATACTGCAAAATAAATAAATAATGGAAAATTCTTTACTTAGTCTGCACTCCTACAATATGTGCCTGAGTGCAACTGTTTCCTAAAGCACACTAAAGAACCAGAGATGAGGAAAAGAGGGGAAAGCAAACAGCTCTGAGTTTCCTTAGACCATAAATACAGTGTGTTTATACATTACTGGCCAATCTTTAGCCCTCTGAACAAGTCTCGTTCCACAAAAGTTACTGCTTCTCCTGAAGGCAATGCAGGTGTGCTGATGGTGTTCCCTGGCCCAAAAGGGAACAGAATCAATTCACCCTAAAAGCTCAAGGTAATCCATGTGCAACTGTGGCAAAACAGAAAAATCTCCTGGGAAATGAAGCCTATGAGGAACTGCTAACATTTGCACTGTGCCTGGGATCTATTTATTGCTATCGCTGTTGAGGTATTATAATAGGTTTTCAGAAATTTCTTACATCTCTCATTCTGAAACAGACTCTTAGCCACAGTTTATCCATCAGCTGCTTCCCTAGCACCACTGCTGTTTCCTCTACTGCTGTCTCAAGTCCTTCCAGTGACCCATGTGGGTAAGCTTGCTTCTCTGTTTTCACTGATATTATTTCTAGTGACACCACCAATCTCCTTTTCCGCAACAGGAACATGTGAGGTTCTCCAGTGGGACTACATGTCAAATCTTTTTGTCAGCACCACTGTCTGCTGACAAACTCATTTTTGGTAAGAGAAAAGAGATATTTCCCTGACCTTCCAACTGTGCCAGGCTGTGGCTGGCCATGGGTGCCAAGCACTGTTCAAGAAGCTGTGCCTTGGAAATATGAGCACTCAGGGTAGGCTCTGGGTTTCCCAGGGAAAGAAGAGATACTTGGAGGCAGAAGAGTTCAGTTACAGACTTCAGAAGACATGGCCACCCTCTTGAAGGAAAGCGACCGCACAGGAGTCATAGTGCTGCTTCCCAGAAATGTTACCATGTCAAAGTAAAAGTGATTGGATGCAGGTCACTATCTGAGGAGAGCAACTGGGCTTTTTGTTTTTAAAGTTCTTACAAAATCTGAGTTCTTCAGACACCTCCATTTACGCCTTCATGCAATTTGACAGATAAAATCTTCCAGTAACTAGAGTTCTAATTTCTTTTGAATGTACTTCTATATTTTAAAAACCAAGACAATGAGAAGAACAGGATATTTAAGTCCTTGCTCAGTTTAGCCTCACATTCTTGTTACTTCTTTGATATTGGTTATACATTTGCCAGGTTGTTTTACCTTTCGTCTTCTCACCCAATGTAAAATTACAGTCAAAATAGCTGAAATCACTCAGATGATTCTGTGCTGACAAACAAACCAAAACAAATTCAAAAAGAGGGGAAAAAAATCTTAGCTGTTGTATATTTCCATGTATCTATCATTTCAATGCATGAAAAACATAATGCAAAATATTACTTTTCATCTGATGTATCTTTTTCTCTATTTTGGTCTGCAACCTCTATATATGTGACCTATTTATTTGGCTACCTTGGTATTGATAATCAGAAAAGTTCTACAGAACCTTTGAATTGTTTTTAGGTTATGTCCTTGTGTGGTGTCAGTTCTTGTTGTTAAACCAGATTTACACAGAGACTGTGACAGTAACAGCAGCAGCTTGTAATCTGTCAAGTCTGTCTGAAACGTCCTTCAGTTGTCTTTGTAAATTTAGCACATCTGTATAAAGTCCCTTGTTGTGTAAAATGTATGTTCTGGTTTTGCTCAAGTCCTCCATATGCTCACAACAAATTTCAAGACACTTCTGGTAGCTGTATGCAAATGCAGAGACAGATTCAAGGTTCTCCGATACATCTCTGTGCCTTTTTGCTGCTGCAGTAATTGCTTTATGTTTTTCATTTTTTGTGGTATATTGATGATAATGTTAACATGGGAAAAGGTTGTAACTTTCCTAGTTTGCGCCTGTTGGGCTCTTTTTACAGCATAATCACCAACTGGTCCTTTTGGTTTGTTTTTTTCTTTTTTAAAAATTGTTCTATATTCAGTTTTTAGTTTTATAACTCAACATCTGCTTTTCTGGAAAACTTGGGTCAGGGATTTAAATAAGCAGATAACAAAAAATTCATTCAAAAATGTCTCCCTGTGGCATTAATTACTTCCATATCCTATTCTCCTATTTCAAATATTTCATTGAGGAAATGACAGAAGGGAATTATCCAGGTTTTGACTTTTTGAAAGAATTGTATACTGTTCTCCATAAAGCTAAGAAATTTAAGTTTACTGTCCACCATCCATTAAGTAGAATGACTCCCAGCAAAGTACCTTGCTCTCTTCTGGGTTGTCCACCCTCCTAGTATCCGATAGATATCTTACTTCTAGGGAACATGCTTAGCACATTGCTGAATAAGGAGCAGGAGGTTGTAGATAGACATAAATATACAGGACAAAACCCATCTTCTTGTCTTCAGGATTCACCTCTTGAAGCTGGAGTTAGACACAAAACCCATGGGTTTTTTTATAAAATGTAGCTGGGCAATGTACCAGTGTCATTTCCTGTTGTACTCTTCTGCTGAAGCATTAAAAATATTCCTCTTTCCTGTCTCAGGGAGTGGTTACACACCTCTGACTTTGGAAAGTGCAGCTGACAAGCAGTTACTTCCAGCTTCCAAGAGAGTTCTCCGCTGTCAAGCAAAACATATCTTTGCCCAGGCCTTGCATTTTTTTCTGTTGAAACTGCTCTGTTTGCTATAATACATTCACAGTAGCCTGAGATCTCCTCTGGAGGGGTTCCAGGCTGTAATCCCAGCCTCACCTGTGTTTTAAGATCCTGTACAATAGATATACTCCCTAAACCCCTACTGGATTTACACCTGATTACATATGGAAATCTCACGATTAAGTAGTTTTTGAACTGCAGCAGGTTTCAGAGTCTTATACATGACTTGTAGACGACACCGATGAAATCCACTCTTATCAACGTCTCAGAGGAGGTGCAACAGTCTCCATCGTTCACTGTCCTCACAGAAAAGCTACCTTAGGTGAGTCAGTCATTTTGTTTCCCCATGCCCTCCAGGCAGACAGTTTACAGCTCCTTCCCTGGCTAGTTATTAAGATTGTACAGCTCTCTATTAGCAGAGTATCAAACACCCTGGGATGTCTGATGTCTCCAGAGAAACACAGCAGCTGAACAGGGTATTTCTAAGTTTTGTGTTTGCAGGAGGAGGTACTTGGCCTGATATGTAAGTAAACTATCTAGATCAATTTTTTGGATCCATTCTGGTACACTTTTGGATCCATTCTGAGCTTTCCACCTCTTCTTCAGTTTTGAGCATGCAAGTAAGAAACACATATCCTCATTCTTATTAAGTAATATTAAGCACGTGTGTGTGTATTTCTCACCGATCACTGATTACAGCAAAAAGCAGTTGTGCACGAAGCCAACACTGAGAAATATCAATAAGACAGCCTATCATGCTTACACTAATTGGAGCCCTTATGTTTGCTTATGTCCTGAAAACCCCAGAGCAGTCATGATGCCAAGTGAGTCCACCCAGTTTGGCCATCATTTGGTGAGTCATTTTCTTCCCTGAGAAATCCACCAGCCTCTTCTTGTTTCTAGGTTTTCAGGATGGCTAAGATTTCCATCCACAGCCTGAAATAAAAGCATGATGTTTTGATATCAAAATAATTAGAAATCTCTCATTTGCTGTCATGAATGTGAAGAGTAACATTTATTTCCCCCCAAAAAAAGTAAAAATGAAAGTCTGTATCCTACAAAATCTTTTAGGTAAGAGATACCATTCTTTTTGTAGTCCTATTGGTAAATGATGAAAAATACCAATATCTATAAATTTCACAGAAACATACACATTAAAATTGGAAAGGACATATGATATGGTTTGGAGCTGGCTCCCTGCCAAGGCTCCAAACCCTACCACAAGAAGTTCTCCCCCCACCCTAAACCAGGGGAGAAGAGGAGAAAAAGTAAAAAAAACCAAGAGAACTGAAACGAGAGAGAGCTAAAGCAATATATATAAATATATTTACTTATATACAATTATATACAATTGAAATATATATACAATTCTACAAGGAAAAGGGAAA
>JAWWLV010000001.1:89973724-89989837 GCA_035041135.1 Platyrinchus mystaceus
GAATACTGGGTAGATCTGGGCACTTCCTTGGCTACAAACTGGTCACCAAGGAAGGCCCAGACCAAACTACCACAATATACCAGATCAATTAGTTAATCTTCTTGCAAATGAAGTTCTATTTCACACTGCAATATAATTTATGCTTTCTAATTCTCATTTATAACAACCATTCAAATATACAGAAGAAACTTTAATGACTGGGATACCTTTTTGAATGATTGAATTTTGAGGGAACTTAAATAGTATGCAATCTGCAGAAAACAGAACTGTCAAATCTGCATTGTGCAATCTCGTGGTGATCAGGAGTTACTGTAACACGTCTTTGAAATGGGCATGTTGGGATCTGAAATGCAAAATCCACAGATTTTCTAGATAAGACATTTAAACTGTAATATTCCCAGCAAACTGTGCTCCCCTGTGGATATTGAGGGGTTACAAGCCTATGTAAGTCAAAACACAGTTGATATTGAAATTACAGTAGCCTAGTAACAAGAGAAATATACTGATGATGGAATGAACCCAGAAATAACTGATGTTAAATTAGCCTGGTAAATGGGCAATTAGCATGGATGTGGTGTGAACAAATATGCCTCAGGTATTAGCATGATAATTACTCAGAGGCTTGGCTTTTCACACCTTCCCTGCCTTTTGTCTTCTTCCTTCAGTTTCTAGGTACATGTCACATTGCAGCTAAGTTTTATTGTGGAAAAGAAAAGGGTATAATAGATTTCATTCATAACCACTGAGTGACATCCTCAGTTTGTTCAGCGTTGCCCTTCCCTTGGTGCAGTGTATGTGGACAGCTAATGCTTTTGATCTAGACAGGTAAGAGATGTGTTGGGGTGGGGCAGCAAGAATACATATAGCCCTGGTGAAAATCAGCATATTACATCTGGTTGATTAAGCTGCACCATCCATTCATAGATATCTATTTCTTGCAGCAACTATGGTGAAGAATTTAAAAAAAAAAAAAAAAGAAGAAGAAAGACGGTCTGATCTGTCAGGACCATTAGACTTCTGAGAAATTTTCTGAAGCTGAGATAGATCATTAATGGGTGGTTTCAAACCACTACAGTAATTTCATCTTTATGGATTTCCATTATTCAAGCAGTGGCAGAAATATATTAATTAATTTTTCAATGATGCATCTAAGTAACCTTTACACACAGCAGACAAATAAAATCAACAGTGAAATCATGGTTTAATTATTTACCTAGCAACAACTTAGAATCAATACAACATCTCTTACTGACTGCAAGAACTTAATCTCCTTTCTGTTCTCTTCCTTTTATGTCGTTATCATGCAATCAGGAGACAAAAGACAATGGAATTTTGCTCACATAATTATAGCTCATCAAAACGGCCTTCGTGAACAATTTGTTCATCAGATTTGACCTGTTGGAAAATTATCTGAGAATTATCTGTGAACTGATCATGGCTTTTATTATTTCGTTTATGAAGAGCTATTTCCAAACACATCTGAGCCCGACTATAACAAGTACTTCTTCAAGTGTTTGTTATTTAGAGTTCTCTGGCTGGATGTCAGCTCTCTCGTATAGTATAATTTTTTTTACTCTTTGATTAAATAGACAACTTTTGCAACGTGAAGACATACTAAAAAAAATACTAGAGTGATGGCAATTTCCTAGGGAGAAAAGTGAATATATTATGGAGAGTTACCAGGAAATTTTACGGCCTGAAGTCACAAAGTGTAGGAATAACACAAAATAGGTATAACAACTTGCTTCTGTGCTTCACCATTTTATATCAGTCTCCTTATATCTCATTGTTGAAACAGTGCCAAGCCTTTCAAAATTTCAGGACTTTTTAGAAATTATTCAACATTAAACATCGAGGCTGTTATATGTAACACTTGATACCAAGTTCTTAATAGTTTTCAGTCAAGGTCAGAAGGAAGCACTCTTATCATTCTCTAGAAAAAAATTAATGCTCAGAAAAAATTCTGTAGATGGTGTAACACACCATAAATACCGCTATAAGTGGCTTTCATGCAACTCTGAGAGAGCAGATCTACTTATGCTAGTCCTAAAGATTCCCCTCCTTTTACCATTCATGTTCCAGATTTCTGGTAAATAGAAAATGTCAAATTTTATGATTTCATACATGTGCACCCATTTAACTTTTTCCTTCAGTTTCTCCAAGACAGTTTATCAGTCATTACAGAATGATGATATTGAGTGCTGCGGTCTACCTGGGATTTTGACACTTTCCAAGAAAGCATAGTGCTCTCCCTCCTCTCTCCCCAAACTCATAAACCCATTATTCTCCTAAAGGAAGGAATACCTTCTGACTTGTTCAATAAACTAAGTAGCACTGAACTAAAATACTTTACAGGAGTATTTAGTAATAAATAAAGTAATAAATTATACTCTCATCCCTAACCAAAGTACCGTAAAATTTGGGAAAGTGTTCTCATATATTGTGCATTTTTGTTATTATGTGTTTTGTCTGTCAGTCACCAAGCCTGTAACTTGTAAATTTGCTTCATCGCTGCCAGCCTGTCAGTGTGCTCTGATTAACTCGGCTCTCAAAGAGAAAATGTGTGTGGAGCCTGAAAAGCTTTTTCCCAAACGTAATCCTCCAGCACATTTGCGTAAGCACTTACAAAGTAATGACTATCCTTTACAACAATCCTTTCAGTGGTTTTATCTCACTGAACTCTTGTAGAGACAAATAATACTCAAGATAAAGTGCATGTCACATCCCATTGCTGCTTACTTTCTCTGCTGCATCAAACAAAATCAAACTGGTGCCATCTAACGTAGACAAGTGACACAGATTGAATGATTAATTTCAAATCAAGGGAAACAAGAAAGTAAGAAAAGTGCTCTGAGAAAGAAAACACTGTGTATTTTACCCTACAACAAACTGTGTCTCAACTTTTTGTGAAGAAATCCTATGTTCTCTGAGTGCAGGATCCAGTCCAGGTTAGTTTCTCAGGTCAGACTGGGGTTTGTGGTGGGAACTTTTCTGCACCAAGACAGTGATAAAGTCTCATTCAGTAATTTACAGATTTTCCCTTGTCTGAGGATGTGACATGTAATGCCTTTCCTTGGTCAGGGTATCTCAAAGACATCTCTCTACTCCCCTGCAGCTAAATTTCATTAAAGATATAAAAATTTCATATTTTTGAAGTTTCCTTTCTTCCCCCACCCTTTAACTAAAATCAGCCATGAAATTTGATAGTTACAGAGGAGATGAAGGCAAACAAAATTGGGCTCTCAGATATCGTCTCTTTAGAAAATCAGGTGAGATGAAATAGCTGGGCTCTGTTAGAAAAAGAGATAAACCATGTCTCCTAGATGGGCAACTGCTCAGGTAGCTGTAGGAGGGTTATCATGGAGTGGTAGGGTGGTGAGAAGAATGGGGGAAAATGATATTTGTTAAGAAGCCAAACTCTTTGAGCTGAGCACTAGAGCAGTGATATTTCCTACCACTCTCCTATGCCTCCCACACCCCTTCTAACTCCCTCAGGATATTTTCCCCACCCCTTGCTGCCAACCAGCTGTGGATGGATATGTGCGTGCTGTGGGCCCTCTGAAAATCCTGCATACAGGGTCAGGGCTGCTGAGCTGGGCAGCCTGGAGAAGCAGTGAGTGCTGCCTGTCCTTAGCTCAGTGAGAGCAGTAGTAGTAAGAATCTCTTCTCCAAGAAGCCCCTCACCTTGAACAGCTTTGCAGGTCATTATTATGCCTGAAACATCTATCTGCCTCTATGAAATGGAATGATGGATTTAAAAGAAATGTTGTTGTCATATGCACCAGAGGAACACATACATGTTTCCTAAGGAAATAAGTCCAAAAAGACTGCCAGTCTCAGGAACTCACCTTTGACTTAGGAGACATATTTACTCAACCAAGAGATGTGGCAGCCTATAGCTCTGGTCAAAGCACTGTTATAACTATCGTATGAGCAGAAGATTTTTTTTTTTTAATGTATATTGTCGTTGTGATATTTTTTATCTAGCATGTTTAATTCACACACACACACACACAGAATTTCTCCAACAGGTTATATTTGGGTATCTAAAACAAATACAAAGCTCTGCTGGTGTGCATGCATATAATTACAGGTATTTAGAGGTTTCGGGGTGGGGGGGTGTACCTCCTGTTTACTGACATCTTATTTTCTTTTGTTATACATCCTTCATGAATTGGAAAACAAAGACTGCAGATTACAGCTCCCAAACATCACTTCAGGAGGACAAAAACCTAAGCCATGATCTCAGGGAGACTGAGCTGCTATATGCTCTTTTTATCTGGAAAGATTTTTAATATTATTAAGCTCATTTTTCCATCAATATTGCATTGTTGCCTTATCTCTCCCCTACACAGTTGTCAGTGCAGACCGAATAATTAATTTCAAATGCCAGTGCAAAGAACATGAGCCTAATTTGTGTTTGTGGATAGTAAAGGTCATGCAAATTTAATATTCTTTTTTTTTGGCACTTCTAAATACAAGGTTAGGAAAATACAGCACATCGGTAAAGTGTAGGAAAGAGGCATGAAGTTTGGAAGGAAAACAACATTTAATAACTTATATAACCTGTTCAGATACCCAGATCAGGATGATGACATAAGACGAATAAGCAAATAATTGCTTAATATAAGACATACTCTATATTAACTCAAACCCCAAGTCTGGCTGTTTTACTACTTGAACGGTAGATTTATTTTGATGTGTTGTTCTATGATTTAATCAGACCTTGCCTGCAGGTAACTGAAGAGAGGCAGGTGGAGGAAGAGTAAAGGCAGAGTTTTGTACCAAGAGATGTGAATTTTGCCATGTGTTCAAAGCAGAAACAGAAGTCAAGGAGCACAACTCCCACCAGTACCCTAAGGATTAAAAAAATGGAGCAAAATTTAATTGCTTTCAAGCAGTAGACAGTTAATCCAGGTCCTCAGAGCCTCTTCAGAGGTCTGAAGCCCTTTGCCTTCCCCTGTCCTAAGGCACCAGGAAGAGGCTGTGTTAGCCTCCCTTTGTCTCCTCTGCCCTTCACGCTGGTCCATACAGATGATCATTAGCGCTTTCTACTGCCACACAGCACTGACATGGCTCCAGTTGGTCACTTGGACATTATTTTTTTTTTGATTCAACTTTGGGGATGATTTCCTGCGGAAAAAATTGGATGTCTCTTCTTATCCCAACAAAATGCTGGCTTTCGGCAGCACAAGGGACTGAGGAAGAATAGGAAAAGCCTGTTCAAATGTGCAGCAAAATCCTCTATGTTCTCCAGGGAGCCCTTGAAGAGGATGGCCAGATTTGGTCCTGTATGCTATGTACATTGCTGTGCTAAAAATACATGTTGTTATAAGGCTTTAGAGAAGCTTTCATGAATTTCCACTGGTTAGCAAAAATTGATTTTTTCCCTTCAGTGACTGTCTCTCCAAACTGTGATGGTCTGGACAGTTTCCTCTGATGAGCAAACTTTCTTCAAAGAAAGGTTTCTAGGGGTTCAAATCAAGTAAGAAGCGATTAGTTAGGGTCAACTGAGAAATCCCCAGGAAAAACATAAAGACTTTCCTCTGGATCCACACAAACTCCTTGTCTCTTCCTGGCTGAATTGCTGTCGTACTCCCAGATAAAGAGTTTGAATCAGTATTTGGCAGCTGACCAGCATGCCTTTCTTCCTATCTGAAAGGTGAAAGGCAGAGAATCTGTGAGCTTTTCAGAGCAAGCCAGTGATGGGTTTGCTCAGTAAAGATTGAATTTCTGGTGAACAGCTTGCCCAAGCTTTTGTCTGTCAATGCTATCATTTTGTCTATCCATCCTTTGTCCCTCCTGATTTCCGCTCACACTAACACGGAATGACAGGCTTGTCCATTTAACTCTGCAGGCTAAACTTCAGCTTCATTACTATATATTAGATCTATTTTCACCCCAATTTAGCATTAATAGAGTAATTTCCAGAGTTATTAACTGAACTACAAATCTCTGAAATTACCATTTTACTTCCTTTGTATAGATTCAGCTTAATATTTAACATTTTTTTCCAATTTAGTGTTTATGCAAATGTCACACTTTTGCTCCTCCTTTTCACTCCCTACTTGGTTCCCAGCTTAGAGCACATCCTAGTCATAGCTTTACTGCTGTCTGCTCCCATTAGACTGATCTAAGGAATCAGCTGTGACCACAGTTTAATGCTGTTGGACCTGGTTACAGCCTGTGACAATGCTAAGCAATAATCTTTCAGAGTAATTTCTTTGTTGTTTGCAGACTAATGGTCCAATGGCTTCTTTCTCATCCTGGCTCTGGAGGCATTGCCCTTTTCTTCAAGGATGCTACATTTTCTATCCCTAATTTGTGACTTCACTTACAAGAAGCAATGTCAGCTTGAGGACCCCATGGGCTGCTGCTTTTAACCTATGCCCTCAAGCAGCCTGAAAGTGTTTCCAATGCATTTAGGAACAGTCCAGTTTAAGAAATCTGCTTGTTGTGGTATACAACATATTCATACTTGCCTGTGTTGGATTTTCTTGTCCTTGTGAGCAAGTTAAAGCCCTTTATAAGGAATTGAGAGAAACTTCATCTCTGTCCCTTCTGGGTCTTGGACTCAGGCTTTTAACACAGGCTTCATAACATATCTGGTAAATCTGTTCTTGAGAGGGAGCTCTGAGGAGTCTAACTATACACAGATGTCCAGTAGTCTTAATTTAACAGTGAGTCTTTCTTGATTTATTTGCAACTGAATAGTTTTATTGGAAAAAATAGGGGTTTTTTCTGTTCCTGAACTCTTCAGCAGCTGAAATGATGCTAAGGCTTAAATATTTCAAAAGAAGGGTGGGGTGGGGCTGTATGTTTGGACTTCATTTTGTTCCATTTTTGCCAGTGAATGTGTGCCCTTTTTCTGACAATGTTAGTAACATGATTTAATGGTAACATTGCAATGTCTCATGGTTCTCATCAAATCTGGAGCCCCCTTGTTTTTG
Organism: Platyrinchus mystaceus; assembly: GCA_035041135.1. Lineage (NCBI taxonomy): Eukaryota > Metazoa > Chordata > Aves > Passeriformes > Tyrannidae > Platyrinchus > Platyrinchus mystaceus. The sequence continues at coordinate 89,980,675 of JAWWLV010000001.1, forward strand.
TCAAGAGATACATTATGATTCAACCCCTGTGTTTTACCTCTCAGTGTTTAGGCAACCCAGGCACAACTGCCTTGCCAGAAGCCAGGTTTACAGGGTCTGGATTTCTCTCGAGGGCCCCATCCATGACTGGATGACATAAATTTCACTCAAAACATCTGTTAATGGCAACAGACATTACCTTGTCAAGAAGGTTAAAATGCCTGAGAGCTTTCTTACCCTTTTAAGAAATAACTTGGCATACTATTTAAAAAATACAATAGATAAGAGAGAGCTGACACAGTCAAAATCTTTTTATGGCAGTTTAGGGGCTTTTGGGTGTGAATGTTCCACTTTATTTTTGCCTTTCTGAGCGGAAGAGCCTTAGGATTCAATGTCTGCGGCCAATCAATTTGTGAAATTGCATTTCATATGACAGAAAAAGGGCTTTAAAAAAAAAGCTGAGAAAAGGGACATGAAGGGAACAAAACTCTATTAGAAGATAAAACAGCTTCAGAAGAGTAAAAGTTCACACATTTGCAGGTGGAATATACTCTCACAGTGCCTGGTGCTGATGAACTTTGATATCGCAAAGCACACCACCTTTCCTTCTGAATACTTTCAAAAACATCAACCACCAAAAATTGCTAAAGGTGGGAATAGTGTTCCTGGAGTGCATTGTAGTAATAAGACCCACTGCTGTCATTAAGGATTTGTATATCTGTTTGCTATAGTATTCTTCTCTGAAGTCTTTCCTGCTGTTAGAGAGAAAAGGCAGGATAGAGGAACTGATAAAATGCTTCCAGAGCCCTATGACAAACATATATATCTTCTTGTCCTTTCAGTCAGTATTGCTCCTGCTCAGTTTACTGAATCTTTTTCTTCAGAAAATGAAGCACTGTTCATTTAATCTTTTGTATCACAAACACAAGGAACCTTATTCATATTCTCTTGTATGGGTCGTACAAAGAACCGTTTTCATATTCTTCAAAGGATTATCTTCTTTCTATATATTTTAAATGCAGAGTGATGCTGTACCTGTAAGCTTCATCTACAATGAAAAATGTTGAGTTCATGCAGTCACAGGAACCAGCATCAAGATGACTGGTGTCATAGGGAGGAAGCAGTTTTCTTAGTAGAGAAGAGTATTGTAAACTCACGGAGCAGCTCAGTTTATAAAAGTCCTTGAGAGGTCACCTGGTTCCAGTCATTCAAGATAGGTCCATCTTAGATCAGAACATTGGTCTCTGTCAAACCCAGACAGTTTCATCACCTAAAACTCTTTTATCTTTACGTTTATCTACAATGTCCAGTGCTTAGACAGAGCTCAGATTTTTTTAAAGGAAATATATAATTTCATTAGAATAGGAAAGAAAATGTCTGACACTTTCTAAGCATTCAGCACTGCAAGCAAAACTGGAATACTGAAGAATGAAAGAGAAGCTAACCTTCATTATAGACAGTAATTTTATTAATCTGGAAGCTGAGTCATATTAGAGTCTGCCACTCTGACAAGAGCTTGAATTCTGTTAAAATCTGCTGATTAGAAGATGAATTCTCCTAACTGGAAAGCTACAAAGGAGAGAAACCTGGGATGCTATTTTTGCCAGCTTGACACATTCTCAAAGTAAAAGCACTAACTATGTACAATTTTTTATGAAATGAGCTCAGCAAAAACACAAGGGAAGTGTCTGCAGTACTCCAGTTAGTGGTTAAACTCAATGTACAAAGAACACATTTTCTAAACAAAATTAAACTGTTCTGGGAGTTCTGACCTCAATATAATTCTCTCTTTTGAGGGAAAACTGAAGTGACTCTTTAAGTATGGAAAGAACTATCTGCTGCATATGGGGCTCTGTAATTGTTGTCAAGAGACCACGTGTTGATTCCCAGTATGTTTGGCCTCAGTCTGCAGAAAAAGAGTGGCTGAGACAACCATGGGGCTTAAAGAGTAGGGAAAAGGGCAGGGGGAGAAAAAGTAAAGTGCCAAACGCAACCTCTAAACTAACTGGGTGTATTCCTTCTCATTTTTGTGCCTCGGACTTTTCACCACAAAATAGTATCAAAACTACTTTTTGAGAAAAAAAAAAACCCACACAGGCATAGGGGAGGAGGGGCCTACTGCAATTTTCCAGAAGTCAATATTGTCAAAGTGCTTTCCCTGATGTGTTCAAAACAGGTGTACTTTATGTGGTGGAACTGAGTTCTGTTTTTAAGCTAGTATACTTCAGGGCACAATTCTGTGAACACAATGACAACGTAAACACTCAAAACCTGAGGTTGGCAATGTTTCCTGGAGAGTCAGGAGTAAAATGACAGATATTTAGAAAGCTACAATTATTTAGAGAGGGGAGAAAATAATCTTTTTTGAATGGCAGCGAAACACCAGCTGCCTTCTATTTTTTTAAGTCAAGTCATATGTTTATTAATCGAAGATAAAATCAGTCAGACTTACTGAAAAACAATTGCCAGTGTGAGAGGTTGGGGAGAAAAATTTAATCCCCTTTTTCTGTAAAAAGATAGCACATGCATAAACAACACTGGAAGTTTAGTGTGTGCACAGTGTGTGAAAGGGATATGGAAAGAGGCATGATGATAGGATCACCCAGGCATCCCTTAAGGGTTCTCTAGGTCCCCTGAGCACTTCTCAAGGTGTGTCATTGTCACATTGGCTTCAGTGGGAGAACTCTCTTGCTTCATAAGGGAGCATATCAGCTATCATATGAGCATTTTTCTCAGATGGAGCTTAACTGTGCCCCAATGCACATTGATGTCTGCTGAGAGGGTGTAGTGGGAGCTGGGCAGAGCAACATCAGGACTGGGAGGAACAGAAATGGTTATGTGGAGAGGGACTGAAGCAGAAAGAGGAGGGATAAGTGCATGTAGTGAAAAAGAAGGAAGATTTACTGTTACACTAAATCCCAGTATTAATTAAAATGCAAGTGTGCTTTGAATTATGGGACTATCACTCAATTTCGGAATACTTGTGTCTCTCCTAACTGCTGGAGACTCATTTTTGAGGTTTATCATGTTGCCTCAAGCCTTTGATAAAGTTGTATTTCTGTAATTCACAGTGCTTGTTAAATTGTTATATACAGAACTACATGTATTATAAATTAAAGCCTATAACAGGTTTTAGGGCCAGTGACTACACTGAAAAAATATTCAACCCATAATTTGTTTGATCTGTTTCCTCATTAATATTTGAATAAATTATTCAGTGAAGAGTAATGGACCAGGTAGAGAGACAGTCAAAACTTACCAGAAATATTAGCAAATTTGAATATTTACAATATTCAGCAACAGAAAAGGTGGCATTTGATGAGCTTTTTGTTGAGGTATATAAAAGAACATGTTTGCTTCTTCAATATGCTTCAGTATAAAACCTCTCATGATTAGTGTTTTTCTCAACATTTCTTCAAATTTTAAACCTATTTTCTTTCCTGAGTCCATTTTGAGAGCAGAGTTGAAATCTTTTATATTGTTTTGCAGGATGTAAGAGATTTGCAAAGATATGTTTACACTTAGCCTTTCCTGACAAAAGAGTATTGTTACACTTCAATATTATGCTATTCAAACCAGGGCTTTCTTAAGCAAAGAAGGAGTTTGTACCCCCATATACTTTGCTACAAAAATATTAATGTACTGGGGGTTTTTTTAAGCTTGGTGACTCAAAAGAGGAAATACATAACATCTTCAGAGAAGGGAAATGTCCCTCATTGGGCACTTCTTTTTCAGGGAAGTTTGACACTTCAAATTACTGCTACAGTAGCCCAGACACTGCTCTAAAATAACAAGAACATTAAAACAAAGGCACACAGAAGTTTGCTATTTTGATCAACCTTTGCAATCTCTTGCTTTATCTACATTGAAGAACAAACACATTAAAAATCATTATAAATTCTCTGAAATACATGATTTAAGCCCCTCTTGATAGGATAACCTATAAAACAGAGGAGGAAGCAGTAAAAAAAGGTTGCTTTTAATCCTGGGGAATCTCCAGGAGTTATGACTGGAGTTGGGAGCTAAAAAAGGCTGAGTTTGTGATCGTAGGTCCATGCAGGACTGATAACTAAAGGAAAAGTGCTGGAGGAGATAAAGAAGACTTTGGCCTCAAATAAGAGAATTTAGAATCACATTTCACACTGTTTGGGGCCCAAACCCAGCATGATGGTGAATATCGATTGGTAAGCATCTGCAAGGCTCTGACCACTACACTAATAAGCGATGCCAGGGCAAACATGTAACAATAAATTCAGCCCTTATAATTTTCTTCTCTGTTTACTTGGGTAAGATATACCTAAGCATTTAATTGTTTATCCTAAAATTGGGGATAAATTCTGTCTTCTTCCTTTTTGTAGAACACCCATGAACATTAATCAAAGTTACCTTAAAGCAGCAGCTTTCTCATTACAGACTATAACTCCCTGCTGGTTGATGGAAAAATGGATTTTTGAAGTGAGCAAGAGGGATAGAAGCACATGTAAAAGGCAGTATAACAAAATAAAAATAGCAACGAGATTTTTTGAGAGGGGAGAGGAAAAGATGCAGACTATAGCTAACATTAAACCTTAATGATGTCCAAAGTTATAGTTCTTTCTGGGTTTCTAATAACATGAACAAGTCACTGCACCTTAATAAACAGTGCTGATGATGCATTAATCTATATAATATCTCTGAATTTTATATGTGCAGGCTGATCAGTTAGTAGATATGAGAGTAATGATCAATATATTGCACTCACAATGGGTTTGTCATTGTAGTGTCTAAGAATCACTCAGCTGCTATTACAATTACACTCAAACTTCAATGTAAATGTGGGATTGTAACTTATTTCTTGTATATTTACATATGTGCACATTAATTAGACACTTGCTGATGTGGTGGTTTAACCCCAGCCAATAAATTAGTACCACACAATCACTTACTCACTCTGCTCCCCAGCCCACTCCCCACCCCATGAGATGGGGAAGAGAATCACACAAAAAGGTAATACTCATGAGTTCAGGTAAGAACAATTTAATAATTGAAATAAAGTAAAATATACTCCTAATAATAATAGTGCTAATGATAACAACAACAGTATTAAAAATAATAATGAAGAAAAGGAGAGAGAGAGAGAGAGAGAGGTTTAAAACCCAAGAAAAACAAATGATGTTTGGTACAATTGCTCACCGACTGATGCTCAGCTAGTCTCCAAAAACTGATCAGCATCTGCCAGAAAACTCCCTTCTGTTTATATTCTGGGCATGACATTCTGTAGCATGGAATATTCCTTTGGCCAATTTGAATCAGCTGTCCCAACTGTGCTCCATCTTGGCTTCTTGAGCAGCTCCTCACTGGCAGAGCATAGGAAATTGAATAGTCCTTAACTTAAGGTAAGCACTGCATAGCAACATCAGTGTGTTCTCAACATTATTCTCATACTGAATCCAAAACACAGTACTGTACAGGCTACTATGAAAACAAACTCTCTCCCAGATGAAACCAGTACAGTTGCCTAAGAGACAGATGATATTCTGTTTCTCATGGTGCAGAATTAGGTAAATAGTTGACCAGACTAATTGACACCACCTGAAGAACTGAGTCCTGGAAGCTCTGTTCGCATTTGGTTTATTTTCTGTATTCAAAACCAGGATATTTGATTTTTACTTATTAATTTTATTTATTTTACAGCATGTCACAATAATTCTCCAGAATAATAATTCTCCAGATATAATACTCAATATAATACTTGATTCTTGACTTCTCCCAGAAGCAAAAATTATTCCTTGAAGCAATTTTTAAAAGTTCTTAAGCTAGACTCTTACAGGTTAGAGAATATAAAATGCAAGAATTAAACCCACAAGATATATTAGGAGAATTACACTGGTGCACTGTTATGGCCTAAATTATTAAGAACAGAGCCTGTGTGTTACAGACCCACCAATAATATCAGTAGAAAGCCTTGGCTAAATTTTTATGAACTCTGCTCAAAATGAATGTCAGGAAGAGTGACACTGCATGATACCTTGGCATCAACCTGTGGAATACCTTGAATGCTATGTAATTTCTGGGTATTATTCAAAACACAAATAAATGCTGAGGATCCAGTTAAAATGCTCCCATGCTTTCTCATTATCTTACAATGAGCCTGAATCTTCCCAGTATAAAATAAATGAGAATACTCTGGGGAAAGCAAATAGTTCTTCAGTGTTGTCAAAAGTTCACAATCAATTTGGGCTGTTACTACAATTTAAAAAAAAAAAAATTTAAAAGGCATATCTTGCAGATTAGCATTTATTCTAGCTATCACTCTTCTGCCTGAGAGATCAGCTCTCATGTATATCTGTTAAAACCTCGTGTCCATATCAAGGCACTGTGCTGCCCAAGTTGCATGACAATGTTATAATATTTGGTTTGACATGATGGTTGTTCATTATTGTACTGGAGAATTGGAGATACATAGTAGCTGTCATAGGCTGAAGAAATATTTTACAAGTAGTCACCCAACACAGGAAGTCCTTACTCAATTATTATTTGGGTAAAATTCTTTTGTTCTTATAAATAAAGCTGCATTTGGCCCCAAACCACTTATTCTACAGAACTGTTATTAGAAAACAATCACTGCAAATGCAATTATTTTCAGGACAGCACAGCAAAGAATGTCGTATTCCCCAAGCAGAGATCAAACACAATAATTAGGAAAAAAACGCAAAGAACACTCCAGAATGATTTGGTGAGTAATCAAAAGCAACAGAAAACACAATCTATGCCAGTGTATATTATTCCATTTCAAACACAATGGCAAAATGAAACACAAAAGCAAAGACAAGGCAGACAGGGACATATAAGTTATGTCTTATTGTCAGTCTGTATAAGAAATCAGTGGTAAAAGGCAAAATATGTAAATACATATCTTTTAAAAGCTGAAAGAATGAAGGGGAAAACAGCATGGCATTCCATGGGCTGTTTCTGTCAGCATACAATTTTCATTAGGACATATTTTATATAATGTGCTTTTGGGGGAATTTTCTTTTTCAAATTTTGGCTGTGACAATGCTTCAATCAATTTATATGAAGCCACTAGGATTCTTTGAACAATCTGTTCTTATTGGAGATCCCTCTATGATAAGTACTTGTTCTTAAAACCATTTATTTATTTCAGTATTCTCCACTGGATCCTCCCTACCTGTTCATTAAGGGCCCACCTTAATAAACTGTCACCATAAAGTTACCATAAATATCTACTTTAAATATCAGACATGGAAAATGGCTAATGACTCAGCTACCCAGTGTGTAAACAGTTAAAAATCAGCCTGTAGCAAGACGACCTAGCCCAAAAAACCCCAATCTTTGGGATTTGCTGTAAATTTCCTCCTCTTTCATTTGGTTCAAGTCCCAGTTGAACACCTGGGAGGGTGGATGACCATAAAAGCTAAAGGGTGATGTTTGTAGAAAAATGAATTAGACATCAACAAAGCTCGGAGAAAAGGAGAAGCAAAAATGTGCCCTGTAGGAGTATGCTGTTCTGGAATAACCTCCTCTGCTGGGTTTAACTGACAGGTTTGGGTAGCAGGATCTGCAGTGCCTGTGTGGGAGGGGAGGCTAAGAACTGCCTGGAATGTTCATGTTGGGTCCAGCCAGCTCTGACACTTATTTGAGAGATGCCAGGGCAAGGACAACCCCAAGGGACGGCAGTCTTTTGTGACTCACAACAGAGTAGAAGAAAGTCGCTAAGGAGCAGAAACTAGCAAAGAGAAACCAATATGCATGGAGCAGCAGGCCAAAACCATCAAGCACACAATCCAAACATCCTGTGCTACCTACCTCTTCACAGAAGGCATTGGGAATGTCTACAAGTAACCACAGTGAAATAAAGTAATTTGACATGAGGATGGGAGGGAAGTGTTTGTCTGAGGTTGAGCCTGGGAACGAGAAGCTTTTATTTAAATATTTGATTGTATTTTTTTTCTTTCCTTTTTCATGCCAAAAATCAGTGACCAGATGCTCATGTTAATCAAGTTATTGTGTCAAAAAGATTAAACCAAGTAAAAATTGCCCAAGACAAGACTCGTTTGCCTGCAATGTCTCCCAGTAGCAGCAGTGAGACCAGAGAACATGTGTTGGTACTTGTATGCACCTATAGTGTGAAAATCTCATACAAAGAAGTGCCTGATATCATCTGCCAAGCTGAGTAGGGTAAGCAAACTTGGAGATTGCTGATCAGGAATGAGGGCCTAGGACCAGCACAAAGCTGGGTCTTAGTGTGCCAGAAAGGAAGAAATTATTGAAAGGAAAGCCCTGGAGAGTTTGGCTTGCTGCCTTTGCCCCCGTTGAGAAACAAAAAGGATTAAGGTGCAACCTCTGCTTCTGCAAAAAGATACTGTAGCAGTAGCCCTTGTGCCAAATATTTTAATTTCATTTATTGATGACAGCAAGTGCACTGGAAACCAGTCTGGCTTTCTGAGCTACTGACGTGGGTAAAACCATCAGCAGGACTATGCCCCTTTCCCACACTGCACTCCTGTCATTAAATGACATGGTTTTCTGTGCCAGCAAGGCAACAGACTTGGTGATCGAGGATTTCACTTCTAATTCTGCTTGTTCCATGTCTGTGAATGGGTTGCATTTGCTGGTAACCACATACTCATCCTCTTATGGTGGTATTATCAGTCAGTAAGAACTTAGTAATAGAACCAAAATCTGCTTCAGGATAAGTGTTGAATCTTTCTGTATCTATGGGGTCAAAGAAAAGTCACCCAGGATAATGCAGATTGCTGCTCCTTGAAGTGCATGGGGGAGCAGTCATTGTTTTGCAGCTGGGCTTTTGCTGTATTCCAGTGTTTTCATGTATCCAGCAAAGTCCCATGGTAATGCACACAAAGAAATTCCTTCTCAGTGTGAATATAAAAGCAAGTGTCAGCCTCCAAGGGAGCAGCCCGCAACATGCCAGAAGCTGACTGACCTCAATGGCAGGGTAATATGGAAGTGATAAAAATGGGATTAACCAAATTAGTATTTAAGGCCACTCTATATGGTATCACCTAACTTGCTTTGAACAGGAGGTATGAATGTTCCCTAATCTGCAAGGGAACAGGTAATACTTTCATCATTTTGCCCAAAGGTTCAGTGTGTGTGTGTGGCCAGTCTTCGCGAACGAAGATCTGGGAAAGGTCTTTTTACCTTTCAAGCCTGCGCAATGGAT
>JAWWLV010000001.1:90001376-90015737 GCA_035041135.1 Platyrinchus mystaceus
TAGATTTATTACAGCCAGGACTTTTTCTTAAATTCCTTGTACAGTCTTGTGGATCACAAACAATAAACAAGGACCTATGCCTTCATACTTCCTAAACCCCTGGGAAGAAACAGGTAAGCCATTACAGAATTGTCCATCAAAACTGAAATCACAAATTAAAGATGTGGTTTCCTGTAAAAAGTGTGTACTTTTAAATGAATATGTGCTTTTGAAAGGGCAATTTATCAAACTAAAACCACGCTAAACTACCTATGTGTTCTTATGGAAAAGAAAGACCATAAAAACTTTACAAAACTTGGATTAGGTACCTGTGATACAATGAAGTACACAGAGGAGATGCCATTGTTTCCTTGCTGGTTTTCTGATTTTTAGGCAATGTTCTCTGCTTATGACAGGATGCTTTTCATATTTTTACCTCATTAAATTTACCAGAGAATCGTATGAGATTCTCTGTGTCATTCTGCTGTTGATAAAAAATTTGGTATGACTTATGCAGGTTTGTGTTTGCTCAAAGAGAGAGCATAAAAAATTATGTGCTGTAACACATATGATCCAAGTTTAATTGTGAGGGAATTTTTATTTGGATACCTGATGCCAAACCTTACAGATCTCTGCACGCACTCTTCCACCGCTAGCAACCATTACAAGAAAGGAGTGACATACAATATCAGGACACATTGTCATATTATGTGTGAGGACATGGCATATCAGTGCACGTTGTGACAATGTTTTGGGTTAGAAATATATTCAAGAAAAATATTAAGCAGCCCCATTACTCTGTGTTTCTTGGCTGATGTGAAATCAGACATGGGTTATGGATCTTTCTATTACACCAGCTCTTTATGTCAACCTTGGGGCGGTCACAGCAATTAGCATGAGTAATATGCATCATCCTTGCAACTCACATACCATCAACTCTGGCAACCACTCACACAAATGACCTGAAAGACAAAGGCTGCCCCAGATGGCTTAAAAAGCCTTGGTCGAACCAAAAGCCTGGTCTTCCAGCTAAACCCATATGAATCATGAGCTCACGAGAAATTCCTTCAACTCAATTTTAGGAAAAAGTTTTTCTAATCGTAGAATCATACAGTCACATAGTGGTTTAGGCTGGAAGGGACCCTTAAAGGTCATCTAGTCCAACTCCCCTGTCATGGACATCTTCAACTTAATCATGTTGCTCAGAGAGCTGTCCAACCTGACCTAGAACGTTTCCAGGAATGTGGCATTTGTCACCTCTCTGGGCAACCTGTTACCTGTTTGTAAAAAATTTCTTCCTCATATGTACCATTCTTCAGTTTAAAACCATTACCCCTTGTCCTATTGCAAGAGGCCCTGCTGAAATGTTTGTCCACATCTTTCTTATATGCCCTCTTTAAATACTGAAAAACCACAAAGGCTGAAAAACCTCAGCTTTCTCAGTCTTTCCTCACAGGAGAGGTTCCCTCTGATCATTTTTGTAGTCCCCCTCTGGACCCACTCCAATAGGTCCATGTCTGTTCTGTATTGACCCAGGGCTGGATGCAGTACTCCAGGGGAGGTGTTGTGAGAACAGAGTACCGGAGGAGAATGACTGCTCTTGACCTTCTGCCCACACTGCTTTTGGTGCAGCCCAGGACACAATTGGCTTTCTGAGCTGCAAGCACATACTGTTGGCTTATGTGCAGCTTTTCATCCACCAGTGCCCCCAGGTCCTTCATGAGCAGGGCTGCTCTTGATCTGTTCATCCCCCAGCCTGTATTGATACCAGGGTTTGTCCAGACGGGGTACAAGACCTTGCACTTGGTCTCATTGAACCTCATGAGGTTCACACAGGCCCACTTGAGAAACAAGGCAATCATGGATAAAGAAACAGGAGTGTAATAGGATCTAGTCAGGGGATGATTTAATATCAAAGGTAAAATATCGAGGGGAAAAAAACCCTCGAAGCATAAGCTGGCCACCTGTCTAACTATTCTCCTGTGGCCATTTTCTCTGGAGCCATCACACTGAATTTGGGGCTATTTGGGTTTATTGTTGGTAGAGCAGAATCCTTTTGCAGGAAGAATTGGAAAGACAAAGGAAAGAGTAAGTACTGTAAGTGATCTAAGGCTAGGAAAGTAATGGATGAGGAAGGACTTTTTTTCTTTGTTTAAAGAAAAGTTCAATTCACCCATACTCTGTATACCAAGGAATATTTCACCTGACATGCACAGAGCTGCAGAGTTCCTGTGTGCTGCTATAAATGAGAAGATAAACATATTATCTTCTCAAAGGCACACTGAACAGCTGTGTATTGAGAATATCCATTAAACAGATATCTAAAGCAGAATTAATTTTTGTTCATTATAAATTCATAATAGGCAAGCCTGTACTTTTCATGCTGACTCTAGTTTTATGCTGTCAGAGCTTTTTAACTATGCTACATTGCCTCAGCACTTCATTTTACTGCAGACTGAATATATTTCTCAGCTGGTTCTATAACTCTGAAAAAAATCATCCCATGGTAACAAAACAAATAGGCCTTATGGCTTTATTTTTTTCCCTAAAGTAAATAAAAAAAAAAGAACTTTTTAAGGCAGCTAGCTTTTGCAAGATTTTGTGTGTGTGGGTTTGTCTTTGTTTGTTCCCCACTGGTCTCCACTCTACCTTTCCATGGAGGAAAAAATAGGCAAAAATTTCTTCTAAACAAAGACAGATCAACGAAAAGGTTTTATCCTGAAAGTACTATTCACATCATGAACATGATTGTAATACGCAAAGTCTTGAACCTGTCAAGATTTCCATGTTTCACTGTAAAGAGATCCAATAAGATTATTTAAATATTTGTTTATTTTGAGTTTTAGAGTCCCTGTTGATTGTCCACGTTTCCTGTGGAGGACCCTAAGGGATATTCCTCTTCACATGCTAAGAAGAACCTTTGGTCCTTGAAATGTCCTCCGGGGTGATTCAGCAAACATGTTTAAGAGTGTCACATGCTTGAAAAAAATTGCAGAAGCCATTACATAGCCCAAACAGCAGTGGACCATAGCCCATATCCCTTCATTTTCTACACAAGTGCACATGTTCACTCATGTTTGGCACATCTCTTCAAAAAAAGTCTCTGTTTATCTGGTGTGCCCCACAATGCAAACATCGAGTGACCTCATCTGCTGCCTTGGCTTACCCCTGTGCCCTGTGGTGGTCCTTGGGTGTGTTGTGTCTCAGCCCTCAATCAGCGTTTAGAAACAAATTCTACTGGCCCAAGCCCAACAGCAGTTAGGATGTAGAGCTATAGGATGAGTTAGGAGGGTTAGGGTTGTAAGATTCCACCCCGATTCAATGTAAACAATTTCATGGTTCAGTTAGTCAGTCAGCTTCTCCTATTGATTTGTTTTTCTTGCATGGACATTACAGGCATGAGTCTAAAGTTTTCTATAGAAATATTCAGCTTGGAAATAGCTGCAGGGAGGTTTTGGCAGACACAAATGCACACACCCTTGCTAACAATTTTTCTTCAGAGCCCCATTGCAGAAACCAAAGATAATTAAAGGTAGTTAGGGACTGAAAAATATTGTTTCAGAAAGCAATGTGTAATGAGAGCTCAGACAGTTCAATGATTGAACTGCCTTTGTAAAGATCCAGTCTGCCCTCAGGCCTCAATCTTTTGAACATATTTGTCAACAGCCTACCAGCAGCACTTTCTAGGTGGCATTTGGTGCCACTCCGAATTGGGTGTAAGAGCCGTGTGTGTGGCAATGATATATTGCATTTATCAATTCAAATTACTCTTCCAGTAAAGTTCCAATGATATGTGATAACACATTTCCCTGACTTCAGCATATTTAGCAATTTTGTGTGTACATTGCTGTGCTGGATAGGCTTGTCTGGTCACAGACTTTCATTTTCAATGGTATTTCAGCTTATATAAGGGAAGCAGAATCTGGATTCACAACCTCAAAAATTGCACCCATTTAAAAATAAAAGAGGTGGAGAGAGGAGTATCTCTGAATGTCTTCTGCTGTCTAGACCATGAACTAAAGACACCAAAATACTTTGGTGAGTGCTTTATTTGCAACCTTCTGACCAATCTTATTGACCAGGTAACCTTCAACTGAGCTCAGAAACTTGAGAATCTTGTGTAAGATATCTTAGGTAACTTGTTTAGATTCAACCAATCCAAAAAATAGCCTATTTTTCCAGAGATTTATATAAACCTCCGTATTTTCAATAATCTTAAGTTTCCTTTGCCAGTAGGGAAAGTTGCCATGATACTTAGATATATCTGTATAATCAAAATTTCAACATCTTTGAGTATAGACATTTTTTCACTTTTGTAGAGGGTGTGTGCGGTGAAACGAAGTCTATCTACAGTACATACAAGAAAGTTCCCCATGAAAGATGAGTAGCAGGAAAACAGGAAGAAGGCAATGGAGATCCATAAAGCACTTTCTACAACTAATGTTCTAAAATAATTACTAGTGATCCTTGATTACACTGAGGAGAAGTTCAAGGTGAAGCAATGGTCACTTTTCTCACACTGAAGAAGTCAGGGAGAGCAAGCAGATTTATGCAGTCAGCTAAATTAGTTAGAGGAATTAAACACAAATGTGGGTTTTTCTCCCCTCCCTGTATTTATAATATTGAATAGAAAACAAGCTGGCAGTTACTTCTTGCTATTCTGCTTAAAATGTTTTTGTCTGCTCCATGTTTTGTAAACTATATTGAACAGGGTGCATAAATATAATGATCACCAAGTAAGCATCACTCCCTTGTTTCTACCTCATATTCCATTTGCACGGGTTTTCCTCTGGACTGCTGTCTTTTCACCTTAAAGAGCACATACATGAGTAAGAGCAAGGAATACAAGAAATACAACAAAAGGCAACTTCACTTGGCCAGTGATCAATATTCAAGACTATCAAGCATGGTCTCTGAAAATGCCAATGAGATGTAAATATGCCAATAAAAGAGTAAGTTCTCAAGTGCCTGCCCTCCAGTCCCCTGACTCTGCAGAATGGTGGCTACCACAACTGTGAGGAGTTTGCAAGGAGATTCTTCCTTCATGCCTGACTTTATATGTTTGTTTAGTTAAGTCAAACTTCCTTCAACTGTTCCATGGCATCAGGGAAGAGAGGAAAGTTGGTCACAATAAATTAGATTTTTGCCTTGAGCAAGCATGAACCATACCTGTGTAGTTTAAGGAAAGGAAATCAGTGTGAGAGTGCACTGTACAATTAAGCCTGTCCAGGTGCCAGCATCTGAAATGACTCATCTGTTTATCCCACTTCTACATACAGATGCAATAAGCTGCAAAATGAAGTCCCTTATGCCAGGAGAAGGTTGTCAGAATTCTGACTTAAATATATGTGGCTTCAGTTCTGCATAGCCCTGAGAAAGACTCAATCCCCTCTCTACATGTAGCAGATAAAAGAGGGTGTAGATTATATACCAGCATGAAATTGAGAGGAGATCTAAGAGGAAAATAATCTAATGAAAAGTTAAAAATACAAAGGAGACCCCCTACTTTAGAGTACACTTTCTTAAATTCACCAGTCAGAGATTGAACTCCCTTCTGCTCTCTAGTATATAATTTACTGCTCCCTTATTCCTATTTTCTGATCTTATAATATCTATCAATTTGGGTTAAATTCTGATTTCAGCAATTCAGGTGAAAATATAAAGCCCCCTGAAGTGCTTCTGCAAAGAGTAATGGATTTCTTGTGGATGCATAAGGTTGTAAATTGAATACAGTTCTGGTAAATAGCCTATAGCTGACATCCACCTGTTCTAGGATCTCAAACTGCAAGTCCTTCACTAGAATCCATCCAATTTCATGATTAGCATTATTTTTATTATTTTATTGTGCTAAGACCCAAAATATTCTGGGTGCTTTTCAGACCAGCAGAAGACATAGTGTTTCTCCTGCAGAATATACAGTGTAAAGTAAAAGAGACAAAGATAATGGAAAGAAACATAATACATAAACCAATGTAATAAACAGTTTTATCAGAAAGGTATTTGCCTATTTTAATTATATATTTTAAGCTTATGTATTTTAAGTTTATTTTCTTCAGGAAATGGAGCACAGCTCATTATCTTACTAGTCAGCTATGCAGGGAAAGTGTGGAGAGTTTTTTGGTCTTAGTTCTTACCTTGATAGGCATGAGTGACTCCAGTCATGCAGTGTCCCCTATGTAGTTTCACCAAGGTCTTAAAAGGGTTGAGTTCAGGTTACAGGCTTGGTATTATTTAATTAAAAAGTCAATCAACCATTAGACATACAGTCATTGGAAAGCAGGCTTCATTAATTCTGAAACTGATATTCATAAACAAATTGATCTTCCATCTCTGGTTTCTTTCCATGGGTCAGTTCTTACATCCTTCTGACCATCCACATCAATAAATCAACTTTACATGCAGTAATCCCTCCCCTCCTCTTTTTAACATATTTGAGCCTCAGTTTCAAAACCATTTTTGGATATGGTTAGTTAAATGTCAAAACTAAGGGTTTGAGCACTGTAAAGAAAAGCTCCTTCTCAGCAACTCCCCATTGCAATCCTGAATGCAGATTCACTGTGTTGGTGCAGAACAGATGTGCTCTGGGGCAGTTTGCTCTCTCATTTTGCAGAATGAAAGTTGTGCCTTGCCTTAGCATTATAAATAGCTCTACTTGTGCAAATTTCCTTACAGCAGGCAGGCCTTAGAGATAAAAACATGCAATCTCTGGACACCCTGAGAACTAGCAGGGTCCACTGAGCTTGACTGTTCTGTGTCCAAGAAAGGGACTTTCTTGATTACGGGTTTGACAGTGAGTTTATACTGCAGCCAAAGACATGAGCTCAGCATAGCCTAAGCATATTCACGTCCAGCTTATAATAGTAAAGTTGGCAATGCAGTGCGGACTTCTACAGCAATTTGTGGATTAGGGCAGGTTGTAAGTCAATTTGAGACTACAGGAAACTGCTTGGAAAGCTAGTATCAGTATTCAGCTGCATTTGACAGACCAAGCTTGGGTGTTTACAAAATCTTCCATCATGTCTTTGACTGCAATATCAACAGATTTTGGAGCCCTTGAGCAGAAAAGTACTCAAGAAGTCTCTGCACAGTAAATGTAAAGCATATTTGACTAATTCTGTTGTTCTGATGTTGATCAAATAGTTCTAGAGAAGCAATTCCAGGATGTATCCCTTCATGCTATGTATTTCCAGGTCTCAGTCATGAAGGTATCAAAGTTTGAGGGCATTTTGGCCAGAATATGTCCCACAGGTCAGATTGAAATTGAATGGTGCTATTGATCTTCTCTCAAGAAGCTGTGTTCCACTCCCAATCTGTCAGATCGTTTTCAATATTAACAATTTCTTGGCATGGCAGCCACCCATAAACTACATCTCTCTGTGGAACATAGCTTTAAATTGACTAATATTTCATTCAAGTCTTCTTGAGGTAACTGTTACTAACTGTATACAAAATGAGGATCCAGTAGAAGATGCTGAACCATTCCCTCAAAAAAGAGAAAGAATTGTGGTCACTGTCGATTCATAACACTTTGTATATACCACTCCTTCCTTCTCATGCTGTTCTACTGCTCCAGCCTGGAGTCCCTCCAACAACAATACAGTTCTTTACAACTTTCTCCGATGTGGGTCTTTCCCATAGGATGCAGTTCTTAAAGCATTTCTCCAGCTTGGGTTCTTTTGCACAGTGTAGAGTCTTTCAGGAACATCCCTGCTCCCTCATGGGTCACAGGTCCTGCCTGACAACCTGCTGCTACATGGAGTTCTCTCCATGGGCTACAGCTCCAGCACAGTCTCTCGGCAGGCTTCAGCTTTCTTCAAGACATCTCCACCGGCTCTGGCGTGATGTCCTCTGTGGTCACTGATGTGTTCAGCTTTGGCCAGTGGTGAGTCCATCTTAGAGCTGTCCAGAACTGGTACTGTGTGACATGGGGCAGGCAGCTCCTGATGTCTTTTCACAGCAACCACCTCTGCAGCCCACTCATAACCAAAACCTTGCCAATACAAAAGGACAGCACTTCTTGTCACTGCAAAATAATTTAATGGGTCTGTAAAAATTTCTTCAGCTCTAATTGTGGTGGTGAAAATGCTTTCAGCAGCCAAAGACAGAGGAAAGATCGATCCAGTCTGCTGCACTGCCCTTGTGAGAAGGAAAGCTCTGTCCTGCTGCAGGCTGGTGAAAAGAAATAGATGGAATCTTCAACCTTAACTCAAAGAGATGTTTCCATGATGGGGCTGGAGTGTTGGCTGACAGGCAGCTTGAAGAGGGCTAGCTTTCAGGCTAAAGGTAGGTAAGCAACTCCATCTGTCAAGGGAGACAAATGAGCAGCCCCTTAACCCTTTGGTATCTGAGAGAAAATCTCTGAGGGGTCTTCTAGGAGCCTGGGAGGGGTCCCAGACACTGCTGCCATGTGTGCATCCTCCAGAACAGTGCAGGGGCATCATAGCAGGACCTTTTGCAGTGTGTTTTGAACACACATGCACACAATTATATATCCATACAAAGGTGCATGCATATATACATATATATATATATGTACTTATACACACACACACACATATAGTTGTATCCTGAGACTGAAATATTCAAGCCCTCTTATGCCAATCCATGTCCTGACACATCTGTGCTGGCAAGCTCTCAAGTTTCCTGTTCCTGAAAGTAACTTAGTGGAGAGACTGATGGCAAAAGTAGTGAGAAGGGATGACTAGGAGAAAATAGCTGTTTGCTGCCACCAACAGCAATGAGGGTGACACCTGAAACATCATCCATTACAGATGGCATTGAACAACACATGATCTATACAGCCAGACTTCTTGGGCTCACCTCTGAACACTCATGGCAATTTGAGAAAAAAATTAAAAAATGAATTCTCAAAATTAAGGCACACTGCTTTGCAGGGTGAGTCAGCAGAAAGCAGTTATCATCTGATTTTAAGTGTGTGTCCGTTGTTTTCTTAAATGACCAACTATAGAAAAACATTTTCTACGTGCAATCCAAACATCAAGAAAAACTTTGCTTTCTCTTTTATTTGTTTCAGAGCAGCAGAAAATACCAAATACGTGTACCCTATCAACAGTAGTGAGTACAGAAAGAATTGTGTCTTGGCCAAAATGGTTAGCCTAAGACTTATAATATTTGATTATGTCAAATTTTGGTAACTGTTTGCTATAAAAGGAGTGAACTTATTGAATACTGAATCAGTATTTTTTGAATGTCTCTTTTCAAAATATGACTTATGTACATGCATGGCTCAGCCGAAACTGTAAAATTTAAATACTTGTAAAAAGGTTTTGCAAGGCACCTTCTAAGTTATTTTAGGCCTCAGATTCAGTAAAATAAATGAAAAATTTCAAGGAAATCATTTTTTTCTCTATTCCATCTTAAGGTATTTCAACATGACTGCTGGGCATAGGTGGTGGGAAGCTGAGCTACAAAAGAGAATCAGGTGAGTTAAAAAGACCTCTGAAGAGCTTCAAGACCAACTCACTATGAGAATATCTGCCTTAATGCCCCAACGTGAAATATGGCGTGATTTACAGCTTAATGTTATTTCATCTGCAGAAAATATCCAGAAGAAAGAAATACAAATAAGCAGTGAGCTCTTATGTCATTACAGGCTCTGGTCTCATAGCTACTGTTTTGCATTATAAAGCTCAACCTGTCACCACTTGCTACACCAAGCACTGGTCTTCCACTGCACCAAGTTAGCAGCCCTCCTGCCACTGCCTGCTGCCCACCCACTCATAAAATAAAGCCCTGATAACATGACCTGATAGTGCCAGTACTAACATCCATTTTTAATAAGTCCAGCATAACTCCTTGTCTTAACAGAAAAGTGCAAGGATTTCTTTTCCTGTGCTCCTCCTGTAAATGGGAATCAAAAATACATCCATGTTTCATAATTAGCCGGCACATCTGATCTTTGAGATTTGAAGAATTTTGCTTTTAGCACAAGAATATAAAGCTGTCTGTCTTTGATGTGTAGGGGTTTTTTGGGGGGGTTGGATTTTTTTTTAATAAAATAAAGTTTTCCACTCTTCTCAATCACTTCTGACATAGTGTTGCTCTGGGTAGTAGAAGCCACTACATCAACACGTTTGCTTCTTAGTGGTACAGTTGGACTTTCCTTTGGGTAGGGACATTAATGGTACAGTCTTTCAGGGTCCTTTCTGAGTATATCTGCTGCTACACAGAGAATATTTTATACCACTGAAGCATGAGGAAAGCAAAGGTATTTAGATTTATGTTTCAAACCTGAAAAATATTGGTGTACCTGAAAACTTCTCTGCCCTTTTTCTAACTATCAAACTGTCTGATAGAAGACATGCCCTCCCCTTGCAATCTTTATCATGATAAAGCCTGAATTTTATCAGAGTCCTGAAAATAACAGCTTTTTCCTGCAGAAATATTACCTTTTTTGCTGGGCTTTCACGTGAGTAGGAGTGAACTTCAAATATTACCAGAAGTTCAACATTTCTGACTGTTGAGAAGTCCCTCCTGCTGTTCCTTAACACTTTTCTGTTTTCTTATTTAAAGCACAAAGTAGCTGGTCACTCCATGATTTCCTGAAATTCTCACTGCAAGTGTTGAACTGCCCTGGTCTGGTGTAGTTAATGAACTGCTAATAGGCAGAAGCCAAGGCAGCCTTCAAAGAAGCAGATGCAGAAATTACTGTTGCATTTTACTGCTTTGCATCACAATATATATAGAGAAAGCACATGCAGATGTCTCTATAATGATACAGGTGAAGCTCAAGCATGGTGACATGATAGTAAAATTCAATAGGTTGTCAAAAGTTCAATCCTGCGTATCGACCACAAACATTCTGAGTAAAGCAAGATTGGCAGCTGAGAGACTATTTTTCTTTCTTGTAAGAGTTTTATCTAGATATTAAGTAGAAGCAATCTATATGAGGCTTGATCCACCTTTCAGAAGCTGGTCTTGGTAGACCTAACAAATAATTAAATTTACACCAAAGAATTGAAAGAACCTGTGGAATAGCCACGTAGAAATTACAACATTTTCCATCATGGAAAGCCTCTTAAAATTCAGAATATTTTCTTTATGTTTTGTAGCACTTTCCTAAGATAAACCTTAAAGAGAGATACAGAAACTTCTTTTAAATCTATGAAAATCAATTAATAATGTAGGGTTCCTTTCCTCTTTCTTACACAAAAGCATAGCAAGGATATGACTATGTATTACAAAGGATGGGTTGAATTCTTAAAAAATTATGACTCTAATAAACGTCTAGGACTCTAAAAAAAGGATAGAATGAATTACAGTTAGCAGGAAGCTTCACTGCTGAAAGACTCATACTTGTGCTAGATGCATGGGAGGGTGTCAAGGGTTCTCAGGCTATTGTCTGAGAACATACATATGCTATGTATTCAACACCAACAGGAAAGCAGAGATGGATTCCCAGAGTTGTCATTTAATTGTTTTCAAAAGTTATTGTAGCACAGAGCAAGCAATAGCCTCAGGTTTATTTTATGTTGGTGCTATAAGAGATTAGTTCAGGAGTGAGACATTACCGTCTATCCCCCAGAGTTGCTATATATTAAGACTGTCAATGTATGCAAGTATCCTATTACTTTATCCCTAAAAATATAATCCTCATTTCACAAGCTAACTTACAACAAGTGGTACTTTGTTTCATACTCATCAGCAGGGTAAAAAATGAGAACAACGATTTTTTTTTTAGATTAACTAAAACAGAAACTTGAGTCTTTGACAATAAAAGGGGATGCTCACAGGCCCTACACCACTTTAATTTAGTTTAAAACATGGGAGATGAATGAATATAAATGGACTTATGCTATATATATATATATATGTGTGTGTGTGTGTGTATGTGTGTATATATTAATATATAAAAATATAAATATCTATCTATCTATCTAATACAGGTGAGTGCTCCCTGTAATAGTAGAAAGTAAATGCCACTATTAATATCTTGGTGATGATCTGAGCTGAAAGTTCATTACAAGTCTATAGAGTGAAAATAAATTTCTCTAGCCTGTCTGTAAAGGGGACTTTGTGATATCTACTTCATGCGTAATTCATTGGAAAACAACTACAGTCACATACATAAAGGAACATGGTCACTAGAGATACTTTCTTGTGAAATAAAGAATCACCCAATGAACAGCTATCATTTATGACAATACTATTCAGATCTTTATAACTACTGACATCTCTTTAAAAAACCCATTAGCCCTTCCAGCATAAGCTACAGCAGTAGCTAAAAGCAATTCTTTTAAATACACAGGTGTACTTAACAAATGTTTATGGAAGCGGGCTTCCTCAATCCTGCTCTCCATGACCGCCACTACTCTCCTTCTCTCTTCTTCACTTTCTTCGCTTCTCCATGCCCATGGACCAGGTCCAGGAAGCCAGAGAGTATTGGGAGTTGTAAGAGAAGCCTGAAAATTCTCCTACATTCTGGCTCTTTGTCTGACTCTGCGTAGGAAGCAAACTTGTGAAGACCAATGCAAGCAACATCGGAGAATTAACTTGCCACAGTAAGGCTAATATGGTTTGTAGCCCTGTGGCTTTAACATGACAACCCCTTAAAAGGCTTTTTTTTTCAAAGCATATCACCAGTTTTCACACCTCATGAGAAAGAAAGTACTATTCCAGCTCTGATAATCTTAAAAGGATATAGCCGAACGAAATGGAAATCCATGGAAATATCCTTGGGCTGTCAGTTGACTCTTGAATTGAGTGCTTCTCAGTGCCAAGTTGAAACTATTCTTGGCACTATTCTTGCCATTGTGCAGCAGAGCCCAGATCTAAGTAGGACTAATTGCAAACTGAACTGTCTCCTTTGCAGGAATATCATCCAAGCTGAGCCTAAAAGAAACTGCAAATAAAGAAGAAAAAACTTACAGCAAATTCTGCATTACCTTTCTTTCTTTCCCAAGTTACTCCTTATGGACTCATTCA
The DNA here is from genome assembly GCA_035041135.1 of Platyrinchus mystaceus. Lineage (NCBI taxonomy): Eukaryota > Metazoa > Chordata > Aves > Passeriformes > Tyrannidae > Platyrinchus > Platyrinchus mystaceus. The sequence goes on from JAWWLV010000001.1 coordinate 90,014,301, forward strand.
TAATCCATCCCAATCTGCAAATTATCAAAAGCTTTTATTTTTCTTAGGCCTATAACATTTTGGAAGATTTCTTTGGAACTTTTCTGCCTTGATGTCTAAAAATCCTATAGCCTCCGGCCCTGTCAATTCACATCTCTATCTGTTCCTGAGTCTTTCAATGTCAAATGTTCAGGTGTTGTGCTTCAGTTTGCAGTATTTTTTTTTCCAGTTTCAATAATGCAGGTTATCTACTATCACAGTACCTGCTGTCTTCAATCAGCTTATTAATCTAGTGTCTTCCTTTGGGATAATCACCTTTGAGCCAACTGAGAGTAACCTCCTCCCACTTTTGACTTGGAAGTGCCATGTAAGGTCATTTTAAGGCAGTGCTGGCAGTCAGCTGGAATTCAAAAGAAGAGGTGTGCCTCTTCCTAATGTCCCTGCTTCTCTCTACCAGAAGATGAGTTCACTGTCCTGAAAACATAGTTAGACTACTTATTGGTCAAGCTGTTCAAAAATATTTGCACTATTGTTGTCAATGTGGTCTAAGTGTCACTTTAGTTTGGCAGTGATGACTTCCATTTTCCTGTCCTCATTCTGACTGCTCTGTCTCCACAGGTCATTGGCTTTGCATCCCTGCTCACCACTGTGGCATGTTATTAAGGATAAACCAAGAACAGTCCTAACTGATTTCCATGTATCTATATTGCATTATTGTCCATTTCTCTTTTTGATGACCCTATCTGATAGCTGAATAATCTTCTGTTTCTTGCTTTAAGATTATAAACTAAACATAACTTGTCTCCACCATGGCAAATTCCTGCAGTATAAATATACTACCTGATTTCAGCTGTCTTTGGCTACATGCAGACTTACCTGAAGTTTGTTCAGGGATGCTACCTGTAGTGGTTCAGATAATGTATTTCTTAAAGCTTATCTCTCTTAGTAACCAGAGTCCATTTGGAGGAGGAAGAAGGGACGGGATTTGGGATACATCAGAAGCATGTACCCAGACCAAGGAATTTGGAAGTGCTCCTGGACAAGGAATACAGTCATAGCCTGAGCTGACCTAGCTTTTTTCAGTCCTTCCAGTGACCATGAAATAATAAAAAAAAATAGAGTTTTCAATACTCAGGGATGCAAGGAGGGCCATCAATAAAACCTCTATGCTGGACTTCTGGAGGGCAGATTTTGGCCTTTTCAGGAGACTAGTTCAGAGTGTATGCTGGGGAACTACCCTTGAAAACAAAGGGGTCCAGGAGGGATGGACATGCTTCAAGAAGGAAGTCTTGAACGCACAAGAGAAGGCTGTCCCAGTGTGCCAAAAGGCAAGCCGACGGGGAAGACGACCAGTCTGGCTGAACAGGGAGATTTTAAAGAGGATTAGGGTAAAAAAGAGAGCCTATCAATTATGGAAAAAAGGGCTGGCTACTCAGGAAGAGTTTAGGAATGTAATTA
>JAWWLV010000001.1:90017954-90052502 GCA_035041135.1 Platyrinchus mystaceus
TTGAGGTGCTGGAGCAGGTCCAGAGAAGAGCAACCAGGCTGGTGAAGGGACTTGAACACAAGTCCTATGAGGAGAGGTTAATGGAGCTGGGGTTGTTTAGCCTGCAGAAGAGAAGGCTCAGAGGTGACCTCATCACTCTCTACAACTACCTGAAAGGAGGTTGTAGCCAGGAGTGGGTTGGTCTCTTTTCACAGGCAACTATCAGTAAGACACGAGGGCATGGTCTTAAGCTCTGCCAGGGGAGGTTTAGGTTAGATGTTAGGAAGAAATTCTTTACAGAGAGGGTAATCAGTCATTGGAATGGGCTGCCCAGGGAGGTGGTAGATTCTCCGTCCCTGGAGGCATTTAAGAAGAGACTGGATGTGGCACTTAGTGCCATACTCTAGTAACTGTAGTGGTAGTGGATCAAGGGTTGGACTTGATGATCTCAGAGGTCCTTTCCAACCCATCTGATTGTATGATTCTATGATTCTGTGATTCCAAGGCCTCAGCTTCTTCCTAATACCTCTCTTGGGAAGGAGGGAGAGATTACTAAAGCAAGGAAGCCTGCAACTTGCTTGTCGTGCGCATTCCTGACTGGTTTTTGTAACTTTGATCTGAATAAATCCTAAATAATTTTAGCATTCTAGTCCCTGGTTTCTGAGATCATTTAAATTTCCTAATCAGTATTCCTAATTTACCAAAGTTTGTTCTCTTTAGAAAAACCATTGTCACTTAATCCAAGACTATCCTCCGTGACCTTCTATGACATTCTCATGACTCTTGAAAACAGCATATAAAATAGCACTGCCTCAACTCTTCCAGTGATTGTTTAGTGAATAAATATATCAGATATCATGCTCAGGAATGTGTAGCACTTGGCCCCATGTACACATCTATCTAGGGCACAGAGGTCTTTTGTGCCACTGCTAGTTCCAGTACAGATCATAAATACAAAGACTCTGTCTTTGCTTCCCTTGTAAAAAGCCAGTGTGCCGGTATGCAGGAGTGTTACTATTCTAAGTGAATGTTTTAAGTGGATTCTAGATGATGCTGCAGCAGCCTCAGATGACTATGACTATGACTAATATGAGCTGGCCTCACTGATCAAGGATAGCTTGTCTGGAAACATAAAAGCCAAGTTAGTCCTTAAAGGAATGTTCTTTATTTAAAACTTGACCAAAATAAAGAAATGGTCTCAGAAGTCTCCTATGAAAAAGGGGTGGGCTTCTATTTAAAAAGAAAAGCCCAACAAAACCACATCTTTTACTGAGCTTTTTTAGTCTTCCAGTGGGACAGCTATCTAGTTACTATGTCCTAACTGCTACTTGTGGCCTGGCTGATTGATGTACCCTACTGCCAATTTGCTTCTTTTTGGAAGTATTATAGATTTCTCATACTTCATATTTCCACCATGCTTGCACTAGACCACAATTAAGCAGATTATCTTCCCCTATTAGTCCAGTTCCTTGATGAGAATACTTCTTTCCCTGTTGCCCTTACAACTGAAGCAAACTGCAAGATTCACCTGTTCAGGAGTTCTGCCTGTCTGAGGAGGTCTCCCATGTCAGGTCTCGTTCCAGACAGGTCTGGGTGACATCACATGTGTCTCTCCTTCCTCCCTTTGGTGAGTTTGCTGTTTGAAAGGCAGAGAAATGGATGGTTCTCAGCATGGAATAAGAGACTATGTTTTTTTCACTAAGATAATGTTTCTTATAAAAAGTTACTTGTACCAAGAGAAGAGATTAGGGACCACTGCCCTAACTGGTTAGATTGAGCATTTTGCTGTTGGCCTCAAGATGATCAAGAGAGAGGGGTTCTGTTCTCTGCAGAGAGGACAGAGAAGAGGAGATGAATTAAGGAAGGGGCTTTAGATGGAGACTCTGTGGACAAGGCAGAGACTCCATGGTGTTTGTGGAATATATATTGCACTGTACTTACATATACTTACATGCAGATGGACTTCACACTGCCCTTTCCTTCACCAGAGGGTGCTGTCAGTTAAGCAATCCTTCAAATTTGCCTACACCTAGGTGGGAACCAGTGGACCACCTGATCTACCTTCAGCCACATCAGTCACTAGCAGCAAGTGAAACATATAGCAGGCCATGGTGATAATGTTGCTCTTCACTCTGCCAACAAGCTGATCTCACAGGCAATGACTTGAGCTGCCCAAACACATAGCTGAGGAACTCCTGGCAAGGATCCCTGGATCAAACACCATCTGTTACTGCACAGTGAATAAATGCTGCCTTACAGCTTAGTATCATCACACCCTCCACATCAATTCTGCCTACAGGAATAAGGTGACATGTTGTAATAAGAGGAAGATTCCAGATTTCTAAAATAAATTTACCACTACTTTTAGCAAGGCTTTGGCCCTTCACAATTATAAATCATTGTGACCTTCAACTCCCCTTCCTCCTCCTTTACAGCAGGATCAGACTGTTTCTCCAATAAAAATCTCAGCAGATCGGTGCAAGATACTCTTAAATGATGGCCAGAATGTTCTGGAACACATTCACAAAGATGTGGCACATGATGTTGTGTATCTCATTGCAATGAGTCACACAGTGGATTCAGCAAAGGTAAACCACTGGGCACAGGCTAGAAATAATCAAGCCTGGCCACCCTCTTGAGAAGCTTATTCAGACAACACTGGAACAGGTAAAGACCTTAACTGCTCCACAGTCAATGCTAACACTGCAGTTGCTCTACTCCTCCAGAACCTCAGCTTACTGCACAGCAGCTTGTAGCTGGAGCACAGCATGGCTCAGGACAGGATTGCTGGTACTGTGTGTTCAAGATCAGCAGGACTCAGTAGGCCTTCATCAGTCATCCATAACCCCACGACATTTGTACTACCCTGCAAAATATGTTCACCTAGGGACTGTGACAACTGGGATAAGGTAGTCACTCTTCCAGTCTCTTGCTGCTGCTGCTTCTTCTACTTCCTCCTGCTTATGGTTCTGAGATTGTCACTTTCTCTCTTGACAACTTTATTTCAAACAAATTGCATCATCTTCCCATGGTGAAAAGAGCAGAAGGGCAACAGAGGGCTGCAATCCTTAAATGTATGAAAGGGGCACAAGGGCTTCTGGGAAACATGGAGTTAGCAGCTTGTTGCATTCAAATTACAAAATAGGTTGCTTGAATTGTCACTAATTTGTTATGCTCAAAGTCTTTTTATGGGCAAAATGAGCACAATAATTTATTGTTACTCTAATTAGTCTTAACAGTCTAGTCAAAGAATTGTCAGTCCAGTTATGATGATACTAACAATAATAGTTCAAATTCCATAGCATTAAATGATATACACACAAACTTTTAAATATCTACCTCTCTTTGGTACCCATCCTTCCACTGCCTCAAGGGCCCTGATGTTTTTGGCTTCTAGGGATGTGCAAGCAAGTCCTTCTCCAGTTGGAGTGCAACATTGGTCATTTCTTCCTTCTCATCCTTGGAATGTTTGGGGTAATTTTTGCATATTTTTCAAGAACCTTCAACCCCTTCTCATTCTTCATTGATCTGCAAGTCCATGTCCAAATTTACTAACAATACCACAATTTACAGATGTCAGATAGAAGTCACTTCTAAAACCATTTTCCCATCTCTAAGTCTACTTCTCTGATGACTAGTAACTGACCACTGGTGAGCTACTTACAGCCCTGGGATCATATCCTTTGCCTATGCTTTCAAGGCCATCTACTGTGTTCCCAACTCTGTAGTGTTCCAAATTGTATTGCTTTCTGGGATCAAATATCACTCTGTATGAAAGAACTGTTTGTTTTTACTATTAGTAGATGATATTATAAGTATGCATGTAGCATAAAATGTTATGCTAGAGATCTGTACCATGCTAAGCAAAAGCCAAAACAAAGTAAGTTATTTTAATAGTTGGTGTTATTAGCTAAAATAAATTTCCAGGGAGGCCAAGCAAAGTGCAGACGAAGAATGAGAAATCATGGGACCCATGTTGTTAGTTAACAGGAAGTCTGCACTCTGTTCCAGGCAATGGAATGCTATATTTACTGGGTTAATATGCTGTGATAGACATTCCCATGGTATCTCCATAACAGGGAACTGTAAAAGATGATCCTATAATGCAGATGAGAAATGAGTATTTAACTGTGGGAGAGCTGCCTAACAAAATTTGTGTAGGCTTTTAGTTCAAAGTACTAAGCACAGCTTAAGATATAGTTCAGTTCCCAGCTCAGTCACTGTTTCTTGTGAATTTTCTAAAATAGTGCTTAATATGGGCATTGTCTCAGACTCTTGTTGATAAATGAGAGGAGTGACTGTCTCAATTACTAACAGCTAGAACCTAAAGCACAGTGGTATGAATTCTCAGTGAGCTAAATATATTTATGTGGAATTTTTGAATCTCATAGCCTACATAGACAGGAAATATTTGTGCCCTCACCTGAAAATTCTATTTTTAAATGTTATTTCTCCATTTTTGCTAGCAGTTGAGCTGATTTGCTGCTACTGTCAGCTGCCTCCAACTGGCATAAAACTAAGCGGTGTTTTGATGAGGATTTTTACACATCATTTGGACAGGGATTCTTACTGATGAAGCAGTCTTCCCATCTCCATCCCCACTCACAGCACAGAAACAAGAAGATCCATCACTCACTGAGGCACGGCAGTCATGTTTCCTGGTCAGAGGGATAGGGTTGGGCACCAAGCTCAGCAATGGCTGAGCAAACATCCTAAAGGGAACAGAGGTGTCATCACTTGTGCTGCAGATGAGAAAATGATGTCCTGGGAACACTGTCTGTGTTTGCTTAATGCAAAAAGATGGTTCCAATATATATTTAGCATCCACTGAATTATCAGCATGTATTTTTGTATCCCATCCTGTATCCCTAGAGAGTCTTCAGTAATCAAGGGTAAATGAATGCCTTGAACTATAGAGTATTTATTTTTAATTTACATGTCTGTACTAGTTTTTAACGCTATTGAGGTGAGAGAGGGAATGAAGGCTCGGTAATTAATTGCTAGCTCTCTTTACCTGGCTCTTGTCCTATTACTTTTGGGCGTCAGGGTCTCATTCTGTTTCTGTTTGGTGAATTTTACAATTAACCTCAAAACTAGAAGTCTCCAGTTCTTATTTTGTCTGCTGTGTTAAATACATTCCAAAGACACAGCTTGTTCCAGTACAAATAATTGTTATCTAGAGTAAGCAGGGAGAAATCATGACGAATAGCTGATAAATATGGACAGCTCTACTGCTAGTTTCAGTGGAAGGAGGTTAAGGACTGAGAAGCTGGATATCATTACTGGCACAGGAAAAACCTTAGAGAAGGCAAATTGAGAGTACAAGTGTGTCTCATCAAGAGGTAAGAGCATAAGATTTCTTTGCAGAGAAAGAAATTAAAAAAAACCCATAAAATTCTATCTACAGTCAGCATCCATCTTTGGATGTTCTAAAAGAAAATGGAACAAAAAGCCCATTGCACTGATACATATCCAGCTCCTGTCATAACAGCCTTGAAGGAAATCCATGTGAGAAGCATGCCAGTCCTCTGCAGAGATGCATTGCTGGGGATGAAGGAGGGAAATGGAGCCAGTGAGGATGGTGGAGCTCAAGCACTGCTTTGCAGTGTCTTCTTCAATGAATTTTCTAGCCCACTAACTGAAGAACCTGGAATAATGTATCAGTGGGAAGACACATCTTTTGCAGTCTATTCAGAAGGAGTAAATGAGCACCTTCTTCAGCTACACAGAAGGTGCTCATTTACTGTATTGCAATGCATTTCAAAACACAGCACCTTAATTCTACTGAAGTGGCTCTTCAGATCTAAGCCACCATAACTCAAAGGGAAACTTCAGTGTGGAGAAGAAATTTCCATCTTCTCCTATGTATATGTTTTCCACGCAGAAAAGTCTTGGCAGAAATTTCCGTTTTTTTTTATCTACATGTTTTCTGTGTAGAAAAGTCTTGGAACAACCTTCAGAAATAAACCTATTCCCTCAGCTTCTGAAGTCAAATGACCTCACACTTAGGCCTTCTCATTTTCTTTCCATTTCTCCCCCATAGTTTAGGGGTTTTTTTTCCAAAATGTGTCACATTCTGCTTTAAACAAGTAGGATATTTACTACTTCCTCCAATGAGACCATTATTAGGCCAATACTTAAACACTTTTGAAAGTGTCACCAGTACTTTCTTCTTTACTATCCTGATATTTGTATTTCACCATCATGATCATCTCTTACAAAATTTCTGCTCTCAGTTACACTAATCTTTGATTTCCCTGATGTACCCTTAAGCAGGAGATGCACCATAAGATATCAAAACTAATACTCATGATGTTCATTAAAAGAAAACTGAGAACTAGTGAAATCTGTATAGACACCCACTTACTAATCATGGTGGCTGAGTCTCGATTACTCTGTATACTGTAGAAAGAGCTATGCAGAAGGATACTGGGCAGTTGATGGGAATGCCATACTGGTACTTCTCTTACATTTATTATTTTAATCTTCTTTTCTTCAAGATCTGGAGCTGTCAAAAAAGCATTTTCAAAAAATTTTCTGATAATAATTTTGCAAAAGTTACTTTGGAGAAATTAAAAACGAAAATGTCTTGACATTTTTATTTTGGAAAGTCTACAGATTTCAACATTCTAAATATTAATGTTTAATGTTATGACTTTGAGCTGTTTTGACTTGTATATTTTTATATAATTTTTAACATACTTGATTTTGCATTTTTCGTGATGCATTTTACATTATACATTTCAAACTTTGACATGGAGAACACTGTAGCTAAATAAAAACCCAAAACATTGCTTTAATCTTTAAGAGCAGCAGGTACTTAAGTATTGTCTGGCACTCTACATGAGGAAAGTAGAGTGCTATTTCAGGTGCTATATGGTTAGAGTGTATGAAAAATCCCCTCATTGTCAGGTCAGAGAAACTAGGCACTGTCAAAGTGTATTCCATCTACTTTTTTTTAGACCTCAACCTTAGGACAAGGTGAAATGCACTCCATGAAGAACTCATTGAGTCAATGATATAGGCATTCTTTGTCACCTGAGGTATACAAGGGTATCTAAGACACCCTTATGGAGATCTGTTTCCAACTGGAGTGGCAGAGCAGACGGGACAGTCTGATCATCTCAGATAGCACTGGGCTACTGAAGTGAATCCAAGGTGTCTTATACTTTTTTGTTGAGTAGAAAAGAAGATTAAAAAAATATTCAGTTATCATAGACACTCAGAGTGGATTCAGCTGACTAAATTTAGATGTCTACTGCCATGTGAAACATTTTAGGGGTCTCACTTGCCCTCCAGTTGTCTTTCCACTGGGGCCTGAGTTACCTCCGTGTCTTTTGTTACATCTGCTTGCTCCATAAGGTTGTCTTAGATATTCCGGAACAGCTCACATGGCACAAGGTACCTACATTTAAGTAGCAAGATCATGCCCTATAGGTGGCATTCAAGTCCAGATTAAGACACCTAAATTTAAGTTTCTATATGTACACCAAATGTCCAAGTTTCCAAAGGATTCAATGCAGGCAACAGAGCCTGGAGACCAATCCCAATGGCTAAATGTAGCGGCTATGGTCACTTTTAATCATAGAATCATTAAGTTTGGAAAAGACCTCCAAGATCATTGAATCTAACCTGGGGTTCCCATCTGACATGGGCTGTTACTTCCCAACTGCCCAGCTCTCCCCTAGGTGTTGTGTCCTCACTGCCTGACCTGTGAAGATTGCTCAGATACCCCAAGGGACTTCAAATGGCAGCAGATACCACAGGGTGGGCAGTGTCTGGAGCTCTGCAATGTACACACTGGCACTGCTGACAGTACATGTAGGTATTGTGATACGAAACTAATGACCACCCCTATAGCTGGGGAAATAAAAACCGCACCTTGGTCAAGCTACTTACTACTGAGTAGATAAGATCTTTAGATCTAGGGAAAATAAACAAATAAAGGCGTGTTAATTACAGGTTTTATCAACATTTATAATATAAGAAAAAAAGGCAGCAACTTTAATAATATAGAGGCAGTAGTAAAAAGACATTGAATTAAGGAAAACCAGAACAATTTCAATATACCTTGCTCTGTGAGAAGCTTCAAAAATTATTTATTTTCATTTTTGCAATGAGAAATTCTAGAACATGCATTCAGCTCAGCATCTGAAAAGCCTGTGGATTTCAGGCTAGTCTTCCCGGGGAGGGGAGTGGCCTGCCCTCTATTTCACAACTGCACACCCGTTCTGAGAGCCACCTTAACACACAGCACACAGTGATGTCATTCCTAACCTGTTTTCACTGGAGACACCTTCATAAAAATATAGACTATTCAAGTCTGAAAAATGACTTCTCAACTTTTTTGACTCAGCCAGAGGCACTAGATCTTGCTTAGAGTTTGCTGAATCAAGCAAGCTCCGGGCTTATACACTGTAATTTTGGAAGCACACTTGTTCTCCAAAACATTTTTTCCAAAGACTGCAGTCCTGATTTTTTTTTCAAGCTACAGCTCCTAATAAATAGCCTGGCTGACTTTCTCTATGACTTTTTTTAAGGTACAGTTTGCTAGAAAAATGTATGTGTGAAATTTTGGACAGATTGTTTGAGTTTGGGGAAAACTAGCAAAGGAGAAAATCGATACTAGTTACACAAATGTTACTATGGAGAAACTCCTGTCTCTGCAACAGGCACAAGAAATGGTGATTTGAGATCCTGGAAGAACTGAAGAAGCAGAAGCTAATGAAATGTGGATTTGGAACATTTACTCATTCTAAACCTGCTGGAAAGAAAATGAAAGGAAAGGACCTGTATTTTACACAACCAATTGGAATCACTCTCCCACAAGGGAAAAGCTTGTGGATCAGGCATTGTATATTCACAGAACTGTGGTTATGCAGAAAAATTGCAAGCATTTTTTAAATTTTATATATTTCATAACTGGAGCTCTGAGGAAACTTTGGTACAGAATGAGAAAAACCTCATGTAAAATTAATGGAAAAATGAAGATTTGTTAGATCCCATTAACCTGCTCGCTGCCAGTAAGTGGTTCATACCAAAGACTTGCTGATGACTTTGGCCTCCAGTCTGGAAAATAACAAGTCAAAGAACTTTGATTATCTGCTCATTATTCCAGCAGGTAAAAAAAATATATATATATAGAAGAAACTCATTTACCATTTTACATTCCTAATATGTTTTTTTCCATTTCTTAGCCCCATTTACCTTCTTTAGGCACCTACTGCCTTTAAGCAGTTGCCATTTACTACCTCTCTTTCCTTCTCTTCTCTGTTTTTTCATTGCTTCATTAAATGAAATGCCTCAAATGTTCCTATATCCTTCAGTTTCATAAACTTTGTTTCTTCTCCTAAAACATCTTTCTCCTCTTAGGATGCATCAGTTGGGCATGATAGCTTGAAGACACTGCACAAGAGTATAAAGCTATTGCATGCTGTGTACCAAGCACTTGCATACACAGCATCAATTTGTACTAGCATTTCTGGCTGCCATCTCTTTTCAAATTAAAGCATGCTGTTTTCTGTCATCTTTCTGTACCTTTCAGCATTTTTGCCTCTCATTTTTTATTTCTTTTCATCCTGAACGTATGCTAGATTACTAGGGGTAATCTTCAATTGAATCTGGCTTTCAAATCTCTCTAAATGCCTTTTATTCTATCTCTACCTATATTTATAGTAGTAAGCTAGTACTGGATTGGGTTACTATAGTACAAATTTATGTGCAGTATGACCTGCAGGCTTTCAATAATGTGCTGTTTACTTTCTCATTAATAAGGTGATCAGTTTGGGAGGAAGTTCTTTTATCCAGAGTGATTTCAGCTTTTTTTCCAAATAATACCTAGTGAAATGGGATGATTAATACTAAAGTAAATTTAAAAATATCTGTTGAATTGCTTCAAGCAAAGAAAATCTTCTGGCCAGTATTTATTCTTCAGCAGTTCATGTATTGTCTAACATGGGGATCACTGGAACTGTATTTTAATTAATTCACTGAGTTTTCAAAATGTATTATTCCAGAATTTGCTGGAAGAAAAGCAAGAAGATCAATTAAAAAACATTTATCCACTCATGAAGCAAAAGGGTAGAATCTGGGTTTTACATGATTTTTTCCCTCCCCTTAATTCCTAAAAGGTTCTTTTTCAAAGAGTATTTCCAAAGAGTATTTATTCCTTGTCTGAAGGTCACGGTAGCATTTATTTTTATTAACTTGATAAGTAATTTACTTTTATCCTAGTTTTACCCTAGCTATTTATATCTCTCAACTTACATTAACATTTTAGTTTACCTGAGACAAATTGTGAATCTACTTATGTCACTGTGAAATATGCTACTCTTTAACTGGAATAAGAGCATCTGCTTTTCTGCTTTCGTTTCTGTAAATTGGTTTTATGTTGCTAGTGAAGGCAATAGACGTTACCTAGTGGAGAGCACACAGAGCCAGTTACCATGGCTCAGCTGGCATGAAGTAACTTGCTTACCTGCAGTAATTCAATCATGCTCGATTATAGGGCCACATCATCAATTTTATTGCTATGACTTTCAAGAGTAGGTGAAGCCTACAGCTTATGTAATTCTGGGAGGTGATTCCCATAAGATATGATCAAGACCAGCTGGACTGTATGCATTCATATTTTCAAATGTATTTGCGTAGTTTTTTTCTGTACCTAATATTTCAAATTTTTTGATGTATATTCTTACTGATGACAGGATTGATACCACTGTAAATTATCTCAGTCGACTTTTGAAACGTTATTAATTTTATGTCTTCCTTATTTATGAGTAGACCTGCTTTCTTCTCTCTGGTAAGTTTCCAAAAATTGTTGTACTTCTTTCCTGTCTCTGGTACATATTAACTCATTTTGAACCTTTGCTCACAAATATCAGTTTTCACTGCAAACCTGAAAAATTCAGCACCAATCCACTGAAAAGTTGATAACATTTTCAGGAGAGGCAAGATCCTGTTTTCAGTGACTCAGCTCCCATAGGATGTCATATTATCAAAGCAACAGTTATGATTAGTAGTACAAATTCAGTTTCTTCCCTGAGATCAGGAGAGCTATGAGTCTGATTTGCTAAATTCTGATGAAGCCTTTCATTTCTATTGGTTTTCTATGCAAAAATAAGCAATGGTGTTGATTTTTTGTCATAGAATCATAGAATATCTCAAGTTGAAATAGACCCATAAGGATCATTGAGTCCAACTCCCTGTTCCTCACAGGACTAAGATTCTTCTGTAATTTTTTTTTTAGGAGTGCTCAAATACCATTCTTAAAAGAAAGCCTCTAAAGGAATGCTTACCTGATGAACGGGGTGATATTAGTTCTCTCATACCCAAAATGATGCTTCCTGCAAAACTGTACTAATTTTTATAAGGGTTATAGCTTCTAGGTCACATTCCTTTACATTTGTTGGTGATGACTATCACCTTATGTGACTCAGCGCAGATGCTGAAGGGTTTCAGGGGATCCTGGTGTTCATGTTAGCTATCCAAAAGAACTGGACAGGCTTCAAAATTTTCCTCTGAAAATATTAGGGAGTCCCTGTCCCACATATAGAGCAATACACATAATTTGGGTACTTCTATCTTCCTCTTAAGCCTGTCCTACACCAGTTATACCTGCCAGAAGGGAGACTCATCAACTCTGACATTTTTACAGGTATCAGGAAGAAACTGGAAGGTTCAGAAATGGCAGGAACCAGAACAGGTATTATTATTATTTTCCAAAACCCAATTATGGGAAGTCAAGGCTTCAGACAGACCCCATCCTTCAGCTTAGGCTTCAGCTTATTGTTTCAGAAAATATTCAGCAACACTACCACAGAGATGGTGTTTGGATACACAGATGAGAAGCTTGGCCAAAGGGTTTCCTGTTTCTCTGAGCAGAGCCACTTATGGGGAAAATTCCTTCACTGGGGGAACTTGGGCTTTTCCAGGGAATTGAAATAACATCAGAAACATGTCTTCTAAAACCACTTCTTTCTGTCTTTTACGGTGGTCTTGCCATGCTTTTCACCTTTCTTTTTTTTCTTTGTTGTTTCCACTGCTATCCATTTTCTCTTCCATTCCCTCCCCAGTTACAGTAATTCAATCATGCTGAACTAAGGCTCACACCTTAACTAAAGTTCACAGCTGCCTTTGATTGTAAGACAATGTGGTCTTACTATTGAGTATGGTAGGACCCCAAAGCCACTTCTCAAGAGAGGGTAAGTTAAAGTAATCAAAGCATCAAGTAAATCAAATAAATCAAGTGAATCAAAGCATCAACAGCCCATCATTATTAACTTGATAGTTTCCTTCCCAAAGCATGATATATCTATAGCTTCTGCCAGTCCTTCTGTCTTTCGGTTCTCCAGAGAGGACTAAAAAGGGGTTATGTTCCTCCAGCGGGGTTATAGTTTTGATGCAAAAGAGTCAAATCAGGTTCATCACCAAACTAGGAAGGTTTTTTTATTTACCTATGAAGTGATGACAACACTGTGCAACATATCAAAACACCCAAAGGGGAAGACTTCTATTGTGGTTGTTCCCTACTAGAACATGGACATCATCAGACTATTTCTTCCTTGACCTTTCAGCAGCCTGTCTGGAAGTCTCCTTTGTATACACGCCCTTAGACATACATATCTTAAGGACGAAGGAATCTTCATTCTCTCTTACAGGTTATTTTAGACATATTTTTTCTTCATTTCCAAGTTAGAATGAAAGTGAACATCTCAGCACCTGAGTGTTCCAAACCTTTTTTCTGTTTAATTCTAACACTGGCAATTTGAAGGTGATTAATAAATTGTTGGAGCTCTCCCAGAAACTGATATACATAGCAGCATATGAACAAATCTGTATTACCGTCAGCTCCCTTTATAGTCAGTAAAGAGAAATAGGCACTTTTGGCTTGTGATTCATCTGATCTTTTCCAGAGATCCCCTTAGGAGGAGATGGCTTGTGTCCTCCAAGTGCTTATTTCTCTCTGCTGAAAAGGCACAAAATCTAGGCATCTGTCTCAGACTTTAATGCATTTATTGTAGGCGTCCATGGAGAAGAGTGATGAATGCCAAAAGAGTAGGACTCTGATAAGTTTCAGGAGGAGATCCTCTTGTGGACAGCACATCAGTCCCAGAAAAAAAAAAGAACTGCTATAAAACTGCTTCTTATTTTTCAGTAAGCCCTTACATAATGAATCTGCTCCAAAGAAAGTAGACTGACTTCTGTTTGCCTTTTGTAATCAGTTTCTTACATATGCATTTTTGGAGGAAAATTTCCATTTATTTTCTGAGAATTGACATGATTCTTGGCTTATTACACCTCATACATGCCCTTCTTTTGAACTTGGATACTATTGTCCTGGTTTTAGCTGATATAAAGTTCATTTTCTTTCTCGTAGCTGGTACAGCAGTGTGTTTTGGATTCAGTTTGAAAATAATGCTGATAATACTCTGATGTTTTTGGTTGTTGCTAGGTAGTGCTTACCCTAAATCAAGGACTTTTCAGTTTCCCGTGCTCTGTCAGTGACGAGCTGCACAAGTTGCCTTGAGCGAGCACATCTGGGACAGCTGACCCAAACTGGCCAAAAAACATTCCGTACCATACTTTCTAAGTATACAAACTGTGGGGACTTGGTCAGGAGGGGATGATCGCTGCTTGGGGACAGGCTGGGCATTGGTCAGTGGGTGGTGAGCAGTTATATTGTGCATCATATGATTCTATGATTCTATGATCACTTGTAAGTTTGGGGTTTTATTTATCTCTCTTTTCTCATTTTTTTATTGTTATTAATATTAGTATATTTTTACTTGCTTTCAATTATTAAACTGCTGTACCTCAAGCCATGAGTTTGGGGGTTTTTTTACTTTTTTTTTCTAATTCTTCCCATCCCACCATGGGGGAGGGTGCAAGCAAGTTGATGACAGTATTTAGTTGTGAACTAGAGTTAAACCAAGATACATATCTATCACAACACAGAGGGATCCTCTGGCAAACTCATGCAATTGAAGGGATTATATCCACTTGCTTTCTCATTACCTCTATCAAATTCATAAATTGAAAAGTAGACGTCCATTGCTTGTCTTTCCTACTGACAACCTCAATACCTTCAAACTGTTCTCCTCTCTCTTATCTTTTGTTGTACTTTTCCTCCATGTCGTCCCTTTCAGCTAGGCTCCAAACCATCACACTATTGGAAATGTCCGTGTCCCCCCTGCCACCAGATACCCACCACCATTAGCATGGCCCATTGTCCTAGTATAATCAGATTCATATGGTTGTACAAAGACATGTCTCACCCTTCCCAATTATAAAGATTCAGTTTCCTAGTCTGATACTTGTTTTTTCATCCAGATTTTTGGCCATGACTGAGATAGAGAGAAATTATGTTCCAGTCTGGCCATTGTGAGTCTGATTAACCTAAGAAATATGCTATCCCTGAGAGGGTACATGATTCTGGGGTAGCAAGTGCCACACTTGTTTCAGTACGTATAGTGGCATTTGGTACTAGTGGAGGCTCAGTCAACATTCTTTTCAGCACAGGATGAGGCATGCCTCATTTAAAAAACAGCTAAGGTAGCTGACTCAGTTTTGACTAATTCTTTTCATTCTCTCCTTTTTCTTCTTGTCAGTTTACCCGAGACTGAACACATCCATTTCTGTCTTTCCATAGCTTAGAGTTACTGCTTTCTGCTGCTACCAACGTTCCCCGGCCCCCACTCTGTCCTCCACCCCTGATGTATTTCAGTGTGAAAAGGCAACATAATCTCTCTTTGACATGGAAATTGTTCTCATAGTTATTTTAATTGATTAAATAAATAGACAAGAACATGAAGCCCACATATGCCCAGTGTCTGACAATCTGTTACTATTCCAGTCACAGAAAACAGTAGCAATCTTAGATATAATGACTCCAATTACCTTATCTCCCTCTAAGTTGCACCAGAAAAAAGCCCTCTCATTTAAAAACTAATGCAGGACTGGGAAGATTTTTTTCCCTCCCTCTTAGGCACTGTGCATTACTGTGTAGGGCAGTGTGCAACATGTGACTTGTACTCCAGCATTGCAAAGAAAGCTTTGCACAACAGAAGTGACTCATGCATAACTTTCAACAAATAGGTAACTTCACACAGATCCTATGTGGAGTCTTTGTGGTTCATGTAGGTGTTTGAATGAGTATGCCCAAATAGAGGAGTACCCTGAGGCACTGCTCCCGGAAGTGATTTCATATTTCTGTGTTAAGAGGGGACCTTATCTGTGTATAGAAGTATCTGAAGGTAGGGTGTCAGAAGGATGGAGCCAGGCTCTTCTCGGTGGTGCCAAGCAATAGGACAAGAGACAACAGGAAGAAACTGATCCACACGAAGTTCCACCTAAATATGGGGAAGAACTTCTTTTCTGGGTGAGTGACCATGCACTGGAACAGATTGCCCAGAGAGGTTGTGGAGTCTCCCTCACTGGAGATATTCAAGAACTGCCTGAATGCAATTCTGTGTGATGTGCTCTGGGATGATCCTACTTGAGCAGAGAAGCTGGACCAGATGACCCGCTGTTGTCCCTTCTAACTTTACATATTCTGTGATTCTCTTTAAAACTTAGTGGCCCAAGTTCCAGAAGCACACTGGGAAGAGTAATTGTGATTCTTCCCACCACCCACAGGCTAAAGAGTCAGTCTATATCTTCCTCAGGCCATCAGGCTCTGACAATGGTTCAGTTCCAGTTTTGTGATTACTATGACACATTCAGAAGGTGTGAATACAGTAACTACCTTCTTGGGCTTGGAATGGAGATATTCCATATCCTGGGCATGTGCTCCAGACCACTGAACAAAAGGTAGATGCTAAACTGACCCTGATAAAAGTACCTTATCCACAAGCAAGGTCTATCAGAGAACATGATTCAGGCTGCCCACAGTATGTATATCCAGACAAGTCAATGTGGCAACCGGACCAGCAGGGAGGTACTGACTGACGTGAGGCTTCTCAACAGCATGTAAGAGCAGGGGAGATCCTGGACAGTTTGCTCAGGCTCAGAGACATAGAATGTTAAAATTGTAAATTTTAAGCAGAATTTAGCCCATACACCACCTTTAAAGCTTGAAGCAATTTTCTATGTACTGTGGCTGTTATATTGCAAAGTATTTCCCTTATATTCTGTCCACCAGCTAAAGAATACATTGCATAGAAACTTGCCCTCTTACTTGAAGAATAAGACTCCAGTTCCAGTCTCTGGTTAGGACTTTGTTCCAGTTCCCACATACCTTTGCTTTCAATAAATAATGTCATTAGCAATGTGAATTTGTCAGCCTTTCATTCTTGTCACTGATACTTGTGAAGTCTCTTCTCAGCTATACAGAAGACCCCTTTGGTATTTTCTCCTCATGACAGTACTTATACACTGTAATCAAACCACTTCTCAGTT
Organism: Platyrinchus mystaceus; assembly: GCA_035041135.1. Lineage (NCBI taxonomy): Eukaryota > Metazoa > Chordata > Aves > Passeriformes > Tyrannidae > Platyrinchus > Platyrinchus mystaceus. Next base: position 90,034,332 of record JAWWLV010000001.1, read on the forward strand.
TTCTTTTTGATAGCTAAACAGATTGAGCCCTTTAAGTCCTTTATGCTAACAGAAAAAGTATATTTTTCTGAGCACCTATTGCTCCCATGAAGCACTCTCACATCTAAGGACAGTCCATGCCTAAAACTGACAAAGCAGCATGTTCCGAATATTTTGGGCAGTCATCTGCTTTTGTTTCTCTGTCTTCTCTTAAAAACAGGTAGATAAATAAACAGACATTCTAAATTAAAACATATTTTGAAGTCCCTGTGTCTTCTGGCAGGCAGCAACGAAGCTACTGCTTTGGATTTGAATGTTTTTTAAGTAGTTCTACACCTCTATCAGTCCTTTCTACTCAAATGCAATGAAAGTAAACTGTTTCAAATTCTGATTTCAGTCCATGCTGCATTCATTTGTAACACACTGCTGATGCAATGTTAGAAAATGAGCCTTTTCGTTTATTTACTCCACCCTGTTCATTTCAGCATACATTGCAAGAATTTGACAGGCTGTATTCTTAAACCAGAATTTTTAAAGTGGAGCCAAGATTAGGTCATTTAGCTGCTGCCATTTCAGAACATTTTCCAGGTTTCTCTTCCTATTGGCATGTGTATGGGTATTTGGGGTTTCGGTTTGGTTTTGGTTTTTTTATCTTTTCTTTAATATATTAGTCAGCACATTTTTGGGGTTAAGGCTCCACTTACTTTATCCCTACATTTCCAACATCTGTTTTGGGTTGTTCTCAAGTTCCTCTGTTAAATATCTTTCAGTTCTTTATCTCAGAGCATAATGAATTGTGGTTTACCCTTTCCCCTCAATAATACAACCTGATCTCTACTGATGGTAAATGATAGTCATACCATCTGTAAAGCTCCAACACCAGTCTCACTTAAAAGAGAAGTCAATTTAAAAAGAATAAAGTCTAATGCAAGTATGATTTTGCAGCCAGCTTCATTTCTATTTCTATTTCAAACTTTTTGACAGACCATTAGCTTTGGTAATATTTGGTCAAAGAGTTTCAAGAAAAATCTGATCTGCTGAGACACTGAGAAAGTAAAATGTAACATCAGGAGTCAAGAAAGTGAAACAAAATCATTCTTGCTAAAGTACATCTGAATGTAAAAGAAAACGTGAGGCATATCTCTACCACATGGTAAGTTGAAGTTGAAGGTTGGGTTTGCATGTCCTGTCAGCATGGTTAAATACTCTAACCTGACCTAGAATTCCCTCTAGCCCAGTTTTCCGGTCATTGAAAGTTCTCAGAAACTGAAAATATTGCCAATACAGTAAAAATATAATATATTCTCTCATTCTTGTTCTATGAGGGTAACAACAGTTGGTCTGTTTTATAATTTTTTTCCATCAGTGACAATAAAAACTTTTATTGTTTTTCAGCTCATTCTGGGCACAAAGTTCCCAACTGAAGAGCCAAATAATAAAATCCTTCCATCCTAGCTTGGGGGCTCAATTGGAAATAGCTAGGCAAGAATCCCTGGCTGTGGCTTAACATTAGACAGCTGTAGATGACCACCCTAAATGGAAATAAGTTTAAAATACCAGTCACATTGTCCATGGAAAAATGTTGTTCACTATACTATTTGAATCTTCATCCTGCAGAGGCATATGTTTCTGTAGACTGCAGGAAAAGAAATTGCTTCTGTCAGGTTAATTAAAATGGTTGAGAGTTCACTGGAGGTTTTTTTACAGCTGGGATAGCCATCTGAATTCCCTTTCTGTGATTCATGGGAGTTGTAAGGATGTCTTTGAGGGCTGACCAGTGACAGTGACATATATTGTGTCATTATTGCTGCAATTTTTTTAAATGAGCAACATTTTCTGGTTAAATATAAATGCAAATATGCTGTTTCCTTTTTTGTTCTCTAGATGTAAAAGAACCACTTAATTAAGCTAATTAGGATGATTAAATCCCTGGGCCATGAGTGGGCTCTCAGTTCAATTCCTTGGAAACTGCAAGGTAACTGAAACAAGTTAACATAGTCCCTATTTGGCATAACGCTGCAGAGAAGTGAGAGCAGTGGAAAAACATCACAGGACAGCATCTCACATGAATTAGACCAGAATTGTTTCAAGAAAAACTCCCCATAATGATCAAGCAGAGTTGATTTGCACTCATGTTTTCTTCTTGTTGTGCTTGCACATTAGTGCCTTTCCTATTCTTGCTTTGGTTTGATTTCTGTCACATCTTTTATTGTATGATGACTGCTTTTTCAATAAACCTTACTGCATGAAGGTCTGAAGCTACCAAAGCACTTATAAAAGACCACAAATCTACAGCAAAATATCCCTGAACTCTGGGAAGAAGTTTGTTGTTACTTCGCGCTGAGCTTTGGCAAATGATTTTACTTTCTCCTCTTCTCCCCACTTTCATGCATGCTGTTTGGAGTCCTTGGTTTCCTAGACTATGTTACTCCATACAGCTTCTGTAAATGAGATGGAGTTTGTAGAAAAAGGAACTTCAGGCAGATCTACAATCACATTACTTCAGCAGCACAGCTTGATGTACTCAGCAAATGAAATATAGTCTTCACTGGTGGTAGAAGACAAAACTTAGCTTCCACCAAAATGCCGTAATTTGCCCTAATGTTCTTTCGTCTCAGTCTTCCTAGTGATCAGTAGACTAGCAGCCAAGGATCCATGCTGTGTTGAAAGGAAGCATACAGAGTTCAAAGCACTTCAGCCTTAATGCAAAGCCCTCATTAAGAAACATGAAATGCACTATTTGATATTGTAATGTTATGGGCAATGAGAAAAGTGAATGCAATAGCTATGAGAAACACCATAGACAAAAAAGTCTTGTAATTCCAACAGTCCAAATTTAAATCCTACTTTGGTCTTTCCAAGAAAGATTCCAAATATTGGTGAAAAACATGTACTTGCTTCTACAGAAGGTAGAAGGGCCAGGATGGATATCTTTCTTAAGGTCAGCTTTTGTTGTGTTTGTACAGACAGGCTTGCATCATAATGTCTATTCAGTCTTACAGATTTCCCAGGAAAAATTTCAGGAGTGGAAGGTAACTGATAGAAGAGAAATAAGTTTTATTGGCAAGGTCTGATTAAAACCGCAGAAAAATGAACACAGAAGAATTGACCTGTGACACTTGTACGAGAGACAGTAGCTGGGTTTCATTTTGCCTTTTGTCCTTTGCCTGCTGGAAGCTTCATTAGAATATTTAAGGTGCTGCAACCTGTTTCATTTCAGTATCATATTTCAACGCTTGGTAAAGTATTTATGCTAATTTAACGAAACACAGAAAAGACAGGCAATGATAAGCATGAACCTATTTCAAGTGGGTCTTGTGTATGAATTTCCCCCAAAATGTTCACCATTAATAATTGTCCTTAGTTATCCATCCAGTACAGGACCCTTAAGTCTGATGAGCTATTGTGGTAAATTGCAATCATTCAGCTTCATTTTATCTTCCTGGTTTAATTCTCTTTGAATTTAACTTACTGAAAAATCACTCCAAAGATTTTAATCATCCCCAGAATCTACATATTAGCCAAATTGCTCCATATAACCTTAACTTTGCAAAATTAGAAAATGTATTCCCAGGACTATGCAATAACCTACTGTTGATTGTTTTCTTGGGTACACAATTTTTAAGCTTGGAGATATTTTTCATCAAAAAACCCCAACAAAAACACAGGATGGATTTTTATCAGATTTTTCCTTTTTTTGTGTGTGTGAATCTACAGGATCTACCAGTCTCTCTCATTAAACGAATAGAATTGACACACATCTAGAGAAAAGGCACAGAATGAGTTAAGGGAGAGTTTTACATCCTTTCTCCACATATCAAAACATTTAAGTCAGCTGCAATGAAACATTGTTATATCTCGGGTCATTTGAATGTTAAAGCAAAATATTCCCTTTAGAAATTTCACAGCTATTAGCCTTGAGTTACCAATGATGAATGTTTCTGGAGCTGTAAAATTTCTTCAGACCCAAGAGCACATTTTAGTCTAGTTTATTATGGTCTTTCTGTCTCCTTGAAGAGGGACAATCATTACTGATTAGCTGTGCTAATGTAGTGCAGTGTAATAACTACATACACCAGTGTCCACTTTGCTCAGATCTGAATTTGAAAAAAAGTGTTATTTCATAATGCCTGATCCTGAGTGGATATAAAACTTGAGAGACTGATAAAAATACGCTTTCAAAAGCGAATACAAACTGTCCTCAATTCTGCTTTAACATTCAACATGTCTGTATGGATGAACATACCAGGTCCATAGATACATATCTCCTTTCTTGATTGCAGAACGCAAATAATTTTTATGTCACTGGGATTACACTAAACCTTCTAGTTGGGTTTACACAGTAGGTAATTCCTTTACACATTGTCATAGATGTTATTAACTGGCTGGAGAAAGGTTTTAATTCCTTTTCACGTTGTCATAGTCTCTCATGGCTGGAGAAACGTCCTTTTTCCTCTTAGAAATATGTTCTTGTCTGGGCAGAGGATTACAATATTTCTCATGACATTTTATCAAGATATTTATGTTCTCACAGGTCTGCTCTAACATTCTTGATCTGTCCCACCTTTCATGTCCTCACTCTACCTGGCTAATTAGACCATTTCCAACCTCAGATATTTTCTTCTCTACAGCACTTAGCAGATTATTTCCCATCATGTTAGTTAAAAATTACAACCACATCTCCTCCTCAGAAGCATGTCAGCAACACTCTTCCTTGGCAAAATGCAAGTTCTGGGGGCCCTTTATCCTTGTGTTGTTCAAGTGAATATACTGAGTGACAGAGTGGCTACTCTGCCATACCTTAGTTAGCTGCTTCTAATTCCCCACAGCTTTACTTAATAGCTCATCTACAATCTCTGTTGGAAGCACTGGAGTAATGGGATATCCATGTATCTGCCATAGCACTCTAAATCATAATGAAAAACATAATATTAATAGAAAGGGAAGTTTTTCAACTGTAATTGATTTCCATTACAATACTTATATGATCAAAACAGAGGATGTGGTGCAAGCTTACATGAAAATTATGACAAAAGCAGAATAGAACTAACTTTTCTTAGCAGAAGATAAGCCAGTAGCTCTCCATACATAATAGCTGGTATTTTCAGTCCATGTAGGCATATGTTACATGGACACTGACCATAGGCAGGTATTAGGTACTTTTTCCTTGTTTTCTGTGGGGAGGTAAATCTAGGCGGCTTCTCTGATTTATTTATTATTTTTATGTTGTCTAATAATGGCAGTATTGTGGTTGTAATGTGACATTACTCAAATGCAGAGAATAAATGAACATGAAGGGACCATTGCAGCTCTCATCTGGCAAACAGAAGGAGCCTGGAAAAGCTTAATACAGGGGTCGTCAAAGTACGGCCCGGGGGCCAGAACCGGCCCCCAAAGCTGCTGAACCCGGCCCGCGCCCCCCTCCCCCGCCGCAGTGACTTAATACGCGCCTCGTTCTCCACTTGCCTCCAGGGGGCGCCTCTCGGCTACTAACCGGCCCGTGACCGCTTTGGGGGCAGTGAAACCGGCCCTCTGTCTAAAAAGTTTGACAGCCCTTGGCTTAATACATGATTCAGTAGCAAGTGGTGGAATCAGAGAGCTTGCAGATATAATAGATTCATTGTACAAGATCCTCAGCTCTTGGATATGTCATGCTCTTGAAACCCATTAAAAACATTAGTATGCAAAAATGGTGATGAAAATCTAAACAAAACTGTACTCAAAACAAACTTGATTCAGGATTACACCTTTTCACAGAGATTTTGTTTGTTTGTTTGTTTGTTTTAGTGGCACTTGAATACTTTCAGTACATTTAATTTAGATTTATTAAGATAGTGAATTCATATAAAATAAATACTTTATAATTGAGACCATATTTCTTCCATAACAATAAACCAGAAAAAAATAAAACCAAAATATAGTCTGCTAAAGTGAAACATTGCTAAAGTGGAATTATTTCATTATAGAGATTAACATACATTTGTTAAATCACAGGGGAATATACTTTCACATGCAGGCTCTAAATTTGCTTAGTCATGCATAGCCAAAAGTATGTGTGGGCAAATTTACACAGATTTAGGTAGCCCTATGATTAGCCAGCTTCTACAGACAAAAGCATGCAGCTTGCACTAATTCGCTAGCTGTATAATTGTTCCCTTGAAAATTTGTTCAATTAGCCATCAAATCATATTTATCAGGCCTTAAATAATTCATATTTACCAACTGTTATCTCATTAACAATTAACAAATATTTGCTAAATGCAAATTATATTGTAACTTGGATTATGTATTCAAAAAAAGTAGTTAATGGTGATAGTTGGGCAAGTTTTTTTAGCAATGAGTGAACCAGAAAGTCCCATTCTCTTTTGCACATCCATGGGTAAGCATGTTGCTGCTGATTTTCAGCTACCTCCTACTATTTAATTTGTAACTCTTCAGAGAGTTCTTTCTATTGTTATAAGAGAGTCACTTAACATCTTGTGAGGTAGCAGATGAGTACTGAAGAATCTGAGAAGTAAATGTCCAGGAGTACGTGAGAAATGAAGGAACAGGAAGCATTGCTTATAAATGGAAAGCTAGGAATTGGAGATAATTTTGAACAGAAAGTAGCACATAACAACACAGTTAATACGTGTATTTCAAAGTGATCATCCTTACAGTAGCATGAGCATATTGCATACAGAGGACCTCATCTCGATGTTGTTAGCCCTAAGGTAGAAGAAGGTTTTGAAATGCCAGGTTTTACTTCATCCTTAATCTACAGTTGAAGGTGCACACAAGGAAAGGTGAGTCTTGTGCCACTATCCAACTCCCTCTTTGTACTGTTCCAGTACTGCTCAACACTCTCCTGAGCCACTTCAGCACACTAAGTGAATTTTTGAGATGCTTTTCTGATGGATTAGCACACATGAATTGCTCTGTATAGGAACAGACAGGACCAGAACCAACGGTGCGAAAGGAGAACTTGCAGAGCTAATAGTTAAATAGATGGAGGTCACACAACTACCTAAGCCAAATTCTCAGTTTCCACTCAAAAAGGTGTTTCTACCCTATCCTATTTCCAGTCACATATCCCCAGCACTTCACCAATGTGAACATGAATTATATGCTGCAGGGCTAAAACCCAATCCAACAACAGCAGTAAACAATTAATTTCCAGCCAGCTCAGCATTCTGGCTGATATTTTCTTGGAAGATATCAAAATGCTTGTAACATTTCTCCTGCTACTGTTAGTGTTAAATGTTAAGGAGGTGACAAAGTGAGGTTACATAGGTTCAAAATTCAGATCTACACTGATGAGAGCAGCCCTGTCAGCAGCAACACAGATTTAGACTCCTATCACAAAAAAAAACCCAAACCCAACATTAGGGTCAGAGGTGCCAGAGATCAAGCTTAGAATTGTAGTCACTGAAATGAACAGTTGAACCAGGTCAAGGTCCTGGCCCAGACACAGAAGCAGTTTGAACCTCAGGTTTGCAGATTGTGCTGCCAATTTATGCACAGTGAAGGTATGGGTGTATGTGATTCACTCATTGAAAATAACTCTACAAAACAGATTTTGCACTTAATCTGTAATAACCTACCTATTACAGTATCAATCAACAGAAGAGATATTTTGCATTTCAGTCATTTGTTCCATCTTTTCATTTTAGCCTAAGAACCTGCATGTACACGTACATCATCTTCTGACCTGCAGCCACAGGGAGGCAAATCACCAAGTATCAACCAGATGCTAGAACTTAATTTCCACATGAAATTCAGATATTCCTATACTTTCTTTCATCCAATATTATGATATGAAGTCATAATATACTCATGAAACTGAGAAAAAAACCCAAAACTTTATTTTGAAAATACTAAAATTATAATTTGTTTCAAATGAAATTTGTCAGAGTTGCTGCATCAGATGCTCTCTTTCAGCTTTGTCAAGCCATCTAGGAATGATTCATGACTTATAACAAAAATCTAAACTTGAGGCCTTTTAGCTTAGGAAGAGGAGCCTGAGGGAGGATGTGACAACAATTTTCAAAGACAGAAAAGATTACTGAAAGGGTGAAAAAGAACCAGTGCTCTGTGACCATAGCAGGCAAGACAAGAAGTAGTAGACTAAAACAGCAGAAAAACCGATGTAATGCCATAGGAACATATGTCCTTTCTAGGAACAGGTTAAAAATGAACTGACCTGTTTGGGGAAGCTTGAGGTTCCTTATGAACATAGGAGATGAGCATCTGTCAGTAAGTATCACTGATGTGCCTATGACTAAGGATTGCACTAGGTGAGCCAGCAAAATCTCTTCCAGACATATGAATTTGCTCAACAGCGAACTGAACCATCTGAGCTGCTTGGTGTGCTGCAGCAATTAGTGCTCTGTGTGATGGCAGTACTCTGGACAAGGTCTCTGGTTGGCTAGCAGTGCCATCCGCATGATGGAAATCCACTGAGGGAAACATTGGAGTGGACAGCAAAGAGAGGTGTGAGGTATCCTAAGTGGAAAAATTCAATGAAATTACAGTCTCCATTCAAAACTAAATAACACCCTCAGAGAGTGAGTTCTCACCCAGTTTGGTCTATGTTGTGTGTCCCTTTGAAAATCTAGCTTTTCAGACTAAAGTACTTTTTTTTCTGCCACAAGGTCCAAAGGTTAAACCATTTACATTTTAATTTACCAGTATCCCACAATGGCATCAATGAGTGTTGAGAGGTATTTGTTCTAGCAGAAAAGTGTATAGCAACCAGACCCTCCTACAATGCAAGGACACACACTCTGCTACTGATGCTGGCCCTGGAAGCATTCAGTTTCTGAAAGTCATTGAGAGACTGTTTTGGGAAGTGAATGGGAGTGCAGTCTTGTTTAAAAAGAGTCTTTCCAGCTGAGAGATTATGTCATTCTTGTGAAAGATGGTGTGTTGCTCTGACAACATGTACTTGCAGGAATAAGCTGAGAATCAAAGAGAGCTCATCACAGCCTCTTATCTCTGCAGAGGTGTCAGTGCAGTTCAAGTACAGTTTGAGTAGCTTGATTTCTCCTGCTGTTCCCAAGTTTAGGGTGCAAAGTTTCAACAAAAAACATCATTGAGGCTTTATGTACTTCAGGGAGAAAAGCTTTCCAAATTTGTTACCCAGCAGATTAGCTGGTGTGTTGATTTAACTGATACAATACAGCAATTGAAATTACCATTAACACTGGAATGCCAATGGGATCAATCTGGGGCATGCGTTGCCTTTGGGTTTCTCTGGGAGAGAGATATGAAAGCTCTGTGCTGCTGGGAATGCTGTGGGCAGTGGAAAGATGGAAAAGAAAACAAAAGCCATTTTTCTACACTTGTTATTTCCATGAATGAGGTTGCAGTGAAGAGAGATGTCTTTCTGTTTTCCATCACTAAGTTTAACTAGCTGATATGAATTAAGTGATTTCCACCATTTTCTGCACTTCTTTCACTTGGAATAGGCCTCTGACTAAATCTTACCTCCACATTCATTGTCTTAGAAGGAAGGTGCTTTCCTTTGAAAGGAGGTGCATTTCTTTGTTGCAGTTTGAGGCAGGAAGATCAAATAATGGAGCAAGACTGTCATTCTTTCAGCTGAAGGCTCCTGAGAAGTGCCCTTGAATGGACAGGAAGGGGTATTCTTTTCTTCTTCTTCAGATGTATGTAAGAAGTTTGTGATATTCTTTTTGCAGCATACTTTTCAATTTTGGGTTTTTTTCTGCACCACTCTTTCCATAACTAACAGTAACATCGTGTGTTTGATTGTGGTGATGCATGTCCACCCCACTAAGATTAGGGGAAATAAATATCTTTATTATTTTGCTTCATTCTTTCTGGCTCAGTAGACATGCTCCCTTCTTCTTTCAGCATTCTCCATGTCTATATTAAAATTTCTCATTTAGAATACATGAGGGCAGAAATTAATTGAGGGTTACAGGTAGTTTGTTCAGTGAGTAACTCCTAAAAGCCTACTAGCAGTAAAAGTGGCCCTCATTATACTAACATGAGTGTTGCAGCTAGGAGAATCTATTTCCATTTAGGAAAGATAGGTCTAAATCCAAATCCTCTTGGAAGCTTTCCAAAGTTTATAATGAAAATTGTGTGCAGAGACAAAAAGGAAATTGATGCCTTAGCTGAAAGTGTCCAGGAAGTATGCCAACCTTTGTTGCCTTATTTGTTGACACTTTCAGAAAATCCACTTATCTAGGAGGCTGTTTCCCTGTCCTGAAGCAGTTCTGCTTTTCAGAAGACTGACTTTCTATCAAGGTGGTGTTCTCTGTCCTAGAATCACCAGGATTACCCTCAGAAATATTTCAAAGGATGCAAACCCCTTATGTGCCAACCAGACATAATGAGGTGTCATGTTTGTTAGTATAGGCAAGTAGTTCCAACTTCTTCTCTCATTTTTTCTGTTTTGTGACTTTTTCAGTAGCACAAGCTACTGATAGATAAAACCAAAGATACCTTGATGTATTGGGTTGACCTGCCTAGACACCAGGTACCTGCTAAGACAGCTCTCACTCCCCTCTGCAACTGTATGGAGGGGAGAAAATATAACAAAGGGTTCAGGAGTTTAGATAAGAACCATGAGAGATCACTCACCAATTACCATTATGGGCAAAACAGACTCAAAGTGGGGATATTAATTAATTTTATTAGTAACAGAATCAGAGCAGGATAATGAGAAGTAAAATAAATCTTAAAAACACTTTCCCCCCCCTCCACTCATTCCTTCCCAAGTTCTACCTCCTCTTCCCCAGTGTCAGCAGGAGATGGGGAATGGGAGTTATGGTCAGTTCATCACAGATTGGTCCTGCTGCTGCTCAGAGAGAAGAGTCCTTCCCCTATTCCCTGTGGGGTCCCTTCAACAGGAGACAGTCCTTCGCTAGCTTCGCCAGCATGAGTCCATCCAACGGGCAACAGATCTTCACAAACTGCTGCAATGTGGGTCACTTTTCCATGGGGTGCAGTCCTTCAGGTATAGGCTGGTCCAATGTGAGTCCTGCACAGGGCCACAAGTCCTGCCAGAAAAACCTGATCCAGAGTGGGCTCCTTTCTCCACAGGTCAGCAGTTCCCTGCCAGGACCATCCTGCAGCTTGGACCTCCCATGGAGTCACAGCCTCCTTTGGGCATCAACCTGCTCTGGCAGGGGTCTCCTCCACAGGCTGCAGGGGGGTCTCTGCACCCCTGTGGTCCTCCATGTGCTGCAGGGGCACAGCTGCCTTATCATGGTCTGCACCATGGGCCGCAGGAGCCTCAGCTCTGGCACCTGGAGCACCTCCTGCCCCTCCTTCTGCACTGACCTTGGTGTCTGCACAGTTGGTCACATGTTCCCACTCTACTCTGCCCTGGCTGCAATTTCATCTGCCCAATAACTTTTTTTTTTTTTCCTCAATATGTTATTACAGAGCCATTACTGTCATTCCTGATTGGCTTGGCCTTGGCCAGTGGCGGGTCTGTCCTGGAGCTGGCTGGCATTGGTTCTATCACACATGGGGGAAACTTCTGGCAGCTTCTTGCAGAAGCCACCTCTGTAACCCTCCTGCTACCAAAACCTGACCACACAAACCCAATATACTTGCTTATAATTATAGCTATTTAAAAAAAAAAAACAGATTAAAATCACCTGTTCTTATATATTGTTGCAAATATTTTTCACAGATCTCATGTCAACATATTAATTCTATTTGCCTATTTCTGAAAGTCCATGAACTGCCTGTAGGGAGGAATAGAAATGTGTCATGACCAGTTTGATGCTGTCTGAACAAGTGTACACTAGGAGCTCTCCACTTTCAAGCTCACGGTGTAATACTTACTTCTGCAGCACATTATTTTAGGATGCCTGCTCCTTCATGCAACCACTTTCCATGAAGTGTGTCAAATTTGACTACCTTTGAGACATCTTTGTAAAAGGTAATTGAAATTATGTCAGCAGATTAAAAAGATATTAAGAGATGGTAAGCAGACAAATGGATGGAGGAAATTATTCCTTAAGCCTTTTTTCCGAAGGAAATTAGGCTCAAATCAGGCTATAATCTTTAATTTGGCAGCATAAAGTTATTTTAATGTTAATAACTACTTTAGAAAAACTTGGCAGAGTCTGAAATGTCCATGTAGACTTATCTTCATGTGACAGTGTTTGGAGTCGTGACTACTGTCTATGTAAGGATTTATCTCACCGTGTGTAAAAGTTGTTATGGCAACAGTTCTCTGCAAATAATTATATAAATAATAAATGAAAGATTTTATGAGCATACATTAGGGCTGTAGTTCTCATATAGCCATCTTTTGCTGCACAGATTGAAGAAAAGGGTCAGACAGAATTTTGCTTGGTGTGCATATTTATTTGCCTTGCTCAAGCAATTAGGACATTTGCTTTAGGAGGTGAATACTAAAGATTACACATCCGGAAGATAAACATTAGCCAAACCCCATCTGAGAAATAATAAAATTTATGTTTCTTAAAGCCAGAGGTCAGAAGTACAGGTTCTGAGTCTCTCCTAAAACCATGAAGCTAATTAAAAGCTGCCTTAATAAGACTCCTGGGATTCCACATGTACAGACAAATTCCCAGGTGCAGAACTTCTTTATACCCCAGACAGAGACTGTGACCATGGAAAAAGTTGTATAACTAATATATTTGCCCTCCTTGATCTCTGGCTGTCTTAATCCAGATTATGCTGGTTAAAGCTACTATAAATTAACTCACTCACTACCCTTTTCTGATCTTTCTTCAAGTACACATCTCTGCTCTTACAAGAGAGAATCTGAGTATTCATGCATATATATTTCACATGTTCTCAGGGCCATGTCCTGTAGAGGTTCTCCACACAGAGCTCTCATTGAACACATGCAAGGTTGCCTACAAAAGCACTGAGCAACCAAGTGTTGTATATTTTCATCAGAAGGTACTCAAGTCTCTTCATTCAAACTATGGGGGTTTTTGTGTGTAGGAGTGCTCTTTAAAACTGAGAAGTGAAATTAGTGCTTTGGTAGGAGGGGCAGGCGGAAAACTACTGTTCATCATTTAAAACTAGTGAGGAAGAAAATGTGCTTATGCTTATTAGATGGGTCATCAGTGACTTTCAGCAGTCTTGGTGAATCATGAGGCATTATTTTCATGTGCAGCCTGACTGGCTAACGTTATTCTATATTATCCTTAGTATTTTGGGTTAATGAAGACATAAACACGAAACTTGACTCATTAGTTCAACATTGCAGGCAATTTTTAAACATGCTTTCCCTAACTGATTCTTTAAGTCTACCTATAATTATGATAATGCCTGTTACATTAACTAGGTGGATCATATTTGTGTGTACATATATGTATATTTATACATATATTTATATTTTATATATCTATAATGTCTATATATAGAAAATATATAAAATGCACAATTAATAGAAACACAGATTGATATAGCCAGACTCAGTTATGAACATCAAATCATATTAATTAAAGTATCTTCTGTTAATGTTCTGAGATTTTTAGACTCCTCTCAGTAAAAATAAAGATCTACTTTTCAACATGTCTTTAAGGCATAAAAAACTGCCTTTTTTTTTTTTTCTACTAAAGCTGAAAGTGAGTTCTAAGCCAGGATTTCAATAAGCACTGTACTGAAACTAGCTCCCTCTTTTTAAGCCAGGAGACCATCAGCCTAAATAGCTCCAAAACAAAGTTGGCTGTCTGTCAGAAAAGCAAATCCCAAAATACAGGAAGACTGAATTCAGCAATGTGTCTAATTTTAACACACGAAGAATGTCACTGACCTCATACTGTTAGTCTAAACAAACAAGTGATGGTCCTTTCAAAAATAAGCAGGAGACAAGTCCGGATTGTTAAACATTGCTGCAATAATTCTGCTGAGAAAATAGTAGATAATTGTTTTTCTAGTTCAGACTTTTGAATTAAGGAGTGTAAGTGGTCAACCAAGACAAAAAATCATAGCTGACACTAGTAAAGTATGTATTTTAAACAAATATGTATATCTGGTTATATATATAGTCCCCAAAGTCTTTCAGGTGAGCAGCATCCAAAAGTGCAAACCCTTTAATTCATCACCTAATTTCTTCTGGATGATTCTCAAAACGTTCCACCAGTGATGGGTCTAATTCTGTTTGCTACATTTGCTTTACTGTGTCATATGACAATAAGAGGCCACCCAGATCAATAAGATCCAGGCATCCCCAAATCAAAAGATATCAAACCCTCCCTGCCCCCATGTAACAGTCTTCATCCCTTTAGAACAATGAGTAGAATTTCACAAAAAAAACCTGCCTGCAGGATGAGATTACTTCCAATTGAGAAATACGATGAGATTTCTGGAGTGAAAATGACCAGATGATCCTAGGAAGTAGACCGTATACAGAAGGTAAAAACCACAAAGCAACAGTCCTTGATGGTATAATGGGCAAAAAAAATCCTTCCTGTGTCCAATAACACAATTGTTTTAGCCCTGGATACATAAGTAGGGCATACATAAGACTCACACCACTGACCATAAGAGAGTTTGCTGTTGCTACAAGCAGATGCTCATGTAGGGTCCCTTTGCTAGCTGTGACCAGTTTTCAGTCCTCCAAAGGAAGTAAACCACCAAATTCCTCTCCACTCTTTCTCAAAGACAAGTTATATATCTGCAGTAAAACAAACAAACAAACAAACAAATTTCTTCCTTGTGCCCTGCAGCTGGTCAAGAACCCTCAAATATATTTTCAGTTAAAAGCACTAGCAATATGTGGAACAAGCACACATGACCAAATCTCTTCAAACTTCACTTGCATCAACAAGCAAAGGCAGCATTGGAAACCTTAATCACAGGGCCTGGGATTAAGCTTACCTCATAATAAAAATAGTATAATCCATTTTATATTTTGACACCATTCTCTTCTAACTGGAAGCCTGTCCCAGAAATATGCTCCTTCAATGTTTATAAACTTTCTTCATCTTTGCTTATCCTTTCTTAGCAAGGATCTGCTGGATCCACAGGACAGACAAGTCTAGTGATCAGTGTTCAGCAAGGCACAAAGTAAACACAGTAAGTCTTGACCGAATAGTGATTTGTGTATTTTTGTTCTATTCTGAACTGGCTTTTTGAGAGGTTACTGCAGCATGAAGCTGTAGCATGCTATTTCCCCAGCTCAGTCTACTGGGCTGGCCTAGCTGGCCATTGAGATCATAAGAATACATAGCAAAAAACCCTGCAGATTCTATCAGTACGTTCCTTAAAAACACCACATTGTGAGCAAAAATATGTAAACTTCAGAATTAAAACCATAGAGTTTATCTTAGCATAAAAATTGCTTCCAGACCCTTTGCTGCTTTTCAAACTTCAGCAGCTCTAACCTCTGCTAAAATATTGTTGTCGAGCAGAGGTCATACCCTCTGCTAACTGACATCTCACTTGTCCTCTGGAGAAAGGAAAGCTGTGCATGCTACATGTTAGAAGGGAAACATAACATAACCTGGAGTCCAGAGTAGCTTGAATTTCATCAAGTCCACTAAGAAATAAGCTTAAATACAATACTGAGG
The DNA here is from genome assembly GCA_035041135.1 of Platyrinchus mystaceus. Lineage (NCBI taxonomy): Eukaryota > Metazoa > Chordata > Aves > Passeriformes > Tyrannidae > Platyrinchus > Platyrinchus mystaceus. The sequence continues at coordinate 90,049,829 of JAWWLV010000001.1, forward strand.
AGATGACCTAGGTCTCTTGTGCTCCTTCTGACATTTTCTTAAACTGATCAAATGTCTTTACTTTTGACAGTTTATTCTGTCTAGCACTTTTTCTCCTCTATTGCTGGTTCATGTACTTTTGGCTCTCCAATGCAAATAAAATCCTAATACTCTGCTTTAGGGTAGATTCCATTTCCCAAAGAAGATGTCTCAAAGAGAATCTAGCATAATGAATGGCAGCATGAAATTTTTTCTTCCCTCAGATTTTCTTCTTTTTATTTGTGGTGGTCCAGCTTGATGCTTCTTTCACAGCACTGATTACAATAACAGCCGATTAACAACATTCATGAAACTCACACAGATCAGATAAACTTGTACAGGTCTAGATCAAACAGTAGCAGGATGTCAAACAGCATTATAAAAAACAAAACAAAACAACAACAAAAGGAGAAGAAAAAAACCCCAAACAAACAAAACTCCCAACAGTCTTTTTCTGCACCCTCAGACCACTATGTATTATTTTCAATTTTGATGTTACTGACTGCAATAAGGTAAATACAGAATAGTGAATTTGTCAAGTATAAAAGAGGAAAAGGATCCTCCAGCTGTGTGCTTTTCATTTTATGCTTGTTGGAACTATAAACACTAAACACTAAGGAAACCACCCTTAGGACTTACACACCAGACACAGGCAAATCAATAGGTTGAAAGTTGTCAAGTTACTCCAGAGTTGAAGTCACTCAAAAATCTGGCTTGTGAGCTCTTCCAGAGGGCAAGCAGAACTGGAGGCACCCCTCCATCAGAACTCCATGTGGAGGGGCAGCTCCAGCCCTGCCCAGGGATGGCGAAATATCACTCCCCTTCTGTGATGACTACACCCAAGCAAATCAGCTTTGGTACTCCTCCCACAGCCGGTGTTTGTGCCTTGGTTGAGGACAAGATCTCAGCCATGCTGGTTTGGATTTGTTATAAATTATTTGTAAAGCTCCTTTTAATGAACAATCTCTTTTTCTTATTCTCTCTACAACTCAGTCTTTGAGGCTTACAGACAACTGAAGGGATCTATTTGAGAGATGTTATTTTGTCTTCTTAAAACAGTCCCTGCAATCATGAGCTGATTAAACAGCTGAAAATATACTCAGTGTTAAGGGCAACTCATTTGCATGAGCTGTACTAGCTAGATAACCACGGTCCTGTTTTGGACTCTTTGTACAACCATAGCACGCTTTCCAAAAGACATAAGTATCCTGAAAACCAGCTGAAGAGCCAGGGATGAGCCTCATTCTGAAAAGCAGGCTTTACTTAAACTTTCATCCTGCATTTAGCACCTGTTTCTGATCTACACCTGTTTCTGGTCTTTACAATGAAATGATAATGCATGTAATCTATGGATACAGACTCTGAATTAACTCTTGTCATAGCATGGAAGGGGATTTACTTGAAATGAGTCAGCACACACTTGAAAGTCTGCAATGCACACTGAGCCCATATCTTTTATTTCTTAGACTTCCATGGGGTGTTTAGTCTGTGCCAGGAAGGAGGCATATGACTGACTTGAATAATACCAAGCGATAACTGGCACGTCTCTGAATTAAAGACCTGCTTAAAGAACTTCTCATTGCACTTGAAAACTGTGAAGAGTGACAAAACATGTGCGCAGCAACACTGCAAGGGGCTGCTCAGTGCCAGCAGGAATCCACAAATACCCCACAGTTAGAGAGCAAAGAATTCTCCAGAGGTGTCAGTTATGCCACTGTTGCTCCATTCTTACCACTCCTGTCTCACAAGGGGCTGCAGATTAGATGGAAAACCCTCAATCAAGACTTCCCTCTCCTTCCCTTCCTGCTGTCAGGCTGCACAGTAAATAAAGATGCTAAGGCTGCTATTAGGCTGGACTGCCCTTCCTTCCTTCCTGTCTCTGTGACTGGAGAGGGACTACCCACTCTTTGTGCCGCTGGGTACTCACAGTGGGGTGCTGGCTGAAGTGTAGACACATTGACTTACCTCCAGGCAGCTCAAGAAAGCTGAGACAATTTGTCCTGGCATAGGATCTGACCCTATATTTACAATTGATGCAATCCCAAGCACTCATGAAATATTAGTTATGTGAGTTATGCCAAGAACAGAACAGAAACTGAATAACTGGTTGAAAATATATGTAAGACAATGTGTCCCCAAAAGCTCCCGAATAAACCAATTGTGCTTTTCCATCACAATTAAATGAGAGCTAGGGCTCAGTATTATTTAAGGCAAGAAAGGTGATTTATCTGCACAGCCTTGGATTGGGTTTTCTCTATTGTCAGGAGTGGCAGCTAACAGTAGCATTTGGATCCTGGTAAAGGAGAGGGGAATGCAGCTTCAGGCCCTTACTTTCTTGCCAGTGGAAACATTCCGTCAAGGGGTACTGGCACAGCCTGTCCTGAACCATAACCCAAACGCAAGAACCGGTGTTATTGTTAAAAACATGTGACGGTTCGGACCTGGCTCCCTGCCAAATGCCCGAACTCACAGTAACAACCCCTTCCCCCTCCCCTCTTCCCTTAGGGCAAAGGAAAAAAACTATAAAAAGTGAAAGAACCCGAAACCAACCAAATTGTATCAAAAATATATATATTTGGATATATTACAGTTATATACAATTAAAATACTATGTACACCACAAAGGGATCCCAAACACCCCCCAAAGGGAAAGGGA
>JAWWLV010000001.1:90052602-90075738 GCA_035041135.1 Platyrinchus mystaceus
ATCTCCACCTTATTTATACCTTGATTTACGTAAAAATGGTGTGGAATACTGGGAGATGGGCATTTCCTTAGCTACAATTAGTTACCAGGAAGGCCTAGGCCTAAACCATCACGGAACACAACTCCTGTCTCCAGCAGTATTCTTGGGCAAACACATATTGTTAATCAGAGTGGTTGCTGACCTTTGCCCAGAGCAAACCATTAGGGTTTTCCTGCCCTGCTGGGCCAGATCAAATAAGGAAAAGAAAATCTGGATTTGCTTTTCAATGGATAGGAACTTTTCCTGAATGTTTCCTGACTGATTCTCTGCCAGCTTGTCCTGATAGTTGGGGCCCAACTCTGCAGCAGGAAGCCTGGCAACTTCAAAGCCCCCAGCAACCTGGGAAGAAAATCAAGGCAGGCAAAGGCTTCCAGATGCTGAGATTCTTAGTAGCTCTGCAGCCAGACCGCTGGAAAACCCAAGCAGATCCAGGAACCTTGTCAATTATGGTTAGGATTGTTTTGACAGGGTATAGCATTTTCAGGTACTGAGACAAATTATGGATGTCTTCCCATGCAATAAGAAATTCCACTTTGCTGGATCTTGCTCTAATGTAAAATTGTTTGGGGCAGGGGAGTCAGGACTTTCTGGAGCCCAGGGATTCCAGGTTTTGTCTTCCTTTATCAGGCAAGAACCCAAAGTCTGCTGGCTTAGACACTTTTCAGCTTCCTGAAAACTGTGCAAGCTGTTAAACACTTGGTTTGTTCACCCTAGAGAAGAGGAGACTGAGGGGAGACGTCATTGCACTCTTCAACATCATGATGGGAAGCAGAGGCTCAGGTATTGATCTCTTCATTCTCATGACCAGTGGCAGGATTTGAGGAAATGCATGATGCTGAGACAGGGGAGATTTAGGTCGGATATTAGGAAAAAGTTTTTCGTCCAGAGGGTGATTCAGCAGTGGAAAAGGTTTCCTGGGGAAGTGGTAACAGCATCAAGCCTGCCAGAGTTCAAGAAGCATTTGGACAATACCCTCAGGCACATGGTGTGATTCTTGGGATCTCCTGCTCAGGGCCAGGAGTTGGACTCGATGATCCTGATGGATCCCTTCCAACTCAGCATATTCTATGATTCTATGATTCTATGATTCTATGAACATGTCTTTGATCACCAAAACATATTAATACCCTAGTTCTATTTTTCTTAAATTCAGCTCCCCTTTACACTCTTTTGTGTGTAATTATTTGGCAGCTATTTACTGACAAAGCAGAAGCTCTGTAACATAAACTGCACTTAGGTGCTAATGCCATGATTTTAAAAGTAGGAGTATCTGCTCATGAGGAATGAGAATATTTCCTCTTTAAATCAATGCAAAATAAGCCTTTAAAAGTTTCAGACTAAATTCCTACATTTAGGCTATTCTCAGTGTTATATCCTGCAGTTGGAATGAATCCATTTTTGCTCTCCTTGAAAACGCATAGCCCCATGCTGACTTGCATATTGTTTAGACAAGCCTAGTGCTCTATCCCTCATCTGGTCTATTTGAAGAAAATCAATCAGCATTCCTCTGATGAACTTTGTAGGCACTGGTGTTAGACACTCGCTTAGACTTGCCTGCATAATGGAACAGGTTCTTATTCCAAACACCTTTTTTTGAGTAATAATGAGACAACTGTGAGTTTACCAAGAAGGGGTCACAGGTGAATGACAATTACTGGGCAGCAGCAAAATCCTTCTTAGGCAGTTAGTGATTGCAGATGGGAATTCCTTTCAAGGTTGAGCAATTGTCTTAAGCACCTACACTTGTACACACACTGGATTAGCTATGCACCAGACAAAGAAAAGGAAATATATGCTGAAAAAAAATAAAGGAAGAAAAGGAGAAGAGCAGGCAAAAACTATAAGGACAGTGAATGTCACTCTGAGATGTTTGCGAAATGATTGGGTTAAAGGCAATGCCTTAATTCACCTTTTGAATTTGTACTGAGCTACATGTCTCCTAGCTTCCCCTCCCTAGCTTTTTGTCCATCTGTCCACCTTTGATTGCAACTCCTGTGGGTGAGAAATCTACTTTCTTATCTGTCTGGAAACTGCCTGGATTTAATTTAATCTCTAAAACCTCAAGTCTGGACAAAGTAAAACTATGCAGATAATATGAGGTCTCAGATCTTTTGGATGAAAAAACTCACTTCTTGTAAATTGGCTCATTGAGACTAAACAGTAAAGTGGCTGCATGCCTGTCTGCTTGTTGTTTAGGAGTGTTTGCTGGCTCACAAAGCAAGGAATGTGCTTTATATGATACTATCCATGCATCTTTGCATTACTATACTTTAACACTATCTGGTAATTGCATGAATTTCCAAAGGAGAAACATTTCTGCTTTGAAGTCAGAGGGAATTAATTTTGACTATATCTTTCCTTTCCTTCCACTTGTTTTCAACTAGGAAAAAAAAAAATAAGCAAGAAAACCCCAACCAACTCCTCAAGAAAAAATAGCCTGTGGGCAAACCCACCCCCCATTGTGACATCAAAGGATGAACACTGGTTAATTTCTGTAATAAGGTTTCTGTCTTTCCTTAAGTAGTACAGTCCCCATTTCTAGTGGTCCTTTAAAACTCTCTCCTTATGCCAGCCACCTTCATACCTGTCAGTTGTGCTAGAGCCCACAGGTGAAAGGAATTGTTTGGGGACAGCATTTGAGCAGTGGTGCAGTCTGAGTTATCACACTCTCCTGTGCAGAAGGATGGCAGCAGAGCCATCAGCCAATAGTGCCCACTGCTTCCAGCACAGCTCAGCTGCAGCTGGGGATTGGGACTGATCTCTCCACGACACTGATGGTGAAGATAAATAAATCTTCAGAGATAGAGTTATCCAGCTGTATTAGTCTAACTGCTGGACTCTCTCCCTCTCACAGACCCACAGCCACTGTATTCACACACACTGTGTGAGAGTTGATAACACAGCAGCGAGAGGCTTATTACCAACATTTCCTATGCACTGCCATTTATTGCAACCATGACATGAGCTAAGACATCAGTAAACGAGAAGACTATTGTCTCAACTGCCTCTCCCTTCTAATGGATCTTTTCTTCTTCTAATAGGCTTTTCTTCTTCTAATAGGCTTTTCATTTGGAGAGGAAATGACAATAAAATTGTGATTTTGCTTTCAAACTGAATATCAGGGAAAGGAAATTAATATTAAGGTAGCTGCTGTTCGAAAAAGCCTACATGTCTCTGAAATGCTATTGGGCCAGTAAGTGGCAGTCCATGAAAAGACATAAGAGTTTGTCACCATCAGTGAGTCCCTTCTTAAACACCAGGGAACAGCGAATGTAGTGACCATTTGAGGAGTTTTTGCATATTTTCTTTGAGGATGATGCTGGGTGATGATCCATTAGATCCACATGAACTGAGGATGGTAGAGTTGTAACATCCTAAGTTTCTTCTAAGAAGAGAAATTGAACACTGAGGGAAAGTCAGCACATGGCAACAAAAAAACCCCCAAAAAACAATACAAAACAACACAACAAAACAGAACAAAACAAAAAAAACCTACAACAACAACAAAGCAGCTAAAATAAACTACTCTGTGTTGACTGGATTAGTTTCCCTTTCAACATTCATAGAATGCACATACCAATGTCCCAAAATGGCAATTACACCATGCAGCAGTGGACTTTTCTAAAATCAATCTATTGATCTATTTATCCAATTTCAGCAAAGATTTTCACATCTTTTATTCAGTGCTCTGAGTCAAGCTTGCTCAGTACTCTCATCATGCAGAATGAATTTCCTGGCATGGCTGCATGGGAACCAGTCAAGAATAGACTGGGTGATGTTCAGTTGGGTCCATGGTCTCAAAAGCAGAACATGTTAGCACAGAGAGCACAATGCTGGAGGAGATGTCATGGGCTGGTTTGACCAGAAGTTAGTTCCCAGCCCTGTTTGAAGTCTACATCCACCTACAAGGTAATGCAGCTGAACTACTTGGGAGTGTTCAAGGCCAGGTTGGACAGAGCTTTGAGCAACCTGGCCAAGTGGAAGGGAGGTTGGAACTAGATGATCTTTAAGGCCCCTTCCAACACAAACCATTTTATGTTTCTGTAAGATAAATACACAGCATGAGAAGGTTGTAGGGTCAAGAATTGCTTAGAGAGGTCAAACCACTTGAAGTGGGACTGGGAGAAACAAATTGAAGGCAGAGGTGTAGGAGAAATAGCAAATAGAAAAAATCAAAATGGGGACATAAAATGAAAACTGTGGGAGGAGTAAAAGGCAAAAAAGGTGCATGAAAGGAAAAGGGCAAGAAATCTCTATGAACAGGTCACCTCCATCCTGTCCTCAGCTACCAGCCATTCTTGATCAATATTCTGTGCCTGACAGCAGCCTAGGGCAAGGGCTTTAAGCCAAGGTGAAAGCAACCTGTAATGAGCTATTGCATTGTGTTACAACTAAAGGGAAGTTTCTTCTTCACTTCAGGGAGCTATTTGCCTATAAATGGCTTGTTTTCTTTATAAATTTGATCCTAACAAGTATAACTGAATGATATTCATCTTGCTTACCTATCTGTGTCTAATCCTTTTTAGCCTTCTGCAAAGTGTTTTTCTTGAGTGATATCTGTCATGGGGTTACAGAACTGAATTATGTATTCTGGTTCCAAGTGCTAGTTTTTAAATGTTTCCTTTTACAATTGATTTTTTTTTCTTTTTAGCTTCTGCATCCAACGTATCTACACATTTATTTTAGATGACAGTTTAATATCACCTTATACATTTTCTCTCTAGACTAGTCATAACAGTAGCTAGCCAGAAAAAAACCTCAACGTTTGCATAAGTAGTATCTGCTAAAATATTCCTCTTTTTGAAAAAAAAAAACCAAACATTTTTTTAGCTTTCATCCTAATATCACATAGAAATCTTTCACACCAGTAATCACTTCGTTACTCTATCTGGACTATAGTTTTACCTTTTAGTGGCAGGAATGACCAAAACTGCATAGGATATAATATGTGAAGGCAGCACTGACTCACAGACTGTTTTCAAACCCTGATATATGCAGTATCTTCTAATTATCTGGTTTTATATAGCTTTTCTGCATGGGGCTGACATTTTCTTCATATCTAAAGGCATAGTTTTTCCTTGTTATTTGGATGAAAAATTAAAAGAAAAAAAAACAACCAACCAATAAAAAACTGAAACAATAACAACAAAAAACCCCAAACTACTTGATGAAAAGTGTTAATATTTCCTGTCAATATGAGTTACATTCTATTCCAACTTGCCTTTGTCACTACTTCCGCTACTTATCTAACTCTGATGGGTCCCTGTAACTTTCATCTGTAACTCCTGTTTTGGTCACTAATAACATTGCCAACACTGTCACATGATGGTTAATTACAATCAAGGAAAGAAGATAACAGCTGTTTTAGCAGAGTGACTATACCATTGCTTATTTTAACTAAAAAGGGAGAGGTAGACTATATATTTTGCAAAAGAAAGGAAAGTTATTCTGAAGAAAAATATCAAATCAGTGGATTATGAAAGCGGGATTAGCTAGGAAAGCAAATATGCCCGATCAGGAAGTACTTTTCTCTGTGGTGGATGCAATCTGAGACAGAAAAAATGCAGAGAGACAAAATCTCTAAGCAGGAAGACTGAGGAATGTCTACAGAAATCAGCCAGAAGTGAGGTGAGAGAAACCCCTTGGTTTAAATTAAATAGAATAAGTATGTTCTTTTCTTTCATTTCTTGACCCATGTCTTTTATAAACATTGGCAGCTGTGTTGTCAATTTTGCTGAAGTAAATCTACTCTTTCCACTCTCTCCCTCAACACTTTACCTTAACTTGGCTTGAATTAAGAGCAATTTTGGCTGACAGCAAAACATTCCTTCCCTGGAGGTTTACATGAATTTACAGACCAGGGTAGTAGGACACCTTAACCAGATACCTCACTCCCCACACCCAGCACATTTCTCAGCCTACCCAGTGGGTCAAGGACCCCCCAAAACTTAAGCCAGTACATGATCTGGTCTCATGGGGTCAGGAGAAACACTAATAGGGGTAAGCCAAGAGGCTTTTCTAGCATGCATTAAGATGTTGAAGAATATGCCAGAACCAAGTCAGCTCTGCATAATACCTCTGTAAACCTGCAGTGGAACATCCAATGTCACTATCAGTTCCTTAAATTCACATTTAAGCTCTTGAAAGAAAATACTTCAATGCCTGAGCATCCAAATTCAGAACAGAGTACTTTCTACCTGTATATTATTGGGAAAATATCCAGGATCTGCTCCCAGATACACACAAGAGCCGTTATAGCATTCCTTGTTACCAAAGGCACCCACAAATATTTAATGGAAGCCCACAGGACTATAAGGAAATAGCTTTTTTCAGACAAAAAACCTATAAGTAGTTTATTAGACAGACTTGTGTTTCATATCTGTGGAAGGGACTGTGCCCAAAAAGTATTTGTGTTGCCCAACCTAGTTCACTGCTCTGATCAAACTTATTACATCTCCCTATAAACCTGCACTCACACATATCTTGAGACCATAACATCTATTGAAACTAATTCTTACCTGCCTACAGACAGACAGACCAGGAATTTATATGCTTAGACTCGAGCAGAGGATAACTCCATTTTTAGGAAGAAATACATGCTTTGGTTTTGTTCCCATTTGAAAAAAAAATTCTGTTTAAAGAAAAAAAGCTGGGAGAAGTACAGTACCCCACACAGCTCTGGGAACAACACCTCACTTAGCTGGCCTCCTCCAAGTCTGTACCAGGCCATGGGCACTGGCATCTAGGGCTGTTTGATGTCCAGGCATCCACCTCCCCTCTGAGGCAGAAGAAACACATCCAGCATGTGGAAAGGCAGCTGACACTTCTGGTCAAGTGCAACCAGGAGGTTGGTAAATCACTACCAAAATTGGACAGACTACCAATGATAAGTTTCAACAATCTTTCATTTTATTTAAAAAGAAAATATTTCATTTTTTGTTGTGTCTGACCAGGTTGTATCATATAGGCTGAATAAAATAAATCTTTGCAATACGTCAGTTTGAATAATGCTCTGAAGCCAAACATCTGGAAATTCATATTTTATCAGTGTAGCCTATGTCAGACAAGCTAATGTTGATACTTTAACTGTTCCTACCCTTTTTTCCAAGACCTGGATCATGTTATGGGAATTGCAGTGTTCATGGCAAAATGATTGATATTAAACTGCAGGAATTTTAAGCCCTTGGGGGTAATGGTATGCTTTAGTAATCTGATGCAGAACTGAACTTCATGCTGATTAAGCAGAGTGGCCATCTTAAATTGATTTCTAGAAAATACTTAGCTTCTAAAATGCTTTCTGTTACAAGAACTTTGTGGAGGGAGCACAGACTCTGCTTCTGGCATGAATTAATAGGGAATTGGTTGGTGTGTTAACAAAGGCGCTCTCTTTGTCCTTCCCTTTGGGCATCCCTAATACAAATGCATCATTAGCTAAACGGCCCTTTCTGACAACATAAAGAGGTTCTAACTTGAGATTATTCCTTCTCTCCTGCTTTTCGGGGAAGACTAATTATCGCTGATATTACATCTTGACACAGAGAAGGATGTTTTAGCTGTTTCTGTTCAAGTTAGAGAACTGGATCTTCCACTGGAGAGAACCAGACCCCTCTCTCAGTGGCAGCCTATTCGTGCATCCTGAACAAGGCTCCTACACCCCCATACATTCAGTATGTCCTGCAGTTCAGCGAATACAGAGACAAATGAGAATTTCTATAAGTTCTACAGTTAGCAAGTTAAATGATCCAAGCAAAACGTACCAGCCTTTTAGACAGGAAGATACACTTTTGCATGTAATGAATGTACCACTAGTACATTCTCCACTAAGCAGAATATGATTTTCTACTGGTATCCAATAGCCCACTCCGAGAGAACATTTTATGACTATTTCAAATCTTGATCAGTGGGAAAGCCTGAGTCTTGACACAAACATAAACACTGACAATAAATTAGACACAAGCAGGGTGTAATTTTTCAAGATCCAATCTCTGTAGACAGAAATTTATAAATTTACAGGCTGTTTGCTGAGGCTTTGTGACTAATGGTAGCATAAAATATTGTAGCCAACAGGAAAGTGAGGACTCAGAATGATTGAGAAGTTCTGTAACTGGCTGCTCTGATTAATGGTGGGTAAATTACTGTTAATTGTGGTAATAAATGCCATTAGCAGTAATTCACTGAATAGCCCTTTGTAGGCTCCAATCATGACAAAGTTTATCTAGAAACAATGACAGACTAATCTTGGCAAGCTGCAGGCTTTGTTGTGTTTCCTGATGGCTAGTTAAAGAAGTTGCAGGTTGTAGTGGGCTGTACACACTCGTGCCTTAAGAAGGATTGGAATGGCTTTCTTATCAGCTGTTACTCTTTCCTTCAGCTGGAATGACACCTGCAATATATTTTTGTTTGAAAGCAAACTGTGTTCCTCTGCTGCCTCCAGTGAGATGAGTTGCTTCAGGACCTGGGGACCCAGCACTACAGCAGACTTCTGTGCTTTGCTGTGAATTTGACCCTTCAGAGGAAAAACAGTATGGAGCCTAATGGAATTTTTTGGATCCCCAAAAGGCTTACCTTCTCTTCTCCTGCCTGTCCTCCACTCCCCCATCTCCATCCCCCCAAGAAGTATCTTCTTCACATTTCCACCAGTGTCCCAATATACAATTGTGTCACTCTTTACCAAGTGAGCATATCAAACTCTGGCAGTGAATGGATCCATCCTCTTGTTTATGTCTAATATACCCTTTTGTGATGCACAAAGGCAATGGTATTATGCTTTATTGTAACGAGGGAGAGACATTATTCTCATAAGTTATGGTGAGGGATTTATGCAGTAAAATTGCATCTTTATTATATTTAACAATCCATAGTGACAAACTATTACAGAGGTCACTACGTTACACAGCATCTTTACTGGAACCTCAAGTATTAGTCTAAATTAATTCCATCATACTTTCTCACAGCAACATGACAAAAAAGGTATTATCTTCTTATATGCATATAAATTTGGGATGAATTTCATAATACTGTATTGTTTCAGCTCAGCATGTCTGTTGCTGAATTTCAATTACAAAGTGTTGCCTCACTGCTATCCTAGTCCTGGGCATTTCTAGCATGTATTTTGCCACATGACTTGATACAGTTCTGTTTTTTGGTGCTTTGAGATGCATGTGGATCAAATATGCTGAACTTGACTCATTGAGTTATCCAACTTGTTTCAGACTCATTGAGGAGGGAACATGGCAATATGCACACAAAGGTTATGTGACTTTTTACTCAGGGAACAAAGCTGGGTCCAACACGAGGATTTGGTAAAATGAATTTTCCCCCTGGGAAATGAGGTGATCATTTGCTCAGTCAACCTAATGAATCACTGGCTGTTCACATATACACACAGACAGACAGTTCTGCTAATGTGGCTCTAATAAAGCAGCACATGAAACATCAGACATTTGAGCAAGTCATTTCTACAACTGGCAGAATATTGATCTTTCAGAATATTCAGATATTGAACAGCAGTGAGCTCTCAGTTAAAGCTTCAGGATAACAGTAACAAGGTGTCTGCTTGGGCGAGGGGGGAGATTTGGTTCACAGACATGAGATGGACGGATACTGTCAGCACTCTGTGCGTAAATGGTGAAAAGAGAAGGGGGACTACTCAAAGAAGCACATACAACACTGGTAAAATAACATAGTAATTATTTTAACCTATTAGACATACATTCCACCAAAAGTAAAATGGCTCTTTATTCCCAGACTGGTAGCGTTTTATTCATTCATGCTCATCATATTTCCTATTTTCATTAGAGGAGAACCAGTGTGCACACAAGTCATTACAAATAAAACTTCAAGCTCCTAAAATATGTTTATCTTGCATGAAGCTGCTGTTAGATAGTGTAGTCTGCTATACATGAAATAGATAAAATACACCTTAATTTGATAGTTTGCCATGTGATGCATTTTCAGTAACACATTTTCATTAAATTTTACACATCCATATGAGACATCTGATCTTCTCCTCAGAGCTGAATGACAAAAAATAACTTGAGGAGGGGGGGGGCTTATAGGTCTTGAAATGATATTTTGAAAAGATAGTTGATGGTCCAGCTTGCTCCTCTACCAAAATCTCATTCTTTATAGGAACATTCACATGTCTGTCATATTTGCAAATCCCTTTGCCTGTCTCACTTATCAGCCCTCAAATGTTTAATCAACTGTCCTCCTCCACAGACAGCCTGGTAGTCTGCCCCACATGGCTTCACATCTTCTCTGCAACAAAGGCTTTTCATGTGAGTAGCCAAATCTCTTTGTTCCTGTTCCCAAGCAATTTGGAAAGCATATTACTGAGATTCAATCATGGTTTATAACGCTCTTGAGTCTAACCTCAGAAAAGTATCTTATATGCCTAATGCCAATATTTTTTGGTTTACAGATGCATGTCAGATGACTTAATGGAAGAAAAGCTGCACTTTCCTACTGCGTAAGTCCACCTCAGTATTTACATAAGTTACTATTGTATTTTAATGCTCAGTTGTAGCCAAGGAATGGCAGCAAACTCCCAGCTAATGCTCAACTTTCTCATTTTTTGGTTGTAAAAGACATCAAGTCGTTTGTATGTTTGCTCTTTTGGGTTTGGGGTTTTTTTTAAGGTTGTTTAAAATACCTTTTCCATTACTGTAAACCTACAGTAAAACATAAAGAAATAATAGCCAAGAAATTACAGTTTCACAGAGAAATAAGCTCTTACAGCAAAGGTTTTACTGGAATAAGACTTTTTCCTATAAGGGTTGCTGCTAGGACTCTGACATCCTCTGGGCAAATGCAAAGAGTGAGTGAAGTTGTCACAGAACCACAATGACCAAACCAACATCTCATGGCCTGATCAGTGTTTTGGCATGGACAGTCATTAGGTAGACATAGGTAGTGAGGATGGAAAACCTTGCCTGCTTCTACTGCTAGCGAGCTATAAGCCCGAGAGCAATGCTATTTTGAGTCTCCTCAGTAGTCATTTAGATGTATCTTCTGGTTTATAGATTGTCTCCATACTGCAAGACATTAAATAACAATTTGTGTTTGGAGCAGTAAGTGGATCTACTTTGGGTCCCTCAGATATAATATATAGGTTACAAAAACATGTCATGGATATAAGGTGGATTACTGGGGCATTTCTAAAAATTAGGACCTGGTCAGGAGGGTATTGTGTTGAAACGTAGTTAACAAGTTTTCTGTGGTATTTCTTGATCCCTCTGTAAATGCAGTTTTAATGGAAGAAAAAAGAGAGCACACCTGAATGGAAGGTATTAAGTTTACAGTTCCTGTTACAATCAAATCCTGTTTAGGAGCATGCTAATATGTTTATCAGAATAAGTTGCTATATTGGGTCAGTAAAATTTTCAAATTCTTCATTTGAGAATTTTTTTTTCTGGGATTTTTTTTCTGAGAAAAATGGAAGAGGAAGAGGACATTTACATAAAGTGACTTTTGGATGTAAGAAAATACAAGAATCGGCGTCTTTATTTTTAAGGTCTTCTCAGTAATTATAACCACTGCAACTTTGAAAGACAGGATTTGAGGTTGTCTTTGTTTAAAAGTCAAGGAAAAATAAATTTTTGGACTTATGCATTCCTGTGCTACTCTGCTCTGCTAATGTATGAGAAAAAAATTAATTACATAGGCTGAGAAATGGATTGCTTGGATCTAAAGCACTAGCTGAATGAAGTTAAAATTAGGGCTTTCACTCTTCATTGCTCTGAGTATTGCGTTACTCTTAAACCAAGTGGGTGTAAAATGTCACTGCTGCCATTGTGTATTCTGATTAGATACATTCATTATAAATTAACTTGAGGTAGTTGCAAGCATCAAAAGATGCTTTATGTTCATGACCTCTTAACATATATATATATATTTATTTGATGCATATTACATAAAATATTACCATGCCTCTTGCGTAAAGTATGTGCAGGAAATGGGCTGAGCTGAGAAGGTAACAAGAACTCAGATATAGGTATTTTCAAAATCCAAGGACAAAACTGTTGTAAGCATTATAATGTCCTGTAATGTCCTACATTTGAAAAGAGATACTTTCCAGCTTGTTTGCCTGAAAAGCAAAGCTAAGAAAGAAATTAACAGAAGTAAAATAATCCTTCTCTTGCTGAGCCAAAAAACGCAGGTGACAACCTCACCCCTCATAGTGTCCATAGTAATATAAATTCAAAACATACCTCCAAAAAGAGAGCTGAAGCATGAAATTCAAACCCTACCCCCAAAAGGAGAGCTGAAGCATGAATATGTGAATGCGCCTACTTATCTCTCATGTACAGCCACCATGGTCTTTTATTTCATGCTTAGCTAACACAAATCTGCATATCAAAGAAAC
This sequence comes from Platyrinchus mystaceus, assembly GCA_035041135.1. Taxonomy (NCBI): domain Eukaryota; kingdom Metazoa; phylum Chordata; class Aves; order Passeriformes; family Tyrannidae; genus Platyrinchus; species Platyrinchus mystaceus. Next base: position 90,065,009 of record JAWWLV010000001.1, read on the forward strand.
TAATAAAACTTTGTAAACCACAAAATTTGCTTTCTTTAAAATTAACACAGTTGCCTTTTTAAAGTTTCCACTAAATCTATTAAAATCACATAGAATGACCTCTTACAAAGAGAGCAATTACTTGAAAAAGTAACTTACCATGACAATACGTGGCTGTACACACTTTGGAGAAGTGTCACCTTTTCAGGCAGAAAGCATTTATCATATCAAAACAGCTATTATCAAATAATCTGCTATGGACCCCTTAACATGGAAAGGGAGGAAGGAAACTTCACACTTTTTTTTTGACAACATCTGGTTTGCAGGGGATAAAGTGTAGCTTCCCAGCCCTTACTGTGAATATTCTTTTTTTCTTTGGTAAAACCCTGCCTCGGCTGACTACAGCCCTTGGCAGTCTTGTCAGTAAAAGTGATATTTAGAAGAAAAGAGTGCTATATTTGCACAATGTGGATACTTTTTTTCAAAATATAAACCTTTAAATTCTTCACATAATATCTCAGGAGGCAGACTGATACATAGAGAAATAAATGAGCAACTCCACTTGACACTGAAGTCCAAGCCTTACCCTCCTTGATTCCTAACCCTGTTTTTCATGAAGCTCAGTGTAGTTATTTGCATGCCTCCTAAATGGGAGTGAATTAAACTTCCCCATTCATTTCCTCTACTTGCTGTTTCTATATCTGCTTTACAAATGTAGAATGCACTGCACAAGATATACTTCATACAGACATGTCAGTGGTAATTGATGAGCTGTCTGGGGCTTTCCTATGAATTTCTATATTTGCCTGCTGGACCTTTTCATGTTGCCTCCTCAGAAAAGGAGGCTCTCAGTGAAGGCGATTGACTGTCCCTGATCACATAGCTTCAGAGGTTTGGCAATTTCCTCACTGAAGAAAATGCATAACTCTTTCAAAGGCCATGTGGGATGGACTTGGTGGCTTCTCTGAGGACTGCTTTGGAGAATTAAGTGTAAGCTACATGAGCATTACACGGTACTCAATTAACTCTCAAGTAAATTTTCCTCTCTGTTTTTCTTTTTGTACACTATGCTCTGTGGATGGTAGTTATGGAGGGACATCAGAGCAACTGCACCTGCTTTCCCAGGCTTAATGTCTGCCTGGTACCAAACAACATCAGTGCTTCTCCCCGAATGAGGAAGAAGCACTGCTGCTCAGAGAGGTTCTAAGCACTCGTCTGGAAGCTGGTGATGGCCAGCTCCGTATTGAGATGACATCTTCCAGGACAACAGCAAATGGGGGATATCAGTAACACGTTCAGAGCCATCTTAAGGACTGAGGTCTTAGGGCATCCGTATTGCAAAGCAGCACTCAGAAGATATCACTTTGGCTTCAACAGGATTGCAGTGTGGGGTCACAGATGATAGGGGTCTGTCACAGAAGACTCAACAGTACATATGCAGCAATACCAGACACTGTCCATGCTTATGCATCTGCCAAGAGCATCCCTGTGACATCCCTGCTACTGCTTAAAGGTGATATGCATGCACTGATAGACCAGTCAAATGTACATATAAAAGTATTTTCTGCTAAAGAAAAATGAGACAAAATAGGGAACACACTCCTAATTCTTACTTCAGTCCATGCAAATGTTTTTAGCAACAAATAGACACAATCAGAGATGCTCAGCCTGTAACATCCCATCCGTTTTTGTCAGGTCCTTTAGAGCTAACAGCTGGAGTCCTGAATATGTATGGATGGATTTTTGGTAAAGGTTGGACTACACTGGGTTTTCAATTGGCCATGCAAATATTCTTAAGTTTATATTAACTTCAGTTTGCTACACCGTGGTAGAGGAGGTGTTAAATCTTCCAGAGACAGAATCCACATTATTGAGTTTGTTGTGATCTCTGCAAAGACTTAAATGCAAAGCCATAGCCTTGTATTGTCAATATACTGACAAGAAGTAAAACCTATTTGCATTTATCAGTTGAAAGACTGAGACCAAAAATCAGCAAGTACCAGACAAGTTGTGATGCAGTTAGGATCAGGTCAGTTAACAGTCTGTCTACCTTTTCCTGCTTTGATTTCACCTAAATAATGCTAAGCTGTCCAAAGGAGGGATGTCTTCACAAATGTCCATTGATTGTTTTTTCCTATGTCCCAGGTCATCCAGGACAACAAGTTTATCTAAAATGTCACAGAAGACTGAGGTGATTGCTATACCAGAAATGTTTTTGTTCAGTTAGCCATCAGATAACATAAATTCTGAGCTCTTTTGCAAATTCCTAGGGCAACAAACCTCTGGAAAGTGCAGCGTCTGGGCCAAACCTAGCCCCCAGGCCCTCTGCAGCCTGGGCTGTTTCCTCACCTCTTCTATCTCGTATCCTCCCCTCTTTGAGGTGCAGGGAAAGCCCACAGATTGTCCCACAGTGCTGCCTTCTGCTGCGTCAACCAAATATCCTCTGTGGTGTTGTCCATCAAGAAACTACTTCAGCTCCTCTTTGCTTGGAAAAACTACCTCTTAGCAGTACTTCAGTAGAGATTACTATAGTAACATTATGAAGTGCAGTAGATTTCTTTTCAAACTGTAGCAAGTTCAAAATTCAAGATTTCTGGTACAGAAAACATCACAACTTCAGCTTCTTTAGCCACTAGATCAATTTTCCATTTAATGTGGAATAACTTATGTCACTTGATGATCTCCAGGGACCTTTTCATAATAAACCACTTGACAAGTGAGGCAAGTAAGGTTTGCAAGATTTATAATTGATCACTAGTGCTATTGTAGACATGATGGAAATACCATATATAACATAAATACATTTTAGTAAGAAAATATTATTGCTTCATAATCAGGTGTAGGTGTTAGTCTCTGATTTGGCATCTCTTTGGCACAATGAGCCTATGGTTCTGCATCTACAGAATATAAAAATAATGATGTTTTTATAAGAGTTCCAGACATCTTGCCTGTATATGAAATGTAAATACTGTATGCAATCTGTAGCCCTTGAAATTGGGTGTGAAGGAGGGATTCTGTTTGGGCCTAAACACAGGCAAAGCTTTATTTGTGGGCTATATTCCTATGGAAGTGCAGCTGTTCAAATGCTCTTAATACCCAACAAAGACAGCATTGTTCTGTAAATGCAGTTGCTGGAGTTGGTGGGGCTCTGGCCAGCTGTAGGTGGGACGACTGCAACAGCAAGAACCTGTCACTCAGCAGCCCAGTAAACGATGCCTGGTGGCTTCTCACATCGATGACAGACTGTGTCTGGCTGGGTCTGTGAATAACAGGGCAAGAAATACCTTGCTCAGACATGGTGTGTGGTGTGGGCCTGCATATGCAGTCAGCAGAGGAAAGCTTGCTATGATTCTAGGTAGTATATGTGACTAGTGTGGCCTTTGAGGCCAGAAGGACAAGTACAGGGTATAGTCCATCTTTCTCTGTTTGTATTCATACCTCAATTCCACAAAACAAACCACAGGAAGGAAAACTTGTGAGGAGTCTCAATCTAGCTGGCAAACCCTGGTCCCTGAGAAGCTGTTCTCTCTGGAGAATTGCCTACAGGCATATATACAGACAACAGGACAGACAGAAAGCGTCATCTGTTGCATGTCATGTCACCATAAAATTTGTAATCATGCAGCACTTTCTGAATGATTCAACTGTCACTAAAATACTAAGAAGCTGTGCAACAATATTATGTGGTGACACTGCTATAACCGTTGGAAATTTCACCAGAGAACTATAAATCCTCCTAAGGGCTAATAGTAATAAAGGGAAATTATTAGGTTATTGCAAAATGTTAGCAAGTATTTCTTGCTCATTTATTGTAAATATTCAGCATTTTCTAAGAAATAATATTAGGCTAGATGGGTCACTAATAGAATCTCTGGTGACAACAGTCATGTACCTGCACCAAAAAAAAAAAGAAAAAATTTTTTTTTGAGGATAACATCTGATTGCCAAGGAAGTCTTCCTTTGTGTTTACTTGTACAGTTATCATGTCTGCACCAGGAAAACATCAAGCCTAACAGCATTTCCTGTAGCTGGGCTAAGGCTGTATTACAACACTACTCTGTAAGAATGATAGTTGGGAGGTTTTGTTTCTTTGATTGATTATTTTTTGTTTTCCAGAGACACTTGGAGTAATGCAGGCTGACACAGTCCCTCTGTCTTTCTTTCTGGAGTAGTTAGACTTCAACTGGAGTTTTGAATCTGCTACTGTCTTTGAAGTAATTAATTTATTCTTTCAGTTCAGTTGGCTCATACTGTCACTTTGAGCTCCTGAGTGCAACCCGTTTGCAGCCCAGACAAACATGCTGCCAAATTGGCAACATGAGAAAAAAATTGTAGTAGGAGAGGAGTAGAGGAGAGAGAAGCAAATTAATTTGATTCCACTCTTCAAATTGATAACACTTTCAGATAAATATCTTGTGCAAAGGATTGCTTGAACATGATGCCTTCTCAATACTTCACGTGCAAGTTCCCCTGGGGATTGACTTGCTACAGCCAAGTGTAGACAGGGTATATCACCCCTTCTGGCTGCCGCTATCCCAGTATCATATCCAGAGGCTAAGCCACATGACTCAGCTGCCTCCCTCCCATTTTTATTTCTCTCTTTCTGACCATATTTTCACTGTAGAAAATGACAAGAGAACACTGCAAGGTCAATCCTCTCTGTTGACATTTGTTGCAACACTTTTACAGATGGAAATACAGAATAAAGTCTAGTTTTTCAGTTTTCCATATCTCCTATTAGTTTCAGTCAAGATTAGCCATAACATCTTTAATAATATCAAGGCACAAAGTTGAACTTACGTGCTGGTGTTTTAAATATATTTAAGGCTTATTTTACTAGTTTGGACTGCCTGTGGTTTTACAAATTCCTTAGTTCTTTTGATTGACAAATCTGTAGATAAACCAATGGGTCTTAAACTGTCCTCTGCTAGGATGCCTCATGTTTTTTAGAAACAATGTGATCAACCCTGTGAAACTCACAACCTATATCTCATTTTTTTTGAGCTGAAATTAGATTTAGTGGCTTCAAATTTGTGAGTTTGGAACAATATGACCTAGCTATTATAAAACAAAATGAAAGATACGGGAAACAAGATTATTCATATGCAAACATAAATTAATAGGACTAAAATTTCAATGGTCTTATGAATAAAAGCATTTCCCCGAATTTCTTGAAGTTTCATCCCAGGCATTACTTTCTTCAGCACTAAGATCACCTCTGTTCACTTGCTGCATACCTTGACTTTTTTTCATACTGGGTTAACTCAATCTCTCTACAGGATTTTTATCCTCTTCCAAAGTGACATCCCGCCCCTGTTGCAATCAGTGAGATTTTTGATTTTATTTCTAAGAGTCTTGATTTTCATTCCCTATGTATACCAAAGCTGTACCGTTGAGTTGGTATCAGCAGGGAAACAATTCACTGGAGAAAGGCACCTCTGTGAAACTTCCTGGCTGAAAGCAGTGTCACTGAGCTGGGGCACGCTTAGCCATGATGGAGAAACAAGTGACTTCTGAATGCTCCTAGATGTCTGTGTCTGCTGAGACCAACCAGAACACCTGCTACATCCATGAGCTCCTTCAGCCACTACCAGCCAGCTGAGCAACCAAAGAGTTGCCCTTTCCTCCCTCCCTAATCACTGACCTCACCCTCTCTCACTCTTCAGCAAGAACAAAGGAAGGGCACCAGAATAAGAATATGCTCTGGGGTCAGTAAGTTTAAATCCAGAGCTGGCCGTCTGCTCTGATGTGCTTTGCAGCCAACAAAAACACACTAGCTGGGGACAGGACAAAGAAGTGGGCTTGGGAGACTGTGGAGCAAGAGGAGTGTGTGTGGAAGGGAGGATTTCTCCTTTCCACAGCGTATGCCTCATGCCACCTGAAAATATGCGATGACAGTGGGAAAAACTCCCTACTGGTTCACAGCACATCTAAAATATAACACCTAAGCAAGACAAACTTATTCCGATCTTTTATTATTTTATATCAGAGAGTGTTTTACTTATGAAAGAAATGTATAATTTAAAACCTAAAAAAAACCTGCTACCACATTTTTATGCAAGCCAGCAATTAGCTTGCTTTAACTTTGAGATTTTGTTCCTCAGAATTCCTAGATAAGTCAATTATCAGATAAAGATTTAAGTATTCGGTATGCAGGATTGTGCCATGAGGAACCTGGAACCACAGTGTAGCTGTATTGCCATGACCATAGTTCTGCAATCAGACACCACTGTGGTTCTGTGTTAGGGCTTACCCAAGTGGAACTGATTGCAGAATTAAGACATAAATTTACCCATTGGAGTTTGTAGCAGTGGCCAAACCAATTTTCTGATTAAGTAAGAATGTTTTGGATTTAGGTTGATTATAAAATTTATTGCAAAAATTATTTTCCTCTCTTGAAAAGTCAACGTTATACTGATGATGTACTTGTATACCAAGTTTTTTTGGTTTATTGCTTTTTGGGGTTTTTTTGCCCTTTCCAGTTAGTTCTTTTAGGCTTTCAAGGGCTTTTATTTTTGCAAAGCTCTGGAGAGTTGTTAGTTTTTCACCTTCAGGTAAGCAGAGAAAAGTCCATTAGGCTCATGGAGAGGCTGATGTTCTCTCATATGGGTGTCTCCTATATGGTGGTATTTTGGTCTAGCTGCTATTAAGTTTTAAGGTTTTAATTAAAAATTATCTCTGACAAGGAGAGGGGCACACCCAAGACCTGCAGCAAATGTGCCTGGGATCAGAAGTCATTGCACTGTGTAGCTAAAGGGTAGAGCGGGGTAGCACAAAGCGAGATGGGCAGGAGGGAGGCAGCTTGTCTTCTGCTTGTCAAAAAACTCTCTGCTGATGGATTCCTTTGGGAATAAAGAAGTTGCAAAGAGATAGTTTTTCCAAGAAAAGAGTCACTTTTTCCAAGCAGACAGAGGCTGAAGTAGTTTCCTGATGGACAACACCACAGAGGGTGTTTTGCTGAAGCAGCAGAGAGCAGCATGTGGGACGGTCTATGAGCTCTCCCTGCATCTCAGAGACGGGAGGGTATGTGATAGCAGAGGTGAGGCAGCAGCCCACCCTGCAGAGACTCTGGGAAGTGCAGTGTCTGGGGCAAACGTGGGCTGCACCCCCTCATTCTGGAGACAGCAACCATGACCACAATGATTGGTGGTGTAGTCTCCTCTCCAGTGGATAAGGATGAAGTTTTAGGCTGCCCTATCACATCCTATATGTGTTGGATATAATAAGGGGAATTTTATTTGATGCATGGACAATATTATAGATTATCATTGGCTTTCCAGATTAATTCCACATCCCCTTCCATTCTTTACCTTCAATAATTTTTTCTTTGTTTTATAGACTTGGTGCTTTTACAGAATAAACTTGGTGTTTGCTAGTAGGAAGTATTACATGACAAAAGCATTTAGTTTCCCAGGGACTTGGTTGAAAAATCAATCTAAAACTCTTTGTTATTAATACAAGAAAGAATCCCTAGAAAATTAAATAGGCCTTTTTTTCTTGCCACTAGTATCTGGAAAAAAAAAGAGTTACAAAAGGGTTGTTCTTCTCATTCATTTCCCAATAGAAAGACATTTCATTACTGCTTTTGTTAACATAATTATCATCATACAACCTAAATAATTACAATATACTTCAGCAAACTACAAATACTGAAAGGACTTATATGTAAAAAAATCTAGAGAGCATTTTTTCCTTTGTATAATGTGAAAGAAAGTTATATTGAATGACACCTATTTATTTTTCCAATCCAGCTTCTATTAGTATACAAAAAAAGCTGGAGAAGTTGCTTCACAAATATTTTTCTCAGCCAATCATCCAAGTGTCATAAAATGAGCCAATCATAAAATGAAAGTCTACATGAGGTTCATTATCCGATCCACCGATTTTTCACAGCTTATTTATAGGCTGGTGCAGCATATCAGCTGCCAAGAGTATGCATATAGTAGTATTAAACTACTTTTACAGAAAAAAACACCATTTTGTATCACGTTAGTGAGATTCCATTGAGTGTGTTCCTGACAAATGGCTCCCCTGCAGTTGTCTCAGCATTTAGTTTCCAGACAAGACCCATTTATTGCTTCATTTATTGATATGCAACACAAGTTATAGAATAAGTATCATATCAGTAAATCTAAAGCAGTAATTCACACTGCTCTTAGAGACATGATGTCTGAGGAGTCTAAAACTAAACTAACTCCAGGAGATGTTTATGAGTATTGTGAATGAGGGATAAAAAAAAAACAACACCCAAGAGTGATAACTTGATGATGGGATTTTAATTTAATTTGAAGTAATGCAATCAAACTGCATGAGGGGAAGGAATGGGGGGAACAATCAAGTCTCTTAACCAACACTATTTTATCCTGCCATTAAATTGTTATAATTACCCAGTATTTGACCAGATGGTAAGTCATTTCTAAAGTCAGACCAGGTGTTCAAGATGCAGAGATAATCACAAAGCTGATGACTGTGGTGAAACTAATTAAAAAGTGTGTTGCAGTGGCGCAGTGGTGCTGTGGAGAGAGACTGACCAAAAATAACACAGTAGAAAAATTCTGAAGTACTACAAAAAACTGAGTTGGAAAATAATAAACAAAAACAAACAGAATTTAATTCATATAAATTGTCAGGTTCAGAGGAGCACTCTAATAAACTGTTAGTTAACATAACCCATTGGGGGCTTTCTGGGATTTTTTTGCTGTTTTCTAACACAAAAAGGAAGACAGAAGTGAAAGACGGAACTAATAAAGATGAAAACTGTCAACCTGATCAGAAGGGCAAAATACGGGCACAGATGCACATCAAAATGAAATATGGGCACGGAAAGTCCTTTTCATGCGGATGAACGCTGATTACATGGCCACAGCTGGAAATTATAGAAAGCTTTATTCATTAAAGACTGACTATCTTCAATTAGGCTTTGCTTTCATGACAAAACAAGAGAGTAGTAAAGAAATGAATTGCCATGCTGTGCCTGCAGCTCCCACAAACATGCTGCCCTGCAGCCAGCACGCTTCTGCTTAATAGACTCCTTCACCTTTCTGGGACCAAAAATCAATTCAGACATGAGGGAAAATTCATTTAGCTGGAGGGAGATGTTGGAGGGCGAGGAGGAAAACAAACTTTCAAAAAAAACCCAATACCTAAACACCCCACTATACAATGAGAGAAATCAAAATGTTGCCAGCTTGGTGCACGCTGGTCTACCCTGCCAGCTCTGTACTCTGTGATCATCTCTGGCAGTCTGCTCTAAAAATGTAAGTGCGAATGCTCATGCTGTGCCCATGGCCCTGAGGAGATCACTAATAAGCTTCGTGCTATGTCCATACACGAAGCCTGATGCTAAGGGGTCCTGGGCACAAGTAAAAGCTGAGAACTATTAAAGACATCTCTCCATGAGGTTTTTCAGCAGCTGGTCATCTCTGGCAGAAGGATTGCTCCTCTCTATGCCCTTGCAGCCTGCACCAAAGCCTGGGACACCCAAAAGGATGGGGACTGAAACATCCATGGGCTGATCAGAGCTTATAAGTTTTCATCTTCAGTGAGCAATTTGCCATTAAAGAATGATGCAACTCATGTGCACGTCTTCACCCTGTGCTGCCACATTGTGCTGATGATGTATTTTGGCACAGTTGCTTTTGCTAGCAATAGCAATTAGGATTCAGAGTCACTCTGTTTCTTGGCTTTTATCTCTGGGGGAAGTTTCAGCTGTGTGAGCTGACCATACTTTGTGCAAGGATGCTAGTAGCCTTTGCAGTCTCATCCAGCTCCCCATCATTAGGGAGAGTTTCTCCTTGTTTCAGTTGTCTTTGCTTGCAGAAAGCTGGAGATTTCTTGGTGCAGAGGCATTATGATTTGAAATAGGAATAGGTAACAGATGAAGTTGATAAGTCTGTTAGTAATCTGATTAATTCTGCCAGTAAGAATTTTGCACTCATATTGTTGGTCTCTCTCTTGGTTAAGGCTACAGATTGCAGGAACCTTGCAGCTGCAATCTAATGTTTCTTCATACCTTCTCCAGGAAGCAAAAGGGGTCAGTAAGTATATTAATGGCTGTGAACAACTGATATCAGTCATTGATGTCCAGACTGTTAAAACATTATCTCCCTATTGGTTTTATCGGTTCTCTAGCTGGCTCAAAAATAGAAGATTTCTTTTTAATCTATTTCTCTTTTTTTTTTTTTTTACCCCATATTTTGGAACTTTTCAGCCAGCTTTGTTTGTGACATGGATCTTGGGAATACATTCTCTCACTGGAATGAGAAAAATAAAGACCCATAATTGGAAACAGAAGTGCGGTCTACAGATAATGGTGCAAGCCTATGGAAAAGAGTTTACCCAGTTGAAAATAGAGCTGCGTTCATTCCAGCAGTGCTTCCTCACCACACAACATGCACTGCAGAGTATGAGGCTTTCCAACTATTTTTAACCTCTTAGGCAACTGGTATTCTAGTATAAATGTCTCAAGGCATTTCATATTTGGTGCTTTGCAGTTTCTAATGGATATTTTTCTAGGGATGAATGTGAGCAAGTAGCCCATGGACTGCAGCTTCTGTGGAAGCTGGTGCAGGCACAGTGTCTTTTTTTTTTTTTTTTCTTTTGTTATTATGGTTATTTTTAACCTACAAGGCCATTGTGCTGTCCACTCTTTTATACGGATCCGAATCATGGGTAATTTACCGCCACCATTTGCGTCTCTTAGAACGCTTCCATCAACGCTGCCTCCGTTCAATACTAAACATCCATTGGAC
>JAWWLV010000001.1:90075838-90107401 GCA_035041135.1 Platyrinchus mystaceus
TCCCCCTTCCCCATCCCTTCAGCCGTCAGAAATGGCTCCGAAACATGGGTAAGGAATCAGGAGCTGGTGCGCCCCCAAACCATGGAGGGCTGAGATCCAGAAAATCTTAACTCACCTTTCCTCAGTCAACATTTTTTAATATTATAGCATACCAAAGAGTATGTGAGACACAACTAAATCAAGATTTTTCAGTCAGCTGCCACACACATGAGGCAACAGATAAACAGGCCTGCTTTCTGCTGCTTTGCCTCTGCAAGCACAACTTCCATCCATATACATTCACCTAACTCTGCATTTCATGTAAGAAAAAAAGTCTCATTGCCTTATTCAAAAGTTTAGTTTTTTAACACTTTTGAATTATCATACAGCATTACTTGTCTAGGGGGGAAGAGGTAGAGACAAGAAAACTCACCTAATGACATTGTTCATACACCTTCATTTGAGTGCTTTTACCAAGTTTCGCAGTTGTTTATTACACTTTCTTTCTATAGTGCTATGATTTTGGTTTTAGCTTTTCAACTCTTTGAGGAGGGAATATAATTATGCCACTTTTTTCAGTGGGTGGTATTTTGATTCTTTCCATTTCATCCCTTAAATTAAAAAAAAAAAACAAAACAAAACAAAAAACCAACCAAACAAACAAAAAACACCAACAACCAAACCCCAAAACAAAACAAAACAAAACCCCCAAAACAACAACCACAGGAACAACAAAACAAAAACAAACTAAACAAAAAGACACGGGGGGGGAGGGGGGAAACAACACTCCCCTTCGTACATCACGTCTCTAAGATAATTCAAGACTGTTTTGCTCAATTTCCTTTAAACTGGAAGAAAATATTAACCTGAATATTTTCTCTTCCTAATCAACAGTCTTTACAAAACACCGACAATGCAAGTACCTTAGCAGTGTTTTTCCTGGTGCTCTGGAACTCTTGCCTATAATCTCTCTTCTGTAAAAGCATCAGATTGTCCTCTTTATTATTCCATCAGTGCCCATTTTGCTTTTAGCTTTCACTTCCTTTTTTTTTGTTGTTGTTTTTTTTCTTTTGTTTGTTTGTTTTTTGGTTTTAACTTAAAACCTGAACTGAGAGGCTTTTAATACATCTTAGTTTCTTTAAATAAAAAATAATGTTAAAAGTGATGCATCAGTGACATGCATTAATCATGACTAAAAGCTGTGACCATGGCTACATGAATAAAACAAATATGTTAAGGGCTTCTCTGATGCCCTTTTTCTTCTTCTTCCTACAGACTGGATGACTGATTTATTTTTTTTTTCCTCTGCCTTATTCTAAATAGGTCACTCAGGTTTCAGCTGTGGTTAAGGCTCCAGCATTTCTGGGAAGCATGTACCTCAACTCATTGTTTCCTCAGCTGAACTTCTACTAAAAGAAGGTATTTTTCTCCCGTTTGTCACAGATATGAATTGTAATAGAAGATCTTTTAATTAGTAATAGAAAGAATGTGGGAGGGGGAAATAATCACTAGTATATCACACAATACCCCATGATACAGTTATAAGTAATGGCATTCTGTTTCAGTACACATTGCTAACTACAACACACCTATGGGAAGCTGAGTCCTTTCTATATTCCTTGAAATTAAAATGAGTCTATTTGCTCCCTATGCTTCAGCTCAATCATCTGACCATGCAAGATTTGGGTAACTTTAACACCGTGGTAAAAGGACTGCTGCTTATATTCGATATAGAAATAATTAAAGTTTGCCACAGCCAGAAATGCAGCATTGAAAAGCATTTCAAAGTTTTTACATGCAGCTTTGGTTCCCAGCAGCCATATTTGATTGTATCAAAGAAATGTGAGACATAGAGGCCTATAATGTCTTACCTCGAAATTATGAAGGCATGGGCAGATAATGTGTTTTCCAGGTCTCTGAATTGTACTAAAGTAAAATAAATTAATCTGAATTTCCTTATGCACTGAGAATATCATTAGCTTCTTAGTGAAAAGCACTAAGGTTTTAGCCACCATGTTGGTTGGAGGGAAGAATAATTCACAAAAGGGGCTGCCTTTCCAGCTCAGTGTTAGAGCATGTACTTGGAACCAGCCAGTATCTGACTTTACCTAATCTGATAGCTGATACAGTTGACTTTCCTGCTCATCCAAGTGATCAAGCAGCCTTTTTTAACCAGAAATTCTCAAATATGTTCCAAATAACAGTGGCATATCTGCAAATAATTTTTATTACAGTGAATTTACATTATCTGAGAAAACGAACAAACATTTCCAGGATAGTGGATCAAGGGTTGGACTTGATGACCTCAGAGGTCCTTTCCAACCCATCTGATTCTATGATTCTATGATTCTATGATTCTATGATTCTATGATTCTATGATTCTATGATTCTATGACTATCCCAAACAGGGAATATAGAGGTTCTAAGAAATCTCTACAGTCTTTAGGGTTATTGCATGACAGACATGAGGTCCTCAGACACTCACTCAACTTAAAGTAGCCTTTAGAGTCACCTGGCCCTGAGCTCACAGACATGGTTTTAAGATAATACTTACTTCAGTCATGGCTTTGCATCATTTGCCTCAGTATCTGCTTTGTATTTCCCCTTTCAAAATAAACAACTAAATGAAATTCATATTTTGAACAATACAACAAACATTTTTCCCCATCACAAAAACTAGAGGCTCTGTGCTGCTCCCATGCAGGTTTCACAAACATTCAGCCCCACTAGCATTGTTGATGGCTTCAGTCCTGCAAACATGTTTAGATATGACAATTCTGTGCTATTTAAAATTTAATGCATGCTCAAGGACCTCAAAAATCAGGCTCCAAATGAGATTAAGCTCAGTCCAAGTAGATATAACCTACTGTCATATTTACATATGTTAATTCTGTCACAGAATGGTGACGACCATCTCAGTAATAACTACACTCATGCTAATAAAACCAAGGTGTCTAGAGAGGATAATTACTCTATGACCTTTCTGCTTTACAGTGAATAACCTTGTAAGCCTGGGGAGTAGAGGTGGCTGAAAATGTTCTGATAGAATGTTTTTCCATTGAAGAATGATTCCAGAACTGGGACATTGCACAAGAACATATGTATTGTCCTGAAGATTTTGACACAAAATCATTGACATTGTTTGAATAATTCTGCAGTTCATAGCTTAATGTGATCACAAATCTCTGTTTGAACTAGTGTATCAGGATTTGAAATTCAAAAAATACAATATAAAGTTCAAAGCAAGAAACTAAGTATGAAATCTTTCAGAAATTCATGTCAATGTTTTTCACTCTTTCTAATTTGCTCCATGAAGTTTTTTTACTTTTCATTCACCACATGAAGAAGGAATGAAAGGTACAATGTTTCTGATTTTTTAACTAAAGGTACTAAAAGGAGTGTATTACCAAAGAAAAAGGCAGTTCACTGTCTCCTATATAGGAAAAAAAAGTCATTGAGTTAATTATTTTGGACTTCTTTTCAATTTACATAGTTAAGGCACTGAGATGATAGCAATTTTCTCATGGTTTGGGAAGAAATACCTGCATTCTGCTTAGAAAACAGATGTTTTTTCAAACTCTAAAGATAATCAGCATATTTACATACATACTTTTATGTTTAACTGCCAATTTCTGTTTCCCAATTAAAGTCATTTATTTGACTGTTATTTTTAGCTAATTAGTACTTATTTTAGGGAGCAAATACTGAGTAGGTTTCATGGGAAAGTAAACTCATTGGCTTCAAGTAGGGGGAATAGCTGGATGGCTGAAAGAGAATTGCCCCAGATAATGAATTCCTGTGTGTTTTGTAATGTAACTTAATGCCTCATGCAGCAACTAAACTCCCAGATGGCCCAGCAGAGGCACATACTCATCAGGTGACATATTAGCCAATTTAAAAGATAATTAGTAAGCACCCCTCTTTCTTTATTCTTTAAGCATTAGGAAGATTCACATTCCACTCTTTCATGTATTGGCCTCCAATTCAAAGCATATGGAGCAATTTCTGTTTTTCTTTTTTTTCTTAGAGATGCTGCTCTCCTGCTGTTCCCACTGACTTCAGCACGTACTTATTTGCTAAAGATGCTGTTGTGCATTTTTGCTCACGCATCTTTGATTTTCCAAACCTCTTCACTGTCATGGTATCTGCTATTGCAGATGCCTTTTCCAGGTTTCAAAGTAGGGGTAATTTATTTTTATCTTTCCTGTACCAACAGCCCTGATGATTTACTTCACCAAGAGGGATATGGTTCAGTTACTGGAGGATGTAAGTGCTGTGTATGTGTTGGCAATAGGACAGGCAAAAAGTTTGGTAAAATTATTCACCGAAAAAGAAGGCAGATGAGGGATTTACAGGAAACGGGTCCAGAGTCTGGTGTGATTCTGAACCACAGTATGGACTTGGCTCCTCTGGGTTTCCATCTCTTTAGGCAAGTATCTTAAAACTATTAGCCCCAACAAACTGAGTGTGTAAATGTGTATATAGCTGAGTCTAGATCTCCTTTAGGATTTAGGTTGGACAGGCTCTGAGCCAAAGGGCACAGCTTTCTATTCTGGTATTCCATAGATCACTAGATTCCTCTCCCTATAACATTCCAGCTTGATTTCCTTCCCCAAGCAGCAAACAGTGAAAAGTGTGAAGTCTTGGGCCAAGTCTGTGGGAGACATGTGCTGGGACCTGACCCTTCACCATCTGGTTTTCAGATAATTTGGCCCAGATCTGTTTTGCATGCCTCAGGTGCTCACCCTGCAGTTAATTTCTCCACAGAATATCCTCTTCTGTTCTAGCAGGTGTTTATAACTTGAAGGGTTTTTAAGTATACATACATATACTTGAACATATAAGTCAGCATACATAGAGTAGTTGCATATACTGGACTCAGTTGTCTTTCAAATAATCTGTTTAAATCTTTTGATCACAGCTGTTCTTTCCTCCATTTTTTTATCCAATTTCTTTTCAGCCATAAATTTCAGGTTTTTTGTGTTTGCTCATACCTCAGTCTCAATTTTCTACCATTAAAATCTTGACATGACAATTTATATAGGGATTATAAATAGGGAATTCCGTTTGAATAAATTGTCATGCACCTATCTGTCAGTTTCATATAAGTGCTTAAGCAGCAGTGGCAAGTAGCAAAATCCTGAGCCTACTTCTAGATCTGTAATTATTTTATGTGAATCCTTTATATATAATTTGGGCAAACCCTTAGACCTCTCCACCCATTTGCTCTGTAGCAAACTCCTGTCAAGTTCAGTGATGTATAGGAAGAGCAGATGGTGCTCCCACTCTTCTCCCCACATTCAGGACCTGGGGCTTTTGTTACACTTCTTGATGGTTTGGTTTCCACCCCAGACAAGGATGACACTGGAGGGGGTTATTTTTCCAGGCTGTGGCAGGGATGGCATCCAGCTGATCATCCTGGGTTTTTCCATGGTTTGCCATTGCTTCTCTCCTTTGTTATGTTGATCTACAGCAATTCCTTCTCAGCTCTCAAAGCTGCTCTTCTCCAACAGCCGGTAACTGTCTGTGATGGAGCTGTTTATAGATGTGCAGCCTCTGTTTACAACCTGTGCCCCAACTTTCAAGTGATCTGCTGTTATTCCACACTTAAACCACACTCCGAACACAAGGACTTCTGGTGCCAAACTGCATTTCACACAACAGACTCCCACAGCGAGATGGTAACAAGCCTGGCAGGACAGGACAGCGGCCTGGCAGTGTAAGGCAGAGTTAGAAAAAGGCTGCTTTTACTGGGTTTCCTACCTCTCATAAATGCTTATAAAGTGTAAGGAGAATTTTCTGTCACAGTGATGTACCAATTACATACCTCCCCAGTCATCATAAAGAGAGGATTCATAGGTTCTGCCCTTTACCAACTCTTCATTCTGTTGCTGCTCATTGTTGCTGCTGACATGCAGTGGCTCTTTTTTTCCCAATAGGAAAAGTAGGAAAAACGGTCAAAAACTCCCTTCCCCATCTTCAGAAGGACCAAACTTGTTCAGCCCTAGTAAATTGCAATGTACTTGGGAGCTACCACTGAAATTTCTGTCTCTGTGTCTTCTCCCGGAATAGCTCCCATTTCAAATCACATAGACATCTGATGTGGATTGCAGGAATAGAGATAAATATCTGGATTTAGTAAGTTGCTGCTTCTGCACTCCATCAAATTAAGGACAACCATATAGACTTCTATGAAACATTGTTGGTAAAAAAAGCTCTGAGACTTAGAGGTAAAATTTGTTACAGCTGTGAAGGAATACAAAGCCAAGTGTTAAAACCTTGAAGAAGAGATTAAATGTGTAAACAAGAGAAATTTCAGAGACAGCAACAGAAGTCTGAACCATAAAAATTAGGAATATTATTTAAAAGTATTGTTCTGAAATAGGAACTTATATGTTTCTGTGAATGAGACAAAATTTAAACCATACTTAGTCTTGTTGACATACTAGCAATTTTTCCTATTGAAAGTGTATTGTTTATAAAAACTGGTTTATACTAAGATTATTTTGTCTATGCAACTCTAATGATCACAAGTCAATGGCTTACATTTTGGAAAGCAAAGGTTTAACTGTGTTAGAGAGCACATAATAATTATTTGACTTGCAATTTGTAACAAAATTATTAAACAGGTTTGTTCTTAGATATCTGTAACATTCAGTGTGAAGAGTCTTACAGAAGTTTTTGCTGTCCTTAATATCTTCAGGTATCTGCCAGCGAAATTTACTTCAAAGAGCAAAATTATCTCTCCCTGAAATCAACAGAGACACCCATACTGACTTCAATAGGAGCTGCATCAGGCACTGATGACCAGCTCTAAAGTTCAAAGACACTTCAACAATTTTCAGCTAGGGAAAAGGTGTTCATCAGGACACAGCTCAGGCCTGTAAATGCATTTACATCTGATTGATGAATAATGAATCATTCTATAATATATAATTTGCACTACAATATTTATAAATATGTGTGGAAGGAACTTATGAAGCGTGTAGTAATGCAGTTCCCAGAAGTAATTTTGAGTGCATCTCAGAAAGTAAGTTGAGAGATGTTTAGGGAGGTTTTGGGGTAATACTCTGAAATATCTGTACAAAGTACTCTTTTAACATGGTAACTATTATGCATAACTTCTAGGGAATCATAGAATCATAGAATGGTTTGCGTTGGAAAGGACATTAAAGATCACCTAGTTCCAACTCTCCTGTCATGGACAGGGATACCTTCAACTAGACCAGGTTGCTCAGAGCTTCATCCAACCTGGCCTTGAACACCTGCAGGGATGGGGCAACCATAGCTGCTCTGAGCAACTGGTTTCAGTGCCTCACCACCCTCACAGTAAAGAATGTCTTCCTAATAGCTTATCTAAATCTCTCTTCTTTCATTTTAAAGCCATTCCCCCTCATCCTATCATTACATACCCTTGTAAAAAGTCCCTCTCCAGCTCTCGTTTGCTCCCTTTAGGGACTGAAAGGTGCCAAAAGGCTGAACAGCCACAACTCTCCCAGCTGTATTCATAGGAGAGGTGCTCCAACCCTCTGGATCATCTTCACAGCACTCCTCTAGACTCCTTCCAACAAGTCCATGTTATGCCACGGCCCACAGGCCTGGATGCAATACTCCAGGTGAAGTCTCACCAGAGTGGAGTAGAGGGGCAGAATCATCTCCCTAGACCTGCTGGCCACTCTGTTTTTGATGCAGCCCCAGGACAGTTAACTTTCTAGGCTGCAAGCCCACATCGCTGGGTCATGTTGAGCCTCTTGTCAACCAACACTGCAAGTCTCCCTCCTCAGGGCTGCTCTTGATCCATTCTCTGACCAGCCTGTCTTTGTGCTTTGGATTGCTCTGACCCAGGTGCGGGACACTTAGCCTTATTGAACTTCATGAGGTTCTCATGGTCCCACCTGCCAAGATCCCTCTGGATGCCATCCCTTCCATCCAGTATGTTGAGAACACCACTCAGCTTAGTGTCATTGTCAAACTGAGGGTGCACTCAATCCCATTGTCCATGTTGCCAGTGTTACACAGCACTGGTTCCAGTTATGACCTCTGAGGAATGCCACTTGGCACCAGTCTGCACTTGGTCATCAAGTTGTTAAACACAGCTCTTTGTGTGACCATCCGGCCTATTCCTTATATACGGAGCGGTCTATCCATCAAATCCATGTCTCTCCAGCTTAGAGACAGGGATGTTGTGCAGTGTTGAAGCCATGTCGGCTGTCACAAATCACCTCCTTATTTTTCATGTGCGTATAATTATATTCATTAAATTAATGGATGAAAGCTTATATATTGCACGAGTCTCCTCCTACTCATCATTCCTATGAATTTCAAATCACATTCAATATAGTGTGGCTCCACAGAGAAGACAGTATCTTTAATCTTCAGACAAACTTCAAGCCTTTGACTTCATTAATCAGAAGATGAGTTCTTTTAAACATGTTTTAAATGTTTGAAAAAGAAAAACTACACATTTTAGTTAGAGTAAATGTGAGATTTATTCCCTAGAACTCCTACAATGAAGAAACAGAAACATTTTGCACACTCCTATATAACAAAACTATTTAGAAAGAAAAAGGAAAAAATTTGCATCCTGGCTCCAATTTAAGATTCAAAAGTTAGAGATGCTTTCAACTCAGGACAGTCCAAGAGCTTTAACAGTTTTGATTTTGAGCAAATGTAAGGGAAAATAATTTTAATTCCAAATCTTAGATAAAGGCAAGGTCGGGTTTGATTCTGTTGTTTAGTGACAAAAACATACCATTTCTTCATGTTCTTCTGGTATTACTTCATGGCCACAACTAATGATGTATGTCATGTAAGATTAGCTGTGTTCCTATACAAGACTGTGTTGAACTGAGACTAGATTTGAAAAGGTGATACTTATGCAAAATTTTCTGCACTGTGCAAGGAAACAAGGCCCTTCATGTTCCAGAACTGAGTTGTAATTATTACTGTAGGTTCATATTCAAGTCAAATGATTCAGTATGAAGTACTTAAATTTTGAAGAGACTATACACTGAGGTTCCATTACTTAGTCCTGCTCCCCTCTCCCCATTCCCCAACACAGGAGTGCTTTACAACTATTTTATTATTATTTTCCATTATGAGTGGTGCTTTTCTGGTCTCCTTTCCCTTTTCCTTTCATAACGCCTGAATGTATTGCTTTGTTCAGACATAAAAAAGCTGCAAGTATTATAATAAAATTGCTTAAAAGCATTGGAAAGAAGTACTGGAGCACAGGACTTTGGATTTCAGATCATAAACCCAACACAAATAATTTAGTTCAAATTGGGAGGACTGTAACTCACTGTTCACCAGAGGGGCCTGCTGCTGATCCATATTTTACAGAATGTACATTTTTAATGAATAAAGAACAGCTTTCCATTTTGAAAACGAACGAAATACTGATTGTTCTGTAATTTAAAAAGAAAAAAAAGAAAAAGGAAATATTTCACTATTTCTGGATGCAGTGACAGACTTGATTGTTCATCTTCCTCATAGGTCAGTCCTATTGCCTCATTTTTCCCCTTCCCCCAAAAACATGACTCAACCCCTCATTTTTCCCTTCTCTTTCCTCTTAATCCCCCCTCTCCCTACCCCTTTTCCACTGGTACCATTCCAAGATTATTGCTCCTTTCCCTTGAACTGCCCACAGTTGCTCACAGTGGGATGCTGCCACCACATCCACAGTGGTGGATTGGATTTTCCATCTTACCACTCAAAAGGGCCAGCCATGTCCTGGGATGCATCAGGCACAGCATTGCCAGCCGGTTGAGGGAGGGGTTGTCCTGCTCTGCTCTGCACTGGTGCAGCCTCACCTCGAGCACTGTGTACTGTTTTGGGCACCACAACATAAGAAAGATATTAAGCTATTAGAGACTGTCCAAAGGAGGGCAATGAAGATGGTGAAGGGCCTTGAGGGGAAGCTGTATGAGGAGTGGCTGAGGGCACTTGGTCTGTTCAGCCTGGAGAAGAGAAGATTGAGGGGAGACCTCATCACATTTTACAGCTTCCTCGCAAGGGGAAGACGAGGGGCAGGCACTGATCTCTTCTCTCTGGTGTCTTGTGACAGGACCCAAGGGAATGGCATGAAATTAAGTCAGGATAAGGTTTTTCACCCAGAGGGTGGCTGGGCACTGGAACAGGTTCCCAAGGAAATTGGTCACAGCACCAAGCCTGCCAGAGTTCAGCAAGTGTTTGGATGATACTCTCAGGCACATGGTGTGACTCTTGGACTCAATGATCCTTGTGGGTCCCTTTCAACTCAGGATATTCTATGATTCTATGACTTAGCCATCTGTGCTGGACACCTCTACAATTTCACTCCCTGAATAGGGGCATTATTCAGAAACCAGGATCCCTTTCCATAAATCCACATGCCCTTCTTTACCCAGACCCCTTCGGACAGGACAGTCCAAAGAGACGATTTTTACCTGGGGCTGGAACAAGTGTGGTTTGTGCTGCAAGCTTCATCTGTCATTATGGGTTTATTTTGACTTAAGGTGGCTACTCCATTGTTCTCATATTGCCTTTCGTTCTTATAAAGGGGGTTGTAGATTGATGGCATTGGCAAAACAACACAAAGAAAGGCAAACTGCAGATGCCAGCTCCCTGCCTGGCCTGAAGAGAAACTTTCTCCTTTCACAAGCACCGTACAAATGCCCAGTCATCCATTCCCTAGCAGGAATAAGGGAGAAATTATCCTAGCATTTGGCACATTGCCAGCATATTACAAAGATCCATATACTATACATAGTGGCACTGCACTTTGTATATTTTAATTCTAAAATGTTTCTGCGAGAGCCTCAGCTGGGTCTCTTTTATTAGTCGTCAGCCCTTGCAAAAGGGCAAGGGAGGATTTAGAAGGCCGGTTAACAAGGAGGCTTCTCGCAAAAGAAAACCTTTCCAGGGGCTAAACCCAGATGAAACAAAACAAAGCTGCTACTCTGCCTCCCTCTAGCGATGCGGCAGCACCCAGGAAGGGCAGCTACTGCCTCCTTCTGCCCCACTTCTCTGCACCTTCAGGCATTCATCCACCGACCAGCTCTGTTTTTTTCTTTTTTAGCCTCATTGCACAAACTGCCATACTCTTCCTCAGAAACAAACAAACAAACAAATGAAAGACCTGCCCAGCACACAAAACTTTTGTATATGAATTTTGCTCTGTTGTTCTTCTTATACTCTTTTCTTTCAGCTCACAGAAAGAGGGATGACTAAGCCTTTCCTGGTGATTGCAAAACTCCAGGTGTTTGAAAAAGAAAAATCACTCCATAGTCAGTTCTACTAACAAAATATAAGCAAGATGAATGAATTAATAAATTCTGATGACAGCATCTAGGCAGCTGTTATCACTCCTGTATTAAGTCTGACTAGTAAATGGGATATGGTTATTCCACTTTAAAGACTGTCTTGGGGGATGTTTAGGTCAGGTCTCTCTGTTAGGTGCATTTCAATTATTTCTGTGTTACAGAAAGTAGCAACATGGAGTCCAACAGCCAATTCAATTATTTACACCCTCCTGACATGATCTTCTAGTGAAAAAGCATGTCAAAAATAGTCATTCGGGTTACATGTTATAAGCCTTCTCTTTGAAATGCAGACAGTGTGTGTATATGGTCATGCAGCACCCTAAAACAGATTATTGTAGTCCTAGCAGTTTAAAGCCATGGTTACTTTGAAATTAGCTTCATATCTGACTACCAAGTACAGCACATGAGATGTTTTCCATCCTGCACCCATAAAACACTCATTATTCTCCAGGTCCATATTCTTTTCTGACTGCAAAGTCAAAAGCAGAATCTGACTTCTTGCATTTGGTGAATGTTCTTGCTGAAGCAGAAAAGTAAGAAGCCAGTTTGCAAACTCCCCAGCTGCTGCAAGGCCTAGATACCTATTTTGGACTGATCCTTCCTTCATGCAGTGAGTTGCAAATTGTTCACTCTAAGAAGCATGCCAGTCACATTTCAACACTGAGGAAATTTTGTTCTATCTTTACATCCTAAAAAAGAGCAGTATTTTTCTAAGACAATAATTTGAAATCAAGAGGGAACACAACCATTTCCACAAAGTGGTTTCTTTCTCTCCCATCAAATGTGTGATTAACATATAGCAGGTGAGAAAGTGAGTCCCAAGAGGGCAATGAGAGAAGACTAATGCTACCTTTACATTATGGTAACCTGTAGCAGAGATCCATTTAATCCTGGGGATTTATTGAGCCTTTTCAGTTGTACATTTATTCAGCTACAGATTGATTTAAAAATATGTTATCTGGATCTTTTGAGGACAAGTGGTGCTTCTAATCAGTCCCTCCACAAAATTAAATACTGTTTACACACTACAACTGCAAACATCCTAGACTTCTGGAGATTTGTATTCCACATATCTCTGTTGTGTTTTTAATTCTGGTACTGCTATGGCATTGTAGAAGCAGAATATTCCACTGCCTGCATTAGTAATTTTTTTTTCTTTTTTTTACTGTTTCTTTCTGCTTTGTGTATGTCTGGTATGGACTAGATTTGTTAGAAATATGCTCACTAATTGGTGTTACCAGTTTGCTTTGCTTCAGAGTGTTCTGCAAGAATGTACATTTTAGAGGGAAAAAGGAAATCAATTACTTCCTTGCAGTCTGTACAAAGTTTTCAGATATCTTCTACTTTACATTGTAGTTGATATCCCACAGGAGGCAAGAAACTGGGTAAAGAATCAGTGAAAATAATGTTACTAACTGCAATACTACATGTTACATATATTGTGTTTGCATAATATGTATATAGACAGAATTTTAAATACATATAACTCCTTGGCTCCTCTTTCTTCAAGAACCCCAGCAGGGCACCAGATTCCTGCAGATGGTTTTGCCAGTGTCATAGTAGGGCTTGGAGCAAGCTCAAAACACAAGTATGAGGCAGCACTTTTCCCAGGATATCAAAAGTGAAGGACACAAATTTAAATAAAAATCACAAAGACGTGCTACTTGGATTTCCAAATGGTGTCAATATACGAGGTCATGAGTCAAGTCAGGTGGGACCTGCAGAAAGTTCAACCAGCTATAGTGGTATTTTGGACAGTGCTTGAAAGGAGACAGAAAATCCGTAATTTATTACCTGTGTTTCAAATATCAACTTCTAAAATTGACAACTTTCTGGGGTTTGTGGCACTTGACTAATAAACACTATGTCTCATTTTTCCATTCTGGGGCACTGGGTTAGCTCTGACTCACAAGAAAAAAAAATCCTCCTATTAGGTAATGAACATCGTAACCAGCAAATCTCAGCGCCTCTTAGTCACAAGGAAAATGTCTCCTTAAAAGCTGTATTATTTATTTCAGCAACCACCGGTAGAATAGACAGGACAGCAGGTTTTGCATGTAATATATCTGAGCTGATTGTTTTTATGCTTGTGGCTAATTAGGAAATCTGGAAACCTCTGATACTAATCTATAAACCTCTAGAGAAAATCACTGCAGGAGGAGACATTACAGTAATGAAATACCCTTTGCATGCAACACTGATTGCTGGCGGGTGTGGACAGCAGTCAGACCTGTGCTGCCAGTCTCTCTCTGCCTCGCAAAGGTAAACACGCAGAATAAAAGACGGATTACCCATCTCTTTTTCAGGAGCAACTGGCTTAATTGTTTGGCCGGCAGATGGAACCCTCCTACTTCTTATTCTCCTGCAGCTTCACTCGAAATCAAGGGAAAGGCAGCTGCAATCCTGTCGGCTCGGCTTTCCCGGTGGGGCAGCCCAGGCTTCCCAGTGCCCTGCTCACTCTCTTCATCTCTGCTTTCACTGTCACTGCCCCCAGGAGGTGTACAGGACCTTTCCAAAAAAAAAAGGGAGATAAACTTGTTTCCTGTGGGTCGCGTTTCGTTGCCCGACCACAGATGAAACCCTGAAATACTATGAAAACAGACCAAGCCTTTAAGCTTTTCTGACAAATGTATGTTAGCTTTCCCCCATAAGGGGGCCTACAAGAAAGCTGGTGTGGGACTTTTAGGGAGAAGGGATAATGGCTTTAAACTGAAAGAGGGTAGGTTTATACTAACTTTAAGGAAGAGATTCAAAGGAGTATTTGGTCAAAGAGCTCTAGGACACCAGTTAAAGTTTTAGCCTTTAAACCCTGAGAATTCAACACCTTTCACACAGAGATCCTTATTTAAGCACAGCTTTAGACTACTGTTTTTTCAATATTGTTTCTTAACTACTACTTTGTTTTGTCACTCTCTTTTTCCATGTTTCACACAGGAATCGACTTACTTTTCTCCCTTCAAACACATCACATTATCAGAATATTCATTCTCTTTGTCTCTATAAAAATATTTGATTGGTTAATATAAAATAATAATTAGTTCTTTCCCTTGCTGATTTCTCCTGTCAATTAATTGCTAATTGTTACCTCTGTTGAGCCCTGTCTTTAGTCAAAGTGAATTATTTTTCTTATTTTAAAGGTTTAATATAAATCAGTCTCATCTCTGGAGTCATTCTAACCATGTGTAACCAGCAAGGACTAGAGCAGTGGAGTCGTGTGTGAAGAATGCTGCTGCTTCTCAGCAGTTGATATATGTCCTCACATCCCCCCAGTTCCCTCCATCCAGCTACATGTTCTACCAGCCTTTTCTTCTTAAGCAATATTGCATTGCAAATGCTTATCTCTACATCCTCTTTGCTTTTAGCACTACTGCTCCAGAGATTTTTCCTTGCCTTTGACATGTGTGTCAGCTTATTTTTTCTCCAGATGGGTTAACTTCATGTTTCCAAGTTCAGCATCACTCCTTCCCCAAAAGCACTCACTATCGCTCCCTAGTCTCCTTTCTGTGAACCTCTATCACTCCTAAGGGCTTCACTGTTTAACACTTCTACTCCTCTTTTTATGTTTAATTTTCTTCTCTTAGACAGATCTGTCTTTTCCTGGCTTGCCTCAAAGGAATGGATAATGCAAGGTATGAGAGACACAAGTTTTAAAATCTCTTGGATTTTTTGCTTCATTAGCCATTGTTCTTCATGAGCTAAGAGTTTATTATCAGATATTGAAGTTCTGATTGCTTCCACAACTGCACAAAACACATACAAAATGGAAGTATGCTTTACATAGTCTTATATAAAAATTCTCATTTTCTCCTTAAATACTTAGCTTATGAGGGTTTTTTCTACTTTGTCACTGCAAATTACTTTGTTTTATTACAATAGGCTATTGTTTATAACTTGCTAAAATGTATTTATATTTTCTCCTAAACCAAACAGAATAGACAGCATACCTAAGTTCATACTACTCTGACAATCTTCCCTTTTTTTATTTCCCCAATTCTTTAAAAAACTTTGAAATCTGAAAGAATAATGCTATATGTTCATCATTTGGTGAGGAAAGGGTTACAGATAAGATTTTTCTCTTCCAATCTCTGTTGTCTTTTAACTGACCAATAGCTGTACCTAAATTCCCACTGTATTTCAAGAGAGACTCTTGAGAAACTCATGTTAACAATATTACTTAAGTGAAAAGGTATTTTTTGTGGAAAAATGTACATTCATGTTTATATATTCAATGAAATGTGATGTGTATTCCATGAAAAAAAATATATTCAACACATGCAAGAGTTGTAACATCATTCATCTGAAATTATTAAATTCTGGGGAGCTGGAAATCCTCCACTATCCTGTACTCCAAATGACTTCAAGTCTCTGAGCATGATCATACCAGGTCTCCTGCCTTCTTGGCTTCCAGCTGTTTGTTGATGCAGCCAGCTCTGACCCTTTATCAGTTTTATTTCTTTTGGTATTTCTGCGAGTTTTCAACTTCTAGAATGTCTCTAACTGGCAGCATCAGAAATTGGACACCTGTATTTGTTCATATAACAAGCCTAGCACAAGTGGCAGCATCAGTGCTGCTCTGATGCTGGCTCTGTTACAGAGAAACAGATCCAGTGTCCCCCTCTTCTATGGCAACACATAAATCATCTCACCCCGACAGGGAGATGCACCATGTAAACGAACAAAAAACAGAGCCCACTATTACAATAGAAAATATATATCCCTAGAATATGTCATTAAATAATGATGCCTCTGCTGAAGGTGAAGTCCCTTACCAGGGGAAGGGAAAGCCTCACGTGACTGTATTGTTCTGTCTTTTTTCCTTTTCTATCTGTGAATATAGAATATATTTGGTGAGATCCAAAACCATTATTCATGGAGACGATGAAAGGTTGGGTTTGTAGTTAGTAAAGCTAGATATCTTACTGAGGCACTTTTGCACAGCAACCAAGAGGTCTGGGCACCTTCACAACAACTGCAGAAACACTAGCAGTGTCGATGGTTTCTGCTCAGTCCTAGAAGAAAGCTGATTTACTTTCTGTGATGTGTTTTCACACATATTTATGACCTCCCAATGAAGGGAGGATTTTGTCCTGGAGAGAAATATGCTTCAGAAATAGAAATCATTCCTATTATGACCATTCCCAATGCCCACTCCCAGAAGTGGGCATCTGAGCAGGTTGATACCTGTTGGCTGTTGGGCCCAGCTGCAGCAACATGCAGGACTCTTCAGAAGAGCTGGGTTGCAGCTGCATAAGACATCAGTGTTTTCCAACTTGGAAACACATTTAACACAGTGAGGACTAGAAGAGGAAATACAGGTCTGAGGGAGATGGTAACCTCTTCAGATTGTAAACTTTCAGGTGTGGACAGTCTGGTTGTGCTTTTACCATGCTGTTGCTGCCATGAACCTTGCCCAGTGCCTAACTCTGAATAAACAAAAGGATTGTGCTGATGACCTTGTGAGGATGACCTGTTGAGATCACCAGCCTCACCAGACATTTTTATTATCTTTAATTCAGATTACTTAAAGTATACTTGTAATTTAGTGTAGATTAACTTCACTTCGCTCTAACTAGGTTGCTTGCACTATCCATAATGGTAACCATGTTCTAAGCTTCATAACAAGAAGCCACAAATTTGTTGCATGTTTCTATTTAAAAATGAGCATGGTAAAAGTTCAACAAGAGCTGCCTATGTGAAAACGCCTACATTTTTTATATATGTCACAATCTTGATCTTTCCAATAGTCTCCTTTGTTTTTCCCATAAGAAAGATACAATACAGCGTGCCTGTATGACCTGTTTATCCCAATACTAGATGGGATAAAGAGCTTAAAAACCTAGTTCTATTTTTTTACAGTCTTCTTCTAAATAAAAGGCCTAAGGAAGAAGTAAACACGGTATTTCTCTGCTCTATCCTCTTTACTCTCCTTGAATGAGCCAAGGAATAGAAGCCATGTCAGCGTATCTCTGATCTGTAGTAAGAGAACTAAAGACTGAACTTTCCATCCATGCCTCCTTTCACCCAAATGGGGAAAGGAAGCCTTGTTTCTACCAAATGCCGAGGAGAGGTGGCAAGTGTTTTGTTTCCCCACCAGCTCTGATGGAGGTTGTCACTGTGTGACACTGCAAGAACAGCTCCCCTTCTCTGAGCTCTGGGTTCTGCTTGGTGAGTAATTATCTTCTCTAATTCCAGGATTTTCACACTCCAGCAGATATTGTACACTTGACTGTAATCTTTACTAGTCTCAAATGGCTCTTCTCACATGAAACTTCTGGAGTCACAGTATCTTTAAACTGCTTCTTTCTTCCTCTACTCCTAGAGGAGTTTGAGATGCAGGTGGATGTAGCTTTGCTTTGTGTTCCTCACTAAGGGACCCACTGTGATCCCTGGCTCAACTCTATAGATGCATAGATGACCTCTGCAGACATCATCCTGCAACACCACTTCCAAATAATAGAGTACACAAAACCCCTTCCAACCTGTTGGATTCACAGAAATCTTCTTTGGGGTCCAGAATGCAAGCCAGAAGAAGGATGAAAGGATCTGTGATAGCATATCTTGTTGCATCTGCTTGCTTCCAGTGCTGCACCATGCAGGACCTTACCTGAAAGTATTTGTGGCAAATGGAATTATCTCAGAGATTGTATGAAAATACAGTAATTTGCAACCACAGTATAACTTCCCAAAAGTATGCCTGAAACACAGAAATATTTTTAAATAAAATGGACAGACATAAAATAATTACAGCAGTACAATCCTTTCACCCCTCCTCTGCTTTAACTAAATTTCAGTACCTCAAAGTCAACATCAAATGACTTATTACTCAGTTCTGTTACTGCAGGAGACTGGCATTTCTAAAAACACTGAAAAATCAATGTTCTATTTTAAAAACACCAAAACATTAGGATTCTTGAGCCAAAACTTGGCTCTTTGTCATGAATAGAATACCTAATAGACTGCACAACAGGGTGTTTTTTCAGAAAAAAACTATTGTAAGAAACATGAACAAATGAAACATTCTGCAAGGCAAAATGCCATTGACTGATTAGATAGACAAGGCCAGGCTGGATGGAGCTTTGAGCAACCTATTCTAGGGGAAGGTGTCCCAACCTATGGTGGGGGGATTGGAACTAGGTGATCTTTTCAGTCACTTCCAACCCAAACCGTTCTGTGATTCTAGGCTTCTACCTGTAGGAAAAAAAAAAAAGATTAAAATAACTTTGCCTTCCTATGCAAAATAAAAGCTGAAGAAATCACCAGGTATCTACAAGAAAACTTTTTTTTCCAGAAATTCTGGGAATTGTCAAAGCAGCTGAATTATCCCAGTGGAGTCTGGAATGTACCTACACTCACTGAGCTGGGAACTAATCACAACTCTCTTAGCAGCTTCCCACCTCCATTAATATAAAAGAGATATACAATCAGATCCAGTGTCATACACTAACCACTTGTGCTTCTCACAATCTCCAAGGTCTGAAACTCCATTAGGAATTCATTTTATGATACTGAGACATTAATTCTCACCTGTGATGAGCATTGCATGTCCCCAACAGAAAAGCAGCAAGGATTTTTGGGGAGATGAGATCACACCTATTAACAGGCAGGCAAGTCCCTAATAGGGTGCCGGTAAATAAAGTATTTTGGCAGCCTACTCAGGGAAACAGGTGGTAGGAAAGTGATGGGGAGCTCTTCTGTTTGAGGCAACAGTGGGTTAAATGAGGGAAAGGCATTTAAGGCAGACAAAATGAAAGCAGAGGGAAGCTGTCCTGCCTGGGACAGGAAATTAAAATTGGGAGCATATGGCTGTAGGGGCACAGGGAAGGAGTGACAGGTGGGTAGGGAAGTTGCTCTCCCAACAAACTCTTCTCTGTGCCTCCATTCCTGTGCTGCCAGGCAGAGCTTTCCCTGACAATTCCTATTACCACCAGGTGATTTATAGTCATCTCTCTCTCAGATGAACCAAAACATGTCTCTTCTGATGGACTGTGTTCTGCAAAGCATGAGGTTTTACAATACAGTTGCTATGTGTTATCCCACGCAGCAAATGTGGGAATATTTATATGTTTTTTTAATACAACAAATATATTTCCCCAGATGCTCTTGACTGAGCATATTGCTAATGGGAGTGTGTTCAGCTTTGCAGAATAAAATGCCTTTAGAAAAAAAAAGAAAATATTAAAAAGCTCAGGAATCAAAGGTGATTTTTTAAAAGTAAAACAAGCTTTCATCTGCATTTATGATTCTTTCTTCTCAGAACTGCTCTAAAATCTACATTACAATATTTCTTATTAGCTCCTTCTTCTTAAACATGACATTATCCAGAGACCCATTAGATGATGGGTCATATCAGCTGGGTAGGTTTAGCATGGCAATGGAAAGCAAGCAATGGCATACTGTGTGAGCAGGAATTCTGTATAACAGTTGAATATAAGCCCTTATAACGGAAAGCTAAGTAAAATATTAAAAAACACAAGTTCTAACACTAAGGTGTTGGAAGAAAACTTAGCTCAACTTATTTCAAAGGTTATATGAGTATCCTACTCAAATTTCCAGAAGACCATTTCCAGTTGTACAGCTTGTTTACTTAGAAGTGTTAATAGATGCCAGGAAGTCAGACCATTTATTGTGAGATGCATTGCCTTATAATGCTTTCTCTTATTGAAATTATAATTATTCCTGGATATATAACTTGATGCATGTTCCTATTGATTCTCAGTCAACCTGAAATGAAGGAAGCATATTTCATGATGAGGTATAGGACATCTCAAAGAATTTGAGAATCACCAATAATGTCTTAAACACTTTAGAACAAATGCTTTCTTGACAGTCCATTTAAGAAATGAGCCTCTAACACATTTCTGTGTGATTGAACAATTATAACTTGTCAAATTTTTTCATGATCCACAGTTACTTGAGCCTTTCTGACATAATCACGAGGTAAGGGTTGGTTTTTTTCTGTATTTTGTAATGTGTGTTCTCAACATGCAGACAACTTCTCCCACGGTTCACAACTCTGCTTTACCACAGAATTAAATCTAAAGAACACGTATTTTTTTTCTCTTGTGCTCAGCCCACTAAATCCCCAGCCTGGTCTAGTGGAAGGTGTCCCTGACCATGGCAGAGGCATTGGAAATAGAGGATCTAATAGGTCCCTTTCAACCCAAACCATTTTGTGGTTCTATGAACTTTTAAACCTATGGATACCAGGAACTCACTAACAAAGAGCATTTTTTAAGATTTTCTAATCAATACGGTGATCAGCTGGTATTAAATTTCACCAGATCTATGTATTAAATATCCTCTGAAAAAAAGCAGATCTAAGAGGTACTTAAACATATTTGAAGAGATTTTTTTAAATTTGTTGTTAAGAGAAATTCCTGCTCATTTAGAAGCTAAAGGCCAAACCAGAATGGAAAACAGTTTAAATGGCATCTTGGAGTGTCTTCTTGTAAATATTCCTTTACAAATAAGACTACACTGTGATCTTCATATGCTTTCTTCCACTGCTGGGTGCTTGCTCCTGATACCTTCACATGCTGCAGGAAAGTTTGTATTTCCCAGGCTATGTTCATATCTTGAACAGAAAAAGGTTTTCAAATCCATACTTTATTTTCATATCTTCACCATCACTAAACTGAGTACAAAGAACCCAAACTTCAGGTAATGTACATCAACAAAGTACCATGAATGTCATGGAAGCATGGTAATTCAGAGCAGTGGAAGACCTAGTCTTAAACCGTAATTAAATGGGGGGAAAAGGGGTCTGCTGAGATTTACAAGTCTTGCACAGTGGAATAGGATTACTGATTTTGTTTAGTACTTCAGTGTTTTATAGCCATGAATGAAAGTCCTTCTATAAACAAATCTATTTGAAATTAATTACGTCATGATTAATATCTCCACTACAAATTTATTTGCATCTCGTATTTTGAGAGTGATGATCATTTGTGTTACTGCCACAGTCTCTGTTTGCTCAACTGATTGCTTTGTTATTGTTTTTCTGTCTGCTCATCTAAACAAGTGAAATGATCTTGTCCTTTTCTCTTTCCTGCCTGTTTTCTCAGATCATTTAACAATGAGCTACACTTTCCATGTAGCCCTTTGCGATGAAAAAGGGGAAAAAGTATGGGGGGAGGGACAGAGAACTGAAGTCAGTGTCAGATTCATACAAAGTAATTTCCTTGCTGACACTGACTTTTCTTTCCAAAAATCTTTTCTTTTCCAAAAGTTGTTGTGTTGGAGGTTACATGCATTTCATTTTTTTCCATGGGGTCATACTTCAATGGTTCAGTACCAAAATCTAGTTTTATTTGAATCTGGAAATGCTGAGATTGTGTTTCTCTTTGGAATAAAAAAAAAATAAATAAAGATAAAGCACAACCATATTTTTATTGTAGTTACCATTAAAATGCACAGAAAGTTACAAAAAGTAAAAAAAAAAAAATCCTTTAAATCCCACTTCTTTGACCCTTTTAAAATATATTATTTACAATTGTATTGCCACCTTATTCCTGAATAACCAAAATTGTTTGCAATAGACTTTAGCGAGGGCCCTCTTGAACTCTGCTGCTAGGTGTGTGCTGGATTGTAGTCCAGATCACATCCCTGCTCAGGTGGCTGTCATCATTTCGTGTCACCTCCATATACCACAGGTTGGGATGCTGGGCTCAGTGATTGCTGTTTACCCCTCCTACTAGTGGAAAAAATGGTAAGGGATTGGCCTGTGCATGACACCAACTATCAAGGCACGTTATGTCTGCTGTTTATCTAGCCTAACAGCATATGGGAGTGAAGCCAGAGCCAAAGTCTGTCTGAGGAGAGATTCCTTCCCTTCACCATGCCCCACAATGGCACTCATGCACGGGCCCTGACCCAAGGGAGCACGCTCACCATCTGACACACAAGGCATGAGCCCCACAGGCTTAAAGAAATAATGAGTAACCAGTGATAACATGTTAGTCTGTACATTATCTACATGCAACACATGATGTAATCCTTTCTACACCAACAAATTTTTTTCTTTACCTAGAAAGATTTTGGTAGTGGGTGGACAATCAAAACCTGACGACATCTGAAAAGCTGATGATTGCATCACAGAAACTGCCCTCTGAAGTTATAGCAATTACGTGGCCTCCTTTCTGGCATACAAAGAGTTCAGAAAACAGCTCTGAGCTCTTGAATCTCATCGTAATTTACTGAGATATTTTTTCATTCGCTCCATAATTTGGATGGAGAGGCACTGAGAAAGGATGAAAAGGATTCCATACTACATAACTCTGGCAGTAAGTGAAGATGCCTATAGGAAGTGTTTAAAATGTAAAATTTCCCAGCAGAGTGAGGAAAACAGAGATCTCAGTAGATGCTCCAGCTCCAGTCCAGTCTCTCTTCCTTGGCTGCATGCACAGTCTAGGGAGAACTCAACTTTTGGCTCAAGTAGCTCTATCAGATGCCTAAAATTGGGTAGCACATTTTCAGTTTTTACCTCCAGTCTGTATCAGTCAACCACCACATTGGATGAGTTTAGAGTATCCTTCCTATTTCCTAAAGCAAAACTGTTTCTTCAGCTATCTGCAGACCCAAGAGGACAATACTGTGTTAATTTTTCCTGCATTTGATTTTCATTGGACTGATAGAAAGAAGAGATTTTGTTCAAAGTAGACCCCTAATAAAGAAGAGGGAGTTTTATATAGTTTTCCTTTAATCACCTGATTCTGTAATGTAAACTTTATCTCCATCTTTTCAGTCTGCTTTTCTGTATCAATACCTAAATTAAAAATAAAATAAAAAAGGCAGTTGAATTGAAACATACTTTTCAGCTTTCAGTGTCTCTTGAGTAATTTCATTTGTTTTGATTGAAATTTTTAGTGGGAAGGATGTTGAAAAATGAATTAAACTAGTGAAGTATCACCAGCATCCAAGATAGTGAGGAGAATATGAAGCTAAATTAGTTATG
Organism: Platyrinchus mystaceus; assembly: GCA_035041135.1. Lineage (NCBI taxonomy): Eukaryota > Metazoa > Chordata > Aves > Passeriformes > Tyrannidae > Platyrinchus > Platyrinchus mystaceus. The sequence goes on from JAWWLV010000001.1 coordinate 90,099,074, forward strand.
GTCTCATATAAAATACTCTTGGCAGAGGCTTATATTTGAGGTATAAAATGCATACGGAGGAAGTTTAATCCATGGACTTTTGTCATTAGGTAGTATTTCAGTATGAGTGGAAGTATTGGAACAAGTCAGATACTATCTATCATCTGACAGCATATCCTACAGGCAAATGAGCTGTTGTGTGGAGCTTCCCAGCAGCCTCCCCGCCCCTAGATATTTAATCCTCCATTGGCATTTCTTGATGCTTGCCCGGTTGTTTGCACACTACTTAGTGTCAGTGTTCAAGGGGTTTTTCTGGATAAAAACAGGCATCTGGAGTGCATATGCCTCCTTCTAAAGGAGTTACCCCAGTGTTCCTTTTCAACCACTGGAAAAAAAATAAGACCAAAGTTTGCCTTGCCCTTAGCAGATGTCTCCAAAGATTCAGGTGACCTGCATCTTTCACTTCAAGTGAACACACACTTCAGTGACCATGAAGGAAGTCTAGAGTGACCAGTTCACATGAAGATGTCTACGATATAGTTGTCTGAAGTTAGGTAAAAGGGTTTCTTTTTTCTTTTTTTTTTTTTTTTTGTTAACATTGTGACTCTTGAACCACAGACACTACTTACTTCCACCACAGTACCTGTTTTTGATATGGGCTTTCAGCTCACCTAATGGAAAGTTTAATTATTTCCCAAGTCATTCTGGACTCAGATCAGAATAGCAAGGAAATTAATGCCATTGACAGAATGTTGGTGTTTTATTTGGGGCTTTTTTAATGAATGCAGTGTCACATAGCACTTACGCTTTCATGATTCTATTGTATGGGAACCTATTTCACCTCCCAGGGAGACTTTCCAGTATTGGTCTCCTCCACAGGAAGGGAGGAAGAGAACAAAATAGTCTGTTATCTAGTCCATAATACCTTAATGGTTGTTACCTAAAAGGTAAGAGGGCTATAATTAATATTTCTTACACCATTATTTTCAAATAAGGGTACCTCGTTGTGTATAAGAGTATCTAAAATATGCCTGATATTATCTTAAAAAAAAACAAAACCAAAACCAAACTAAATAAAACAAACAAACAAAACCCCATGGAACAAACAAACAAAATCAGCAAGGGAAAATAAAGTCCTTACATCAAAGAGTTAACGGTGTCCAAGTAGTTTATATAGCTGACAAAGCATGATTTACTTCATTTTTCATTGTAATGTGTTTACTAAGGTCTTGGAACTTAGGAGACCTTCACACACTGTAATCTTTCTCTCCTTGCTCCCAACACACCGGTTATTTCGGTGACTGAAGCTGATCTATGACACCAGTGACAGGCTCTGCTGCAGGTTAAGATGTGTTCCAGGCAATCAGTCCTTCGGGAGGCTTTAGACACTCGCGTGGGTGGGTGGGTGGTGTCTCGGGTGCCGCTGAACACCACCCGCCACCGCGGTTCTGTCCATGGTGCTGATCACGCCGGGCGTCTGACTGGTTCCTGTTCCGTAAACCGCAACGGAGCGGGGGGGAGTGGGGAAGCAAAAATAATAGTTTTACTAGAAAGCCAGAGAAACTATTGGGTTCGAAATGCGTAAAATAATTGAATTAATCTGTATTCATTCTTATATTATAAATATAAGAATTTACAATTACTACACCACTTAATAATTATTGTGATAGTATAAATACCAACATACACCCTTGTACCAGTTTATGTGTCTTGGAATTACAGCACAAAACCAGTCTATAAATTACAAAAATATGTTAAAAAATCAGAAAAAATCATAATCAAAGAAGAGTATGTGGCTCTGGCTATTTTTTTTCCCATGTGTTGATATTTTTGATTACTCTAAGTAGGGAAGGAGAGCCCAGTTAAACCAGTATATAACCATAAATATTGGGTAAGCCAATATATAAACATAAACCCCATATACTGAAGCACTAAGTCAGAGTCGGGAGCCAAATAGGAAGAGCTACTGAGTCTCTGAATAGCCTCTTTTTTGTTAAGTTTCACTGTTTTTGTACATAAATCCCTTTCTTTTATATTGTTTGAAAGTTACTCCAGGTTTGCTATCTTTTACTAAAGCACACAAGGTCTTTTTCTTGTTCTCATTACATCTAACAGCTGCAGGATGGATAGCCTGTATACCACAGAGAGTGTAATAAATAATGAATCACTTTGAGGCATTGCTTTCTTGAAAAGTCACATACAAATATGATGTTTACTTGTAATTTGTTTAAGTTATAAAAACACAAGCCGAGAGGGTGACTTCCCAATAAATCTGCTAGAGTACTGGGTAATGGAGCCTAGCTTCTTTTCTTTTCTTATTTTTTAATTTTTCACCTCAGCTAATTTATGAACCCTTCCCAAAATTATTCTCTAAAGCACATTTTTAGCAAATTCCCCAAGTGAAATGCATCTATGGAATCGTCACCAGGTTTTCTTCAATTTCAATGAACAGCTTTAAGTTCAATGAAAAACAAATCATAGAAAAATATCAGCTTTCATGCTATTTACATTTGCTTCCCAAATATGTCAAAGCAGTAATACCTTAAGGATTAGTTCACAAATATGAACTCAGTTATTCACATTTTTTCATAAATAAAGCAGTGGAAATAATTATTCTAATTAAAAATTGAATTAACCAAAACTGTTAAAGAAAGTTGTAACGGTGTGAGTTTCACCAGTGCTTTAGTAGCAATGATGTATTTTAAACTAGATACTTATGCTTCTTACATATCCACAAACTAGTTTAGCAACCATATGCAAGCTTCCTTCTTCCTTGACCTGCTATGACCCAGGCCTGCAGGAACCACAGATCTTGAAAGGTCACCTGCTCCATTCCTTGAGTACATCAAGATTAGCAATAGACAACAATTATGACTATGAAGTGTGGGGGGTTTTGACACACAGAGAACCTAGAATGCCTTGCAAACAGCACCAAGAGCCCAAGAATTAGCTGTAGGTACAAGGTCAACATTGGCCATTCCAACCTCAAACTCTACTTTCGAAATCCTTCCTGTTGTGATCAGATGCTCTTTTATTAAGCATCTCTGTCTCATAACCTAGAATATTTTGGTTATTTGCACTCTGCTTTGCAGACTAAGATTCCCGTAATAAATCTATGGCATTTGGGAACTCTATTGCATTTCTCTAATTCACCATTTTTTTACTTACTGATACAAGTTTCACTGAAGTCAGTTACAGGAATTCTGTCAGGCCATGAAGCAGCCTTCTTGAACTGGGATCATACACTTACTGATATACAGAAGATACAAAAGATATTATTTGTAATTTTATCAAAATAGGTTTATGTACTAAGTGTTCTCTTACTGCATCTAAAGTATAAACACTAAGATTAGAGAAGCACAGAAATTTGGGGGGTTTGGGTGAAGGCATTCAAATTAAATAAGACACCTCAAATGAGATAAGACATTTTTGCCCACAGTCGAGAACTTTTCAGTGAAAGTATTTTTCAGCTTGATGGATCACTTTCAAGATACCTGTAGGTATTGAGATTCAGATTTAAAACAGTTTGTTAACCTTTTAGTATAAACACTGAAATCCACAGGATTAGCCTGATGAGCAATCAGTTATCCATAGGAGGACCTGAATTACTGAAAGCAGAGCCCACTCACTAAATAGTGATGCAATCACTAAATAGTGATAACAACAAACATCAAAACATAGAAATATTCTGTTTTAAATAGATGACATTACAGATACAGTTAACAAAGTATTTCTATCCAAGCAGCATTGACTGAAACAAACTGATAAAAACAAAAGAAAAACAATGCTTTGTACATCTATGTACAAGAGCCTACAGAATGCCCAGGCCTTTGAATAAATATTTTTATACTGTTCTAAAACAAGAAGAAATACTCCAGTCAGCTCCAACTAAGTATTACAGTACTGTATTCAATAATATTTCTGAATGTGCATTAGTAAATTAAAAAAAAAAAAAAAAAAACAACAAACAAAACCAAAAAACTAATCTACTATTCCTGTGAAGTTTGAAACCACTTACAGTCATAAAGTAATAAACTGTGACTAGAAAGGACTGTTCTGGTGAAACTGGGAAGTATTTCAGTATTGGTTTTGCAAACCTCATGTGCATGTTTTCCAATCTTACAGAAATTCAGGACATATTTAATGAGCTTTAACTGACATAGAGTTAGCAGTTAAACAGCATCTTTATAAACTCCTGAATACCTTTTCTAAGTTTATACTAAACAAAACAAAACAAGCAAAAACACAAAAGCAACCAAACAAAAATAAACAAACAAACAAAAAAAGTCTTTCACATTCCTCCAAGGATATATTTACGGTGATACTATTTTCCCACTCTAATTATAAACATTGTTTACAAATTTCTGGTACCAGTAGATGTGCTTATAAAATCACCTCTTATCAGTTGACACTGATGAGAAGAATTACTTCAAAGGGGATAAAATCAGAATAATTTTAACATTTGCTTTCAATTTGGCTGCAAATGTTATTTCAAGTTGTCTGACTTAACAGTAGTGAAATAATACATTTTCCATTTTTATTTAGACAGATAATTTAATTTGAAAATGCCAAATTGCATTTCTCATAAATCACTTATAAATTAAATCACAGAATTCAGAAACAGCTCTGAAATGATGGCTGTATGCAGCTTGTTGGCTGCTGAGGACCTGACACTTTTTTTTTAGTATTACTGACTTTTATAGTAAGGATTTCTATTTTGGTTCTCTTCCATTCATCCACACGCTTTGTCTTGCGTGTGCTTTTTATGACATCAGTAAGCAGATACAGACTTTAATTTTCCTGAATGGATGGAATGGTGGAGCAAGAGAACTGAAATAGGCATTTGAAGAAATACTGGGCAACTTTAAAGATAGAATTTAAAATCTCTGCAGAATACAGGTGTCATGATTACTCTAAAAGCTTTGGAAGTGTGAACAAGCATGGGAATATCATTGTTTAATGGTTACTGCCTGTCAGTGACTGACCATCTTCATATGCCTCATTTTCATTGTCTAACTTTCTTTGTGAAAAGAATCATACTAGCTTAAATCACATTTTATGTGACTTTCACAACAAGCTAAGTGGATGTAGACTTTAATTACATTTCTGTAACTATTCTATAGGAGATCTATAAATTGTGTTGGCAAGGGGTCTGTTAGAAATTAGTTTAAAGCTGATACATGTTTCCTTTTTCTCAAGATTTTGTAATTGACTGACACTAGTTTCAACTTTGTCGTTCTTACAGACCATTCATACAGTAACAGATGAATTCACTACCCAAACAGGGTCATCTGACTCATGCTGTATGGACATTTCAGCTATAAATAAATAAATAAATAAAATTTTAAAAAAGGTTTGATTTATCTAATAATAAACTCCTCACATAATCCAATAAATTTTTCAGCTTTTTTCCTCAAGAAAACATTGATTCTTTAGCCAAAGTGTGTGGACACGAGTGAAGAGAAATTGAGTCCAAACAGCAACAGTTTTTGTTACATCAGTTTGCCCAGTGTCACAGAGCAAATTAATTTGTATTGTTTAGGATCAGTTACTGATAGTGATGTCCAGAAGGCCAGTTTTTTACATTGTCCTCACTAGATATTTCTAAGGAAATTTCCATGGTTAAATCATAATGGGATTTTCTTCAATTTTTTTTTTGTTAGTTCTTACTTGGTCAAAATTACACACTGAAAATTATCAGAAGGTTTATTTAACCATATTTGTGATAAGAACATGAGCACCATACCTATTAATAATAGTAAGATAAAGTTCATATAGTATCTTTGAATCATAGTAAACAAAATACAATTTCTGTGTGGTTTTGTTTAGCGCTTAAGATTTTTATTGTGGTTTTTTGTTTGTTTTTAATTCAGTTTGCTTTCTGATTTCTTAGTAGAAGGTGGTATCCATGCATCTATAAAAGTTATATTATTCATCTGAAGTTCATAATGAAAAAGGACCAGTCATCATAGGCTTTACCAAAATTCTTCACCGGTTTTCTCTTAAGACTGAAGTCTGAGCAAAGATTTAAACAGGATGATGCTGGGTGGTGTGGGTTTTTGGTGAAGGTACAGACGTATGTTTTTCTAAATCCTCCTGAAACTGCTTTGTAAAAAATCTCTTCCATGTTATCACCAGAAAAAGCTCCTTCCTAAACTAAATTTGAAAATTGAAAAGTTCTTGAAATGCTTTCTCAATTTCTACTCTTTTTTTCCCTATACAGCAACAGGGACTGGCACTGCAGGGCCAAGTGTAAGAATGTAATCTGCTAGTTGTTGAATTTTCTTGCATCCCTTTCAGTTCAGTCCCAAACTGACTACAGGCGAACTTCACCATGGTTTAAGTATGTTTATATAGTCAATAATGGCTCCAAAATTGGTTCAGAAACTGCTCTCCCTCCTTTGCTTTCTGCCTTTGTTCTCAGCTCTCTCTTATGATATGGCACTTGATTGTCTCTAAGGTTTGCAAACAGATCTGTGGTCCAACTGCATCAGTTCCCTCATGACTTCATGACTTGATTTGCTGGGGTGAGGCTCTGGCACCCTCCATTCACAGTTCTCTTTCAGCTTTGGCTTATATATGGTTTTCTGTTTTCTGTGTGGATGGGAAATACTACTGTGGTTTCAAGATCGTGATGCCCATGTAGTCGTGCTCGTTGCTTTCTTGGGTATGTGTCTGGTCACAGACACACAGTAAGTTGTCATACAACATGAATGCAAGAAATGCCAGCCTAGCTGACAGTGTTTCTATGCCAACTGTCCACCAGTTCAAAGGCCTTTTGCTGTAAGCTTGATAAATGGTGAGTCTCCATTCAGACAGATTTATTGCTCAGGGAGAGATTTCCCCAGAAATCCAATAAGCATTTCAATCAGCTTGATCTCATTTAGTTCAAGGCATTCAAAGAAAGGTGGATCCCTGGTTTACCTATTCCCCTTTATTGATCTCAATTCACTTTCTTAAAAAAACCAAACAAACAAACATTACTTCCAAATAGATTGTCAAATAGCTATTTTGCATTATTTCCTATATTAAGAATCTCTAATTAGTATTATTGTCTTATTTTGTTACAGTTATTTTGCTTACTTCTCATGTTATTCAGTGATGCTGATCAACAATGCAGAAAAATCTAAAGGAAAAATCAGGGTTTTCACTTTATAATACGTTTGCATAGCACTTATTGCAATGGAGCTTTAATGTCACTGGCTTCTGGCAACAACTATCAATATCAATATTCAAGTTCAGTACAGTTCACCATAAAGCAGTTCTTTGATCTGATTCACTATTATTTACATTAAAGTAAAACAGGAATAATGCAACACAGTGTCAGGAAAAAAAATAAACCTGCTCTATTTTCTCTTTCAGTCCCTTAATTTCAATTTTTTATGATAGCTTTCTTGCAACAGGTGTTCAAAAGCTAGTTCAGTTTAGGTTGCCTGAAATTTCACATAATAAAATGCTTACTTTTAATTGCGTACAACTTTGCCAGGCACCAGGCTACAGGCTGAAATTTTTCATGCTAGATGTCTGACTTAGATTGAATATTGATTTTCTTTTCTTCAGAATTTCAGGGGAAAAAAAAAAGGAAAGAAAAAAACCCCAAATAGTTTCTTCTTAGATTTGCATAAAGCAGCAACAGAAATTGACTGAAGTTATATTTTAAATATATAAAAATATATAAAGCTGTACAAAAATGCCACCTATTCCCTTATGTGCTCTGTAGATAAAATTATCTGTATTTGTGAAGCACTAATACTTTGCACCACAGAAACACCCAGAGAAAATCACCAGTTTTGTTTTCATCGTGAAGTTTGAAAGAAGTGTAGCTGTAAGGCCACAGGATTAATGAGGAATATAAATGGAAAGAGGGAAGATTAACTCTTATTGGAGAGACAGGTATACCAAGGAAAAATTAGCATGTGATCACGCAGGTAAAGACTCAAAAAGTACATGGATAAGAAGAGTGTATTAAGATTTCACACAGTCTCAACTCTGCTTTTCTTACAGTTTTAAGTACTAAACTTTAGATTCTTATAATTCTTCATTGTTTTGTTTTTGATTTTTTTTTATACCACAAACTTACAGAAAGTAAGTAAAGCACAATATTTAAAAATATGTCACATGTAGCATTTGCCACAATAGGGAAAAAAAGAGCAGTTTCTTTGGCACTTTGTCCAGTTTACTATCAAATGAGTCACATCAGTGATATACACCACCTGGAACCCTAAAAGCTCAGAACTGCAGCATTATTTTTCTGCAAGATAACCAGAGACCATTAATACTTATCAAATATATCTTCCAAAAGAGTTCTCATCTGGATGGGGGTTTTCTGAGCTGTTGAGCATCAGTCAT
>JAWWLV010000001.1:90108000-90129507 GCA_035041135.1 Platyrinchus mystaceus
CCCTAAACAAATATTTTTATCAACTCCATGAGTTGTATCCAGGATGACCTTTTTCTAAGTAAAGTCTCAGTGATGAACATAGGTTTAAAAATTCAAAAATATTTACTGTTACTCAGAGGGAGTCCAAATAACCATATATAGGCTCAATACATTTTTGGAAATACTGTAATATCTTTGCTTAAAAGACAAGTACTGTACATGAAAGCTAATTTCCACTATTTCCACAAAACACTCCTCGATAACAGTATAAAGAAATGTGACTAATGCAGACATCCATGCCAGCTTTCATAGAATCATAGAATTGTTTGGTTAGAAGGGACCTTAAAGATCAATCAGTTTCCATCCCCCTGCCATGGGCAGGGACACCTTCCACTTGAAAGTGTGTCCTTTCTTAAATATAAACAAAACGAAGTTTCAGGATTTCTTTTCGAAAAGCATATTTTCAACCTATGCCCTTTAAAAAAAAGAAAATTGTATTCAAATGAAGAACAACTGTTTTAGAAACCACAAATTGCCAATGAACTACTTCTTTCCTGGAAAATATGACCTCAGTTCTAAGCATTTCAACAGCAGTTCTCTTTGGAAATGGAGTCAGGTCTAGTATGCAGTTGCATATAGTATCTCTGGCACCAAAGCAGATCTCTTCCCAAGAACCATAAAATTTACTGGTACTCATTTGTCCACACCTTCAGATATCATGAGAAATGAGCTTTGTGTATGGCTGTGGGTGATGGATGGTGTTAGGATGCAGCTGGCAAAATGTACACAGGGATCCAGTTTAGCAGGGTCCTTTCCCAAAAGAAAGCATTAGAAAACTACCTGATATAGTAGTAGTGGATGAGCAAAGAGATAGTAAATTAAAGAGATAGTAAATTAATAAATCAACTAATATTCACCAGAATAATTGCATCAGACCTTCTCAGCTACATCCAGGTGAACATGGTTTCAAAACCCAAGGCCTTATCAACTCAAGGAACCGATAGCTTAAGTGGATATCTCATGAGAAAATGTATGATTTAACTTATTCGTAGTTAAGTAACTACAGGAGTAGAGTACACATGTAAGGTAAAACTTGGTCAGCACAATCGATTTGTTGGGTGGAAGGTTGCAAACCACTCCTGAGTATCAAAGAGTCAAAACTTGTCCAAAGAGCCTACACAAATTAAAAATAATAGATGTTCAGGATAGGTTTTAATGAATTTCATCAAAATATAATTAAAAATTATGTATTTTCTTGAAATAATAATTTTTAAAAAGTAGTTCCCCCACTCCAGTGACATAAACAAGTGTTAATATGTCCTACTAAGGACAAAAGGAATTAATTATAGTCTTCAGTGAACACCAAAGTTGGGATTTAATCTAAGAAAGGATTCTTTTCCATAGGTCAACATTTTTTGAATTTACCTCAGACAGACTTGAGCCATGCTTTGTGTTGTCATGACTTCTTTAATTAAAACTTCATGTGAATTTAATTTAACATCCATTTTAGCATCCAAGCATTTTCTATCACATTTTAATTGCTGGACCTTGTTTGTTTATTCCTAATTGAGACACCCTCAGTATCATTTCCAAGGTGTGTGACTTCTAGTTTCTATTTATATTGTGGTGTTTTCTTATGACAGGATTTCTCTTTAGGTGATGCCTTTATGCTATGTGTCTAAAGTGTCTCAGTTGCCTTTTACTGGGAGGAGATTTTTACTGTGCACTCTCAAAGCAAACATTGCATCACTGGCGTCACTTAACAACCCACGAGTTTGGCTGACAAAAATAGTAACATTTCTAACCTTTAATGCTTTGGCCGCCTTTATTTGGGCTCCTTCGACTGAGCCCAGACTTGAAAGCAGTCTTATGCACACAATCAATTTATGAGTATGCAATCATAATTTATTGTGCATGATGCACGTAATAAATGGTTGGGGCCAATGTGGTGTGATGTGCTCAGCAGTTCGTGACCAGGCAGACAACACCGCTCTGCCAGCCAGGCTGGCCAGGCAGTTGGCAAATATGCAGGAAAGTGCCAGCCCTTGGGTCATTTCTTGCAGTGGGCTGAGCCTTCCTCCTCTCTGATTTTACATCTTCCCATACTACAGTTTTCCTCTGGAGTCTAGCATGACTTCATATTTGCTGCTTTAAATTAGTTCTTTTGCCAATAGCAATTCTGTACTCCTGTGGGCTTTTTATTTCTACTTTTCAGCTTGCATGAGCCAATGGCCCATGTTAACTGCCTGTTAAGAGCTGAAACTTCTTCAGCTCAGCATGATCTTCCCTTTGTAAAAACTGGGGCAAGAGCACGTGGGGGTCTTCTTTGCACATGTACCCTTAGTCATAGCACTTAGAGGCTCATTGTCCAGCATCATTTGGAGACAGAGAGCAAGAGTCCTATAACAGGAAAGTTTATATTACCATAGCTCTGCAGGTGACGCTTATGAGAGGCATGGCAAAAAAATGAAGACTCCTCAAGAACTAGCTCTCCTGCATCTGGGAAAACATGAGGCATGTTTAACCAGGTTTGGAAGGGAGCTGTGAGGAAAGATGTTCCTGACCAGCCTCTCACAGACATACCTTGACTTGGTGCTTGCTCAATGCTAGGCCCAGGGATGGTGCAGGAAGGGTGCCAGGGAGGGCAAAGAGAGCACAGAGCTCACCTTCCCTCTCCGTACCTCCACTCTCTCCCCTTCCTTTACCTCTCCTTTCAGCACGTCTCTTTAGATCAGCCCTTTCTTTTCTTCCTCTTTCCCGCTGGTTTGGCATGATCCTGTTCCTTCCTGTCTCCCCTCATTCCCTTTTGTTTTTTCACCCCAATTCCACTTCCTAACCCTGCTTCCCTGCCATGACACGACAATCAGTCTCCCTTGAGTCATCCTTACTTCCCCACAACGTCCCCTAGCACTCTGACGTCTTTCCCCCTTCCTCCCCCTAGCTCTGACGGACACGGTCCTCTCACCCCACTGAACCCTCCTCCTTTATAAAGGGATTTTCCTCTTTTTAATCCACGAGCCCCCCGTGGCAGCCTCAGCACTCGGCGCACCGCCGGCACCGGAGGGGAAAGAGACGATCCTGCCTTTTCTCCTTCCCTGCCCCCGCAAGCCGGAAAACCCCGGGCGGGGGCAGAGCGCCCTGCAGCTCGGCCCCGACACCGCCCCGCGGGATGTGCGGCCGTGCCCCGCAGGGTGCGGGGCAGCGCGGCGGCGGAGCGCAGGTGGGCGGCGGGCGCGGACACCCTTCCCTGCCCGACGGCGGGGGCGGCGGGCGGGGCGGGCGGTCCTGCCGCGGGCGCGGGGCGGGATGCGCGGCCGCGCATGAGGGCGCGGCTCCTCCGCGGAGCGCGGAGCCCCCCGGTAAGTAGGGATGGTCCGCGGGAGCCGTCGGGAGCGCGGACGGGTCTCGCCGGCGCGGCCGTGCGGGAGCGAACGCGGAGCGGCGGGCCGAGGTTGGGAGGGGGTTCCGAGAAAGGCTGGTTCGGGGCAGCTGCTGCCCGCGTCGCTCGGGAGTTCTTCCCCCGCTGTAGTTCGTATACCTCGACATTTCTGCCGTCCGACAGCTTGTAAGCTTTCCGCTTGCTTCTCCGCTTGCGAGAGAGAACAGACTGATACTTTTCATGCTGGACAGTTAAATATTGCAGAAGAAAGCGCAGATTTTAAATTACTGGAGATTATAGAAGGGGGAAAACACTCAGCATTCCAACACAAAGATTTAAAAGATGTATTTTGCTGTTTTAGCTATTACTTATCCATAGTTCTTATATAACTTAAAAGCAGTTTTCTTGCTTGTCTTCAAACTAGAGACTTTTGTAATAGTTCATATGGCCAAGTTCTTCTATTCCCTGTACCAAAGTATTTCTTGACTGAAGAGTTCTCACACTGAGAACCTGGTGACACTAAAAGAATCAGTGCTCAACAACTGATTTCTAAGAATAGCGTAGCTTTCAGCCACATCATTCATTCCCCTTTGTAATCAGAGGCTACAACTGTTGGTTGTTGCTCCGCAGGTGTTTTAATTGACATGTAACATTAATCTCAATTACACCTGAAATTCTCATGTCGTAAATTCACCAGAATAACCATCTGAGGGTTTTTTGTACACAGATTCTTAAAGTCAGGTTTGTTAAAAGCAGACCTATTATTCCATTTTCTCCAGAGGTCTTAATGAAATAGCAGTAAAAGAAACAGCTGGGACTTCAACATGGCTTTCCATGTGGAGGGACTGGTGGCCATAGTTGTCTTCTACCTGGCTATCCTGGCAGTAGGGATATGGGCTGCTTGGAAAACCAAGAACACCAGCAGTGAAGGAGATCGCAGTGAAGCTATTATAGTCGGTGGAAGAGACATTGGCTTGCTAGTTGGTGGATTTACAATGACCGGTATGTAAAAAGCACTCTTTTTTTTTTTTTTTCTTAGCCTGTGTATAACTTGTCAGTTTTCCATCTGAATGAAGGGTAACCTGCACGTTGAATAATGTAAAATGGAGAAAGTACATATACTTTTTATCCGATTGTTTAGTGAACAGCCAAATATAGCATCTGCATAAAACAACAAATATTTGTAAATCATACGGGAAGAATATATTAGTATTCATGTTCATTGCTTCCATATTTATCTGTGGATCAGATATGTTCAGGTCAGAAGTATGGAATTTGTATAGATTAATAAGTATTAAGTTATTTTTGTTAAAGCCATCCAAATTTGTGCCTTATTTTTGGTTTTGTTTATTCTGAGTAACATCAAGCTTATAGGGAAAAAGAGTGGGGGAGTGGGGAGGAAGATGTGCAGCATCACTTAACTTTCTAAAAGAAAATTGTTGTAATTCCAAACTTGTAATTCTACAGATTTCAGCAAACTCACTTCATGGATTCTTTCAGCTTCTTCTGCAGCAGTTTGAAAAAATAATAAATTACTATCAATAGTAGTATCAGTAAGAAAAGCCTGGGTAAATGAAGAGTTCCTCACTAATTTTGTGAGCAGTGCTGTCTGATTTCCCAGAGCCAGTCACACCAGCTGCCTTCCCTGGGTAAATAAGATATTCACAAAGCAGTCCAAAATCTAAAAACTTATGTTACGGTATTGGAACAGAAATGCATTATGAGAAGAGTAAATTGGCCCACCTTTTTTATAAGGACAATTGAATTTTTAATTATACCTTTTTTTCAAATTTATTCTAAATCCTATTCAGGCAAAGCCCTTTCAATTATCAAATTGAATTTATCAGATTGTATTTATGTTTTGCAGTTTTGCCCTATTCTGCTTTCAAAGTCATCTAGTAAGGAAGAGCCACGTAAAACTTGGGCCAAAATTCTGCATTCTTTAATCGAGATAAACTCTCATCCTTTTGCAGGGGCATTTTGCTCATTCAAAGACTGAATATTTAGATATTGAGTAAAGAATGCTTGTAAAAATCAATAAAGTTTGAATACAGTCAGTTCTACTTTTTGCACTTTGCTATAATTTAGTGTATCACGTATCCGTCAGCTACTGAAGCATAAGATATGACGAGATTGCTCACAACAAGAGCTGGTTGGACTGTTTTCTGCTGAATGAAATGTTTTCAAGAGCACTGAAACAAAAATATTTTGTAGAAATATTGGTTTTCACAAAACAGTAAACATTAGATGGAGGGAGTGGAGATAAAACGAGGCATGCTCCACAGAAGTGGTTATGACTAATGGCTTTGCATCAAGAAGACACAAATTCTGGTCTCCTTAATCCCATTTCACAGGAGTATTTTGCGTAACAGCTGAAGCACAGATGAGACTTGAACTGGGTCTTCCTGTTTGCAGGCAATTACTATAGCCACCCCAATTCACATCCACACATGCTCGTTCTGTTTCATGGAAGCTCTAGGGATGGCATAGTGTCTCATCTCTGCAGTAGAATATCAGACTTATCCCAAAGCCTTTGGGTAGTTAAAACTGTCATGGATTTTATACTGTTTTACACTTTCTCTCCTATGCCTTAATTAGATATGGCAAATAAAGATTGAGATGGCAACTAAACTGCTCTTTCAGTTGCAGGGAGCCACACATGGCACATAAAGCTAGACATAGGCACAAATCTCCTGAACCAGGGGTTAGTTTGAATTTTGTAACACAGAGGGCTTTTGGGACACTCAATTTGTAAAGTCATAATAAAACAATTATGAAAGTAAGCTGATAAAAATATGCAATATTTTTTACAGATTTATAATTTTTACAAAATGGTCACATTATTCAAGGGCATACTTTGCTTCTTAAAAAATGATAGATGCAGATTTTGCACCTCGCAAACAGAGATACAGGAGTAACATTGTCCCAATATTGTCTTTATATTTTACAGGTTTAATTACCTAAATACGAACTAAAAAGCAAAGCCTACCCTGTAAAAGGAAAACAAGACTTTTTTATTTTTAAAGATCCCCAGAAAGAATATTGTTTGTATGGACGTGAAGCACTTTGGGTTATGAGATAAGGCCTAATTCTGTCTTTCCTGAGACAAACACTACAATGTTCCATGGATATTGGCTATGGAAGTGATAGCAGTTTCCAGGGCTACTTGGTGGGGAGGATGACAGCACTTAGCCTATAAATTTGATATACGATTTGGAGCATAAGCATCAAACTCAACATTCCTCAGTAATTGTAGTTGATTCTCTAAACAACATTGAAAAATCTTAAAGCACTGCCTCTGAATAACAGCTATGGATATATTTAGATATATTCTATGATCCTGAAGAAGCAGCTGTATCAACTAGCTACTGAAATACTAAACACAAAGGTTGAGTGTGTCTGCAACTATGAAAATAGAAAGAGTGAAAAGGTTGAATTGTGGATGGATCACAGCAGCTCATATAACTAACACCTTACCATAGAAGACATGCATTTAATGTGTATGATTTTTACATAATTATAGATAAAATGTTGCCTTAAATATTAGCCTTCCTTATTTTGTGTATTAAATTCTTAAGAAGCATTAAGGCTGCAACAAAGTTGAGTCTACCTTGATTTTGGTGACTGAGTTTAAAACCCAAAGGAGATATTTGACATGACATGACCAAATGCTCACAAACATGACCCAAAAGGTAATAATCTATTAATGTAATTTTTTTTCATTTTAGTTGGATAGACCTATGTACCTCTTCACAAGAAAAAAAAAAATTACAACATTCTATTTTGTTGTAATCCGTGGGTCAGAATTTTCATTTTACAGAGCTTGATGAGTTTATTAAATAATTCGAGTGGTCAGACAATCAGTGGATCATTCTCAAAGAAATGCCAAAATATTTGGTTTTATAGTACATATTGATATATATAAAGAAGTCTGAGATCAACTGCTGTGTGCCTCATAGGAACTAGGAGCAGAATTGCACTCCATATCCTCAGTATTTGTCTCATAGGGTGCATATTTTAAATGGATGTTGGTATTTGCTGTGTTTTTTGGTTCTTCAGATAGTAGGCAAAGAGAAGATTAAAATATATTACCACAAGAATGCTTCCATAGATTACTAAACATTATATTCCTTTTGTCCAATTTTTGAAAAGAAAAATAATTTCACCAAAAATAAAGGTATTAAACTGAGGATCAGAAAATTAATATCTAAGGTTGAAATCCCATCCCATTATTTTGTTTCTAATGTATTTACCTCTGTCAATGTATGTGCTGACTACCCATTGAACCCCTCAGAAAAAGGCATATAGAACCTTTGTAGAACTGTGTGGTCCTTGACAGATGTTTCAGTACAGTCGTGTGCACAGAAAAATTGATCAGCAGCTATTTTTCAAACTCCAATCCAGAAATCAAGAGATTAAAATTAAGGGCTGAATCCTCTATGCCACCTTATGCAATGTCTGCCTGCAGGACACTGTTCCTGTCCCCAGCCAGGGGAGAGCAATGACCTCTGCAGCATCACACAGAAGGGAATTGACTTTTTCTTCTCCAAAAGAAAAGGCAGCTAGGCATAACTTCCAAGTGCACTTGGTGAAACAATTGCCACTTCTGTAGCAAGACCAGGTAAATCGTTGCTGGAACTTGAAGCTCCCTTGCACCACAGCTGCAGCAATGTTGGACATCTGTCCTTGACTATGGGATATTATTCCCTGTCTGTAACTGAGTACTGTTCATGTAGAATTTGTGCTCATGCATTTTCAGGGAAGGAGACAAATGCAATTCCTAAGTATTTACTTTTAATATTGTATAGAGGTGTTTACAGCCTATGCCATAAAACTGTGCTGCTTGAGATACAATAGGCATCCCAGGTAGTCACAGACTTAATGTTCAACAACTCAGTGTCCAGGTGGAGATCAGTAGCAAGTGGTGGCCCTCAAGGGTTCCTTCTGGGACCAGTGCTATTCAGCATCTTTGTCAGGGACACAGACAGTGGGATTGAGTGCACCCTCAGTAAGATTTCAGATGACACAAAGATGAGTGCTGTGGTTGATAATCTAGAGGGAAGGGATGCCATGCAGAGGGATCAGGACAGGCTTTTCTAGGTGGGCCTGTGATAGGCCAAGTGTAAGGTGCTCCACCTAGATTGGGGCAAACCCAAACATGCTTACAGACTGGTTGATGAGTGGATTAAGAGTAATCCTGTTGGGAATAACTTGATACTGGTAAATGAAAAACTGTATATGAGCCAACGATGTGCACTCACAACTCAAAAAGCTCATCGCATCCTGGGCTGCACCAAAAGAGGTCAGGCCAGCAGGTCCTTCTACTTTTCTCTGATAAGACTCCACCTGGAGTAATGTGTTCAGTTCTGGGACCTCCAGCATACGAAAGATTTGGACCTGTGGGAATGAGTCCAGGGGAGAGCCACAAAGATGATAACAGGGCTGAAGCACCCCCTGTAAGAGGATAGGCTGAGAGTGGGGGTTGTTTAGCCCAGAGAAGAGAGAGATCTGTGCAGATCTCATAGCAGCCTTGCAGTACCTAAAGGGGTCTTACAAGGTGGAGAGGGACTGTTTATCAAGGCATGTAGTGATAGGATGAGGGGTAATGGTTTTAAATGGAAGGAGAATAAATTCAGATAGATATTAGGAAGAAATTCTTTAGTGTGAGGGTGGTGAAGCACTGGAACAGGTTGCCCAGGAAAGTTATGGATGCCCCATCCCTGGAAGTGTTAAAGTGCTGTAATGCTCTGGTTGCCAGAGATCTTTGTTTCTAAAGCCATGGTGAAATTCAGCAAAATACTCTCTGGTATTACTTGAGAAATATCACAGTTAAGTGGAAAAGAGTGGCAATTTAGTTTTTAATGAAATTTCTTGGGGAATTTTATTTAATTTTCTTCATTTGTGTTTTTCTCCAGTTTTCTGTCTTAAACACAAAATCAAGTTTGCTTGTTGGATGGTGGATGATAGGAAAATTGTGAAGAGTGTTTAAGGAAAATACATTTCTAACAATTGTGACTGTTTACACAGAAAGCCTGAGCTACTTTTATATAAGAAAATAAAGGTATCTGATGCAAATCAAAACAACATTACAAAAATCTAAGACTTGTAATGATTTGTCTGCCCTTGTTCAAACTACAAACCTAGATTCATAAAATATACTCATTATACATTAGAGAAAATCAAAAAGGTTTTGCATGGAATCTGCAAATAGGAAGAGATAAACCTTATCATGTGATTTGTTAAGAAATATTTTTGCAGATGTAATCACAATACATTTCTATGTTGGAGTTTTTCTCTACGTACTGTAGGTCCCAAATTCTCAAGTGTAGAAACTTCCCTTAAAGGCAAAGAATCAATTCATTAAGTGTCAGAGATTGCTATATTAAAAAGACTGCTTTTTAGAGAGAGAAAGAAAATCAGAAGTATTGCAGATAACATGTTTTCCTTATGGAATATGTCTTCAGGAAGAACAAAAATAAATGAGTCAATGTTTAGAACTTATAGAGCAACAAAATAAGCACCACAACCCTGTATAGAAATATTTAGAGAACTCAGAATTTCCTCAATGTGTTTCATGTAACAACAATTTTAAAAGTTAGCAAGGTTTTAAGGACAATTTCATTAAACTCTTGCCTAATTTAAATTCTTTGAGTTTTCCCAGCTGGGATGACTTTTTCACTGTGTGTTTATTGTTCTTCTTTGGATCCCCCCTTACATCTCTTCTTCATTTAGACTAACACAAAGAAAATGGTAAATAAGTAGTGGGGGACTCAGCCCTCACACTTTCACTGACTATACAGACACTTAGACACTTTGATGATTGTCTCAGTTCCATCTGACTTCTTTTTTTCATATGCTTAAGTTGTAAGTTCAAATTAGGGCTGCCTTTTATAAAATGATGCCATGCCTGGCACTTGTACAGTACATGTAATAAAAAATAACAATATTATAAGTAATGACAATTTCATTATACAACGTGTGAGCTTTTTTTTCTTCGTGTACATTAAAGACTTTTCCATCTCTTCCTTTTCAGCCACATGGGTAGGAGGAGGTTACATCAATGGAACAGCAGAAGCTGTGTATGTCCCAGACTATGGTCTAGCTTGGGCTCAGGCACCTATTGGATATTCTCTTAGCCTGATTTTAGGTAAGCAAAGACTAAAACTAATAGTTTCTCAGTTTAAACTGTTCTGGTGAAAAGTTCTTTATTTGAACTGAAACAACTAGAGTCTGATAAAAGGATATTGACATAAACTGGATCCCTTCTGCCAGTACATATGGCTATTGAAAACAGAAAATAACTATAAATAGTTTGACATCTCAAGTCTCCTGGACTCCTTGTCAAGACTTATTTGATTATTACAGCCATATTGTCCTTGGGGAGGGGGGTGTATTTAAATTACATATACAAAGTTTTGTATATTCGGGTTTTCTTTAAGTGCCTACATGATCTGTACCATGACCCAGGTGCCCAGGTATCAGGGCACCCATAATCTTGGAATTCAAGAAAGACAAATATCCTTTCAGGTTAGGGAAGTGCTTATACTTTATAGATCTTCACCAAGAGTCTACGTAACTTTTCTAATTTTGTGTAGGAAGTCTGTAGTATAACCAGATTATTTCCTTAAAATTGGACCATTCTTTTTTCCCCTTAAAAACGCTTTCCAATGGCCTGTCCTGGTTACCCTTTCTTCCCAGGCAGAAGCTTTACCCATCGTAGATGTTCCTGTCTGGCACGTGCAGGCCAGCTCCAGTTCCAGTAGTGGTTCCCATCCCTGAGAACAGCTCTATTTCCTGTAAGGAAAATAATAACAGTGGTTGTCTGCCCAGAGATCAGTTTATGTCATTATGAGGTCATGCCGGTCATGATCCATCAATGTCATTAAGCAGTTGTTAGGATTGTAGTCACAAGCACCTTGCTGACTCTCAGCCTTTGTAGAATTGACACAAATTAATAGTAACCCAGAAGGGGCTGAGTTAGCCTCTCTGCTTATTTTCACCTGTTTTTAGATATCCAGACTTGTTTTCCTGGAAATTACAATGGCCAGAGCAGAGTGAAGAAGTCTGTATCATGGGACCATAGATCTCTCTGCTGAGCACAGAGAGGAAAGCATTTCTATAGGCATGAGCTGTACACAAAGTTTTGAGTGGAGGAGTGTTTATTCTTCTTTAAAAAAATAAATAATCAAAATTACAAGTACAATTCTAGGAGAAATATTATTGCTTCAGACTGGAAGGATTTAAAATTGATATAATCTCCCTGTTTGTTGCATGTTGTTCTCCATACCACTTTTCCTAATTTTTCAATCAATTTAGTTTAAAAGGTTGCAATGTCTTCTATTTCTTTTGACAGGTGTTTGAACACCATGATAGATTATAATACCAGTGACTCTTTTGTTTTTCTACTTTAATTGTCTATTGTAATGATGGCATAACAAGTAGAATAGGAAAGGGATCCATTACTAATCCAAGTATAGTAAAAAATGCTGGAGGGTTTCTGCATCTATCCGCCTAAGGACAGCGTTCACATAAGCAGTATGAACTGTGATTGTTAAGCCAGTACCTTCTGTCCAGGGAACCTAATGTAAGGAAGAAATATGAGTAATAAAAGGCAATATGTAGAAATGTGGAAAATCTTCTGCACAATAGCATAAATGCATTACATATATTGTGATAAAGAATCTAATTAAGGGTTGCCAGATACTGTACAGTAGATTTTATTGGGAACTGAATGGTTTACAATTTTTTTATTGTACCTTATATAGCAGTTTTACTGTGGTAGAAGTCTACTTAGTTATAGTCGTGTGCAGATCTCAACTAAACAGTTTTCCATACAAGTGCTCTTTCAGTTTTATTGAGATATGTTATTTTTTTTTCCCAAGTGAGAAAGAATTTGAGAAGGGGAGACCTTTGAACATTTATGTACATATCCAGCCCGTACACAAGCCACGTGGAGCAGAATTGTGATACAGCAAAATTTCTGAACATGCATTATTGAAATAAGTGTATGATAAACATTCAGGGAAACTGATATCTGCAGAGCCCAAACCGCCTCTGACCTACCCTGGAGGTGTAGCAAGGTTGCTTAAAGCATACCTAATAAATCTGAATTGTCCTGAAAGAATCAGATTTGCTTTGTATACACTAAACCACGTGTGAACTTGTCCTTCTGATGCAGGAATCTCAGACAGTTTTATTTTTAGAGTAGGGTTATATGAAAATTCATGCTGGATGGATTCTGCTCTAAGAATCAACAGGATTAGGTAGAAAGCCATTACCTTAGGCTGATCCAAAATTAGACAAAACTCCGACAGCATCCATAATGGCAGATTACATAAACTGAACCAGACAAAATAAGAAAAAAAATTATTTTTTGTTATCAGACTATAGATATTAATGGAGGAGAAGGATGTGTAACTCTGTAGGACGATGTAAGGTAAGAGTTCCCAGAGGATATTCTAACTGTACTTTTTACTTAAAAAAAAAAAAAAAAGAAAAGAAAAAAAAAAAGTATTGCTGATGTTTTTGTACCCTTAACTGAAAATGAATGTTTTATGCCTTAATAGCAATGCATTTCTAAAGTGCAGCTGGTGTCTTATGCTGCTTTTCTTTGCAGGTGGCCTTTTTTTTGCAAAACCCATGCGATCCAAAGGCTACGTGACAATGCTAGACCCTTTTCAGCAGCTTTATGGAAAAAGGATGGGAGGACTACTGTTTATTCCAGCTTTAATGGGAGAAATGTTTTGGGCTGCTGCCATCTTCTCTGCCTTAGGTAAGGAATAAGCAGTATAAATATTAATTTATCACAGGTAGAAAATATTAGGAATATCAGAAATGCATTAAAATTCTGGCTTCAAATGCTAACTATTCAAGCCAAATGATTCATAGTGCGACAGTTCTAAGACCCATGCTAACTAGTAATTAAACCCAGTAATCATACCCCATTAATTATTTTGATAATGGAAAGACGTGCAAGGTATCTAATCACTTTCATGTACCTTTAAGTTGCCCCTCTTCAAAGAGCATGAAAAGATTTAGCAAAAAATTTCCTTTAATTGTGAGGGTGATATGATTGAACCCAAGAGCCCCTTTTGTGTTTTCTGATCCAGCTTTTCTTTTACACCACTGGGATCACAGAAGCCTGTCAAAATTTCCCTTAACAACCTGTAACATCATTGCCAACGCACCTAAACAAAATAATTCTTTGCATATAGGAGATCTACATATACAGAACTTTCCATAACACAAATTATAGAAGTAAACCAGATGCTGATCAATAAATTGAAGAATTCTTCAATTCTAAATGCCTTTCTTCTTGACAAAATGAAGAAAATACTTAGGATTCAAGAAAGGATTCAGAGAATTAGTGAAATTATGACTCAATAGAAAATCACCCAACTACTCATCGAGTCCTGAAAAAAAAATCAACTTCCAGGGGTTTTAATTATGTTTCAGGCCTGAATTTAGCAATCCCTTCAAGAACTGAGAAAGCCCTTGAGTTGAAGCACCAGTAATTGACTTTCACCAGCTAATCACACTAATAACGCACATGCATGTGGTAATGCTTTCTAGCATAAGCTATTTTAAACAAAAAATAAACTTTGAAGGTACTCTCCAACTGTGCTGTGATGAACTGCAAAGCAATGGGGAAGCTTGTTTACCACAATTTCTTCACAAAACCCTTAAAAGTCTAAGAACAAACTGCATGCTGAGGTGATAGGACTAGAATAACTTGAAGAACACTCAGAATGTTTGGAATATTTTTGATTGAGGACAAGCCATTCTGTTTTATTTCAATGCAAGTGGTGTGAGTGCCTTTCTAGATTTATATTAACAGCTGACAGTTAAAGATCATGAAGGTTATTGAAGATTTTGATATAACTATTCTGGGACTAATTTTTATGTCTCCTGATTTACACACCTGTCCTCACTGATGAATGCTTAATCCCAGTGCTCTTCATTACTTGATCTTTGTCATGACTTCTTGCTTGGCAGGGTTGTAGAAGGGAAACAGGTCTTATAACTTGCGAAAAAGGTCTGAGCTTGTTATCCCTAAGCACGTGAACTCTGAAGGCTCACTTTACAGCAAAAACCACACCTGTCAGCTCCCAGAAACTCTTATATATCACTCTCAGATTACGTTATTGTCTTCTGTGGCCAGAAGTCTTCCATCTGTGTGCTCCAGAGTATCCATCTACAATAACTGCAAGGACTAAAAGTTGTTGCAAGATGTTTCTTTTAAATCATCCTAATTAGAAGGAGAGGAATTTTTGGCATAGTTTTAAAACATTTTGAAATCACTTGAAATAGCTAATACACCTAAAAGAGATGTATAACCATTCTGATAGCTGCTACAAGGGCAATGCAGGAGGACACAAGCTATTCAGGAGATTTCTGGAGTGCACTAACAGCTTCCTTACACAAATGATCAAGGAGCTGATGAAGGTGCTCTGTTGAACCTGTTACCTACAGACAAGGAAGAACTAGTTAGGGATGTAACGGTCAGAGGCAGAGTTGGCTGCAGTGTTCACGAGATGGTGAAGTTCGTGGTCCTGAGAAGGGAGAACAAGGCAAAAATCAGGACTGCAACAATGGACTTCAGGAGAGTAGGGCTTGGACTCTCCAGAGTTCTGCTTGAAAGAATACCATGGGAGATGGTCCTGGAGAGGAGTCCAGAAGAGCTGTTAGGTATTCAACGATTACCTCCTCCAAGCTCAAGAACAGTCCATCCTGACAAATGGGAAAATGTGGAGTGTTGTTGAATGGGATGGGGCACCTGGTGGCAAAGGATGTGGAAAATGCTGAGGTACTCAGTGCCTTCTCTGCTTAATTCTTTGTTGGTAAGACTAGCCTTCAGGAATCCCAGGACCCTAAGAAGCTTAGGAAAGTCCAGTGCAAAAAAGGTTTGCTGGAAGAGAATCAAGTTATGAATCATTCAAATACACTGGACTGACACAGTTTCATGGGACCTCATGGGATGTATCCCGCAAGTGCTGTGGGAGCTGGCTGATAACATTGCAAGAACACTCTCAGTAATCTTCTGAAGACTGTGGTGATCAGGGATGTTCCTGAAGACTGGAAGAAAACAAATATCACTCCCATCTTCAAGAAGAAGGACATCAATAACTAAAGGCCTCACCTCAGTTCCTGGGGAGGTGATGGAGCAAATACTCCTGGAAGCTACTTTCAAACAAATGAAGGTCAAGAAGGGGACTGAGAGCAGTCAGCACGGATTTATGAAAAGGAAATAATTCCTGACCACCCTGACGTCTCACATGATAAGCTGACTGGCTTGGTAAACAAAGGGAGAACAGGGCATGTTGTGGATTTCAAAAAAGGCTTTTTACACCATCTCCTATAACATTGTCATAGAAAAACAGGTAAAGTACAGACTAGAAGAGTGGACAGTGAGGAGGAGATTGAATACTGAGAACTGTCTCAACTCCTGGGCTCAGGAGCCTGTGACCAGCAGCATGGCCACCACCAGGTGGCCAGTCACCAACTGTCCATCCCAGAGGTTCATACTGACTCCTATATTGTGCAATGTTTTCATTAATGATGGGACCAAGTGCACCTTTGGCTAGTTTGCAGAAAATAAAAAATTGTGAGGAGCTGCTGATACGCCAGATGGTTGTAATGCCTTTCAGAAGGATCTCAAGAAGCTGCAGAACTGGGCCAACAGGAAACTCGTGAAGTTTAACAAAAAGAAATGGTAAGTCCTGTACCTGGGAAGGTACAACCTGATGTTCCAGTACAGGCTGGGGCTTAACCAGCTGGAAACCATGTTTGCAGCTAAGACCTGGAAGTCTTAGAAGGCAATGAAGATTACCCTTATCCAGCAATGTTACCTTGTGTCAAAGAAAGCCAATGTCATCCTGGGCTGCATTAGAAGGACCATTGCCAGCAGGTTGAGAGCACATTTGGAGTACTGGATCCAGTGCTCCCTGATACAAGAGACTTGGCCATACCAGAGGGACACCACTGAAGAGCAGTAAAGATTATTAAGGGACTGGGGTATCTGGTATACAAAGAAAGGCTGGAGACGTGGGGCTGTTCAGCCTGTAAAAGACAAGGCTCAGGGGAAACTTATCCATCTGCATAAATACCTGATTTGATATTTATTTATTTGGGATAAAGAAATTGGAGACAGGCTCATATCTGTGCTGCCCAAAGACAGGACAAGAGGAAATAGGCACAAAAAGAACTACATGACGTTCCATTTAAACTTAAAAAAACTTCCTTTTTTTAAAAAATGTGAGAGATCAACCGCTGTCACAGACTGCACAGAGAAGCTGTGGAGTCTCCACCCTTGTGGATGGTCAAAACATGACTGAACATGATCCTTGCAACCTGCTTCATCTGACCCTGCTTGAGTGAGGACTTGGAAGAGACAGTCCTTACAGGTGTTCTTCAATGTCAGCAACTCTTTGATTCTGTGAGCTGTTTTGTGGTCAGCTCAATGCTGTGATTTGTTTTCTGCAAATGAAATCTGCTTGATGATGCTTGGAAAAGTTCTTGATTTCTGAGTGAACAGTGGAGGATGGATTCTGCACTTTACAAAGAAACCCACTTTTGTCTCACATAAACAATTCAAGGGCACTTTAGAAGTGTCTGTGGACATTTTAGCAGATGCCTCCTCTACTGTTCCTTCCTTGGCCAAAAGTAGCTAGCTCACAGCATAAATGAGATGCAGCAGACATCCCCGAGTCAAGCCTTTACTGCAAAAATACACTTGCTCTCATGTGGCTGCTTCTCACCCAGGGAAGCTTCATCTGTCTGTGCATAGCTGCTTTTCCCCAGGTAGAACAAGAGAGTGTAGTCCTTACAGAGTTTGAGCACTGTAAGGAAGGGCCGTTGGGACCCTTCTGTCTTTATTTTCTTAAGAGCTTGTAAAATGACAGATGCTAAACTTGGATCAACAGGAGTCTCTCTTTTCCCACTCCCTTTAAAGGTGCAGAAGGGGTGTGCAGAGGGGGAAATATATTAGTGCTGTTATAAAGGGTCAGACCAGCACCAATATATGCAACTTAACAAAGGTGAGAACATCAGACTTACACTAACACACAGTACTTTGGTTTTCCCTTTAGGTGCAACTATAAGTGTGATCATTGACATTAATGTCAATATTTCAGTTATTGTTTCTGCCCTGATTGCAACTATGTACACACTTGTGGGTGGGCTTTATTCTGTGGCCTACACTGATGTAGTTCAGCTCTTCTGCATCTTCCTGGGACTGGTAAGTTTGGTGCTTTTTTTCCTTCTTTGTTGAGGATTTTGCCCTAAGCATTAAGGTGATTGCTGAGACCTATTTCTCAGCTTTGGTTTTGGAACTTCCTTTGCTGAAAGCATGGAAAAGGAATATCTCTACTCACGGTGGAGACTGACTTTAAAAGTCTGCATTTGCCTCAACTTACAGTCTGTGCTTTGAGAATAATGTTGCCCAAGGGATCTGTTTCTTTGGCTTTTTGTCCAACCAGTCTGATAGTGCAAACACTCTTTCAGTTTTCCTGGTGAGGATATATCTAACTCAGATTAGGACTGGAGCTGACTCCTTCCCTGTCTGTCTATGGGACTGTGACACAGGCACTGGAAGAAAGCATCAGACACAGGAAGTAGCTGGTAATGTAGTCCTGAAATACTGGCATTGGACCTGCAGAGCTGATACTCTCCTGGCTCTCTTTTCTGTGGTTGTTACCTACACATGCAGCTTAGTTAATCTCCTGTTAACTTAGCTAACTTTCTTGGGTTTTCCCTCATTTCCCTCTACCATCCTTGGTGACCATAATACAGGAGGTTTTACCAGATGTCTTGGCTGTTTTAATACGGTAGTATGAATATCCCCTCATCAGCTATCAATGATAGTGGGCAGCCTTTTATTTACTTCTGTTCTTTAAGCCCCATACTGAAAAATATAAATGTAACAGGGTGCGATCAAAGCAGCTGCTGTATTTGTTTGCCAGTGGCAGTAATAGATAGTTACAGGTGTGCAGAGAACTGAGATAGGCTAAAATAAATGAGGTGGCTCAGGATGAAGGAGCCAAATGTCACTTTGGGGACCTGGAGCTCTTTCTGTACTTTCAGCAGAGTTCTTGTGCAGCTCTAGGGAAATTGGTTTAACCAGTACTCGCACAGGTGGTCACTAACCAGCTCTGTGTGTGTCCTCACTCTGTGCTATCTTACTGTAAGGGCTATGGCCTCACTTGCAGAGATGTTAAGTGTTCCCTGTTGTAACTGATTTAATGGAAATGGTGCTAAATACCCTGAAAAAGCAAATCAAAGTTCCAGCTGGCCACGCCAAATGAGAAGTTATTCCAGATCTTCTTTCCTCATACCTCTGTTCTTCACCTATACAGTAAGGAAAATACTGTCTCCTTCCATAACATGAAGGTTAATATTTGTGAAACATTCATTTTCTACAGATGGAATGCATTACAAAAATTCCCAAAATTTTAGATAAATCAAAATGCTTCTCCAGTGAGATCAACACCTGAACTGCTAAAGACACTGTTCCCATGGGAATAACAACATTAAAATCAGCACAAAACTGACAGACAGGAAAAAGCAAATCAAGGTTGTATAGCGATCTTCTAAATGGTTGGATCTGTAGCTTTATGGTGGTTTTTTTTCAATTCAGGTTGGGTTTTTTATGTAACTTCCCATTTGAAACAATCAATAATAATACAACTGTAGAATAAACCGCATTCATGAACTTGAGAGTGTCATCAGTGAGGCTGGAAGACTCAGTATCTAAATGGTTGTGCTCTAGGTAAGGCAGTTTTAGATGAGATGGGATACTTTCACAGTAGACGACACAGCAGAAGATGGCACAGGTTTAGTTATCACAGCTTCTCCTTCAGGCCCTGGAGCAGTTTCTGTTCCCCCGGCACAGAGCTTTACTGCTGATTCCTCTAATGTTTTGTTTCTCTCCTGCTCCTTACCCAGGAGGAAATGCTTGTTGTAATCACTTCTGTTCCCTACCCTGAATCCTCATTTCAGACACAGCTTCTTCCTTAGGTTTCCATAACTTCTACCCCAGCCACATGTACATCCTTGGTTTTCCCTTTACAGTCTCATGTAGTGTCTCTCCTACCCTCCTCACTCTCCTGTATCCACATCTAGAGTTCTCATCTCTTTGTCTTTATCTTGCCTGGCGAGACTTTCCTTGACTATGTTGCCACTATTTAGTGACTCTTCATCTCATCTGTATTATTAATTCCCCATTCTAAACTCTCTGTTTTCCCAGATAATTCCCAAGAACAGTTGAGGTTTGTAATTTTTGCCAGGAAAAGGAATCTAAATGTATGGATGTAAATCATGACATGATAGTGAACTGCAAGGCTGGAGAAAGTGTCTTGATTTGTTTTATTTACTAATGTAGAGGTAGTCCTCAAGACCACAAAAAGCGAGGTTACTGTCAGGAACTGTAATGGCTTACAAAAGCTCATAATGCATTTGCAATACAGTACCTACTAAATCCCGGGTTGTGGCATGCAGAATCCAGATGGACTTTCAGATATTTACCCCACCAAAAATCCCAGTGATGTATGGGCAAACTACAGCTCATCAGTCAGACAACTGCTTAAATTGAAGTTTAACATGTAACAGAACAGAATCCTATGCTATGCAATAAACTGCCAGAATAACAGCCAGTGCTACAAAATATTCTTCAGACATTATTGCAGTAATAGTGCAACAAATTAGAGAAAGATGTTTGATTTTTCCCTTCCTTGCTCCTGTTTCCCCCATATACTTAACTGTGATCAGTTGAATCGTAGCAATCTGTGTGGTTTTGGATATCATTGGATCCTTAAGGATGTTATGCTTGTGATGGTCTAGCCCCTATAGCACAAAGCCTGATTTCCAACTCAGTAGGAGCTGCTGAGTTTCTCCTCCATAGAGAGAGAGTTATACCATTGCAAAATGATTTGGCAAGTAAATGACAAAACGTCAGTTGGAGAACGAAATTAACCTTCTAGCAGAAACTGTCTCTGGGAAAGGTTTTTTTGGCCTAGATAAAACAGAGAGAGACTGAAAATGGTCGGGAGATCCCAAGATCTCCTCAAGGCAGAAAAGTGATGTAACACTGGGCTAATGAGAGTTTTGGAGGAAGACAGTTGGGGTTGCACCAATATCACTACCCTCTTGTCATTATATTGGTTTGTATTGAATTAAGAACAAATTCCCAAGCCTTCAGGTGTGATGTCTCATGCCTGTAAACTGACAAATTCTGATGCTATTACATGTAAGTTTATATGTAAATATTTCTCTACTGTCTGGTCCAGGAAAGAGCATATATTCTTTAATATATGAGGAGTTCAGGGAAAATAAAATGAAGACGTATAAATGTGTCTTCCACGCTGATTTTGTGATTTACATTGATTAATTCTGTTCTCACAGTCACCAGGAGAGGTGTAAGCTATCCACTACCAAGCTCTCTGGATTTCGGAGATGTTCTACCTGCACATAATTTGACTTTTCTGCAAGTCACCTTGGCAGTTTGGCATTCAATCTGTAGCATGCAAGAAGAAGAAAACTAGATCAGGGTTAATATTAAAATTTCACAAATTTATAATGTCTTCTTTAGACCTGAACAGAGTGTTTCTCTTCGGTTACAGTGGATCAGTGTCCCCTTTGCAATGTCCCATCCTGCAGTAACAGACATTGGGCTCACAGCTGTGCACCAGGTGTACCAAGCACCTTGGCTTGGATCTATCAACTCACTTGACATTTACACGTGGTTGGACAATTTCTTTTTGCTGGTAAGTGGTGACTCGTATGAAGGAATGAAGCATTTATGCATTCACACTGTGTTACTGTGAAAGCTGAAAATAATAGAGTTTAGTTAAGAGTTTCCAGCAAACTGAAAACTCTTACCCTCTTGACTCCTGCTCAATCTTTCTGCACATTTGAATGATTTCAGTGACATATCAGTCATCATTGCCAGGAATGCAATTTAGAAATCATCAGGCTGAAAGAGTTGACATGTTAAAATTAAATAGAAGTGTGCAGCTAATACTTGACTGATGTCATTGTTGGCAGAGCAATTTATATATTGCAGAAGGCAATAAATACATTATACAAATGATCAAATATGCCTTAGCTATAGGTGAAGTAGAAAAAGCTGTGCAGAGATGGATGGCAGGGTGGAT
>JAWWLV010000001.1:90139518-90169716 GCA_035041135.1 Platyrinchus mystaceus
AGAAGGGACTGAAGGGACTTTGCCACAGGGGCTCCGGCGATTTGCCCGAGTTGAGAGGCTGCCGACACTGTTTGCCCGGCAGAGCAGACGCCCCCGCCTCTCGCCCACCGCGCATCGCAGAGGAGGAGGAGGAGGACGGAGCTGCTTGGTTTCCACCCCCAACCCCCGGCAGGGGGTGGGGTGGGCCAGATTAAGGGCAGCCCCGGGCCGGTCCTGGTCCGCGGGCCGTAGTTTGATGACCCTTGCTGTAAACATTTGAAATCTGGCAGACTGGGAAAGACTCTTGAAGTGGCAAAAAAATTAGTGGGTAATAGATTCTTCCTCAAGCTGTCAAAGCACAGAAAAACAGGGGTGCTATTTCAACTTTGGAAAGTGCATAAACACAGCATTTAAAAAATATTTGGTGGTAGAAAATCACTTTGTACAGGAAGCTAAGAGTGATTAGATTACCTTTGTATACAAAGAGCAATGAGAGGAGATATTTCAGATACAAATATATTATTAAAAGACATATGGGTATACAATATATTAGAATAGATTTTCAGTGGGAATTAGAGGCAGATTCCTCAATACAATTGAATTTCTAAAATAATTGGAATATTGTAGGCCAAAAGCAAAAGTAGTGCTAAAATACTACTGTGGATGAAACAGAAGTGACAGTCAGGTCTTGTGTGTTGCAGCCTTACTTTTCATGTTGCTCCTGGTCCTAATATGCATCATCCTAGGAGTCTAAGAATATTTGTATTAAGTTTGAGTGGCATCCTTCAATTTATAATGGCAGTCAGCCATTTGCTAATTCTTCCAACTAAGAGTTTTCCGTGGTTATGACTAAAGCACTAAAATTCATTTACTTATTTGGAAATGGCCAACATCATTTTTTTGACAAGCTAGTGAATTTCATTGCAAGCAAAAGGAATTGAATATATCCTGCCAATTTACTAATGGAATATAATTATTATCTGTGTATTAATAACAGATATTAAAGTGCTGAACTGCACTTGCGCTACTTAGCAGTTCGTATCCATCAAAACATCAGACAGAATTTTCAAAAGGACTTCAAGGGAAAGATGCTCCCAAAAAAACTGATGTGTCGCTGAGGGCATGCCATTCAAGGAATGGGACAGCTCTAGTTATACAGCTTCTTGTGATTTCAGCATGATTAGGTAAAACATCTTTGATTGATGCTATTTTGACAACAAAGATGCCTACTTTATGTTATGACATTAACCACTGCAGAGCCATGACTGCGCAAGGCTTGTCCTCCTTTGAGGCTGGACAGGAGCATGGCCATGGTGAGAGTAATGAATAGGTGCCTGCTGCCCACCAGCCTCTCAGTCTTGCCTCTGTCTCACCGTTCTTTGGTACTCACGTTGTTCTGGTCTATGGTCAAACATAGTGAATAGTGAATAAGTCTGTCCTCAGTAGCACAGTGAGTTTTCTGGGTATGAACTTGCATATAGCCTACCAACAGTCAGTCAGAAATGGGATAGAGCCATCTTTAAAAACCACACCATCCCACAGAATCACATGCAAAAAAAAAAAAAAAAATCAGTGAAGTTCTGCTGGGTTCTATTGCATGTTATACTGAGCAATTCCACATTGCTTGTGGAACTGCTCAATATAACATGCAATTGCTCCTTTAACAATGTTAAGGTTTCCCTCTTTTGGTCTCCTATATACCACTACCTTTGAAATCCAGAGTATCTTAATTTGACTTCTACAGTGTGGTTTTCCCACTCCAGTAGTGATCAATAGCTACTTTTGTCATCACACGATGTAGGAGACAAGGAGACAAGGAGAGAAAGATTTAGACCCAATGAGTTAAAATTCAAATCATCCAGAAATTTTGTAGTGGTTACTGCCAAAGACTGATTGGTATTCCTCTACTGTGTAAGGTAATATGATATTTGTATAGTATCTGATGTTTGTTTATGCACTCATTACAGCAGCTATGCACATAAGGAGTCCATGTTGAGGAGCAAGCACAGTTACCCAATTTTAGGATTGAAAAACAAATTTGTATTTTCCATAAGTCTAAAATCCATTTTTCTACTCCTGGTGAAGTGTCCTCAAGGATTTCACTTGATCAAAACTGCTTATAACATAATGGAAATGTCATTTTAGCAGCATAACATAACATTTGAATAAGAAAATAAAGTTATATTTTCATAAGGAGCTTATTTCCCTGTGAAAAAGGAAAAATGGAGCTTTCATTCCTGGACAAGATCTCTCACAGGGTTCCAATGTTAACATTTTAAGGGGACCTAATTTTTAAAAAGAGGTGAATGACTGCTCCTGCAATACTATATCTCCTTAACCTACTTCAAAGCATAAATAAAACTTAAGAAAATCTGGATCATACAAACAATTCAGTCCTACCACTGTTGAACTGTTCAGCTTATCTTGCATGAATCCATCCTTCAAAACTTGGGATACTCAGCAGTGTCCTTTTATAACTAATTTTCATTCATAAGCCTTTTCTATTCAGATACACTATGAGAAAAATACATACACCATTAGCAAGGTAAAACAAGAAATGAATTGTCTTGTAGCCCATATGTTCAGAAAGAAGGGCTTTGTCTGAGGGATCTCTTATGTCATTCCCTTTTACTTAGTAAAGCATTTACAACTGCATCACTCATCCTGTAGATTTACATCGCTTTCCAGCAACTTAAGGAATACTGAAAAGACTAGAGAAACTGTCAGTAAAAGGATTTATTTCATAACATTTTTTTCATTTAAAAATGAGCATGTAAAAATGCAGAGGTCTCAAAGCAATTACAGTGTCTTCTGTCATGAGAAGAAATGTCAGAGAAAATAGGCATTTGGCAATTTGACACTGAATGGCAATACCAGGACAATGCAGAGCATTTCCATTACTCAGTTTAGTAATGACGGCTAATGGTCCTGTCTCTGCTGCCACTGTATGCCTGAGTATTGCTGGAAAAACAGTGGGTGTGCAAATAAGGAGTCACAAACTGTAATGGAATATTCAAAAATAAAAGTCACATTAGTAATAGATTCCTGTTAATCACACAACAAACCATTGTGACAGATCTTATCAGTGCAGAAATTCTGATTTACCAACCCATTTGAAACGCATGGTCTGCAGTGGTTTCCAGTCATGCAGAAAATTGTAGGGTAACAAAGGCCTGTATCAAGAGCAAAAAAAAATATTAGGCCTTACTAAACAATGTATGTATGGAGACAAAGCAAGTTGGGAATAATGATAGCCACTAATGACAAGTTAACTTTCATTTCTAAATCAAGGCATTTCCAACAAATGAAGATGGGAATGGATATATTGGGTGTGTTTGTCCTACACCCATCTCACCTATGCCATAGCCAGCAATGGCTGGTATATAAATATTTTGTATGGAGGTGCACTAAAGTTCTGGATAAATAGCAGAGTCCTTGTAACTAACAGTCATTAAGGCATCAAGAAATTGCATTTCTAAGTGCAAATCCACCATGTTATATGTATGCAGCTGGAACTGAGGTTCTGTGACAAGGAGGACAAGAACAGGACTCACACAGGTAGTATTATCTGGATTGCACTAGACGATGCATTAGAGAAGGCTGAAGCAGGCCTTGGAAGCATATAACTTTTTTAGAGTCTTCACACTCCTTCTGTCCCATCTTTTTCTTCCCAAACTGTCACTAAGGGCAGAAGACAATGAAAGCGTTTGGATCACATATATTTATTTATTCGACCATAACAAAGTTTTGCACCGCATTATTCTTCTGGTTTTGTCTCATTTCTCCTTATATAATTTCTCCTTATGATTTTATGTTGGTTTTGACAATTATTGCAAAGGCCAAATGGCTGCAGTTTCACTCTGCTGCAGAAAAACACAAATATATAGGGAGACAGTCCCTGTTAGTCAGGGTTACTCACATACACCTGAAGAAGAGAATATATGTAAAGCTACAAGGAATAGAATGGCAGGACAAGGGCAAGCATTCATACAAACTAGCTAAGTACAACTTTAGCTTATATTTTTTCTATTAAAAATAATAAATGCCAATTTAGGTTACATGCCTCTTAAGTGTCCCATTTTATAACCTAACGGAGCAAAGGGCCCAGGAAGGGAATATCTGCAGTACCAGAGAACCAGAGAGGTGGCAGATCCATCCAAAGGGTGTCCTAGGCCATCTTTGGCACTTTTACAGAATGGGTGTTTGATGCTACTGTTCCAGGCCAGGCCAGATGGACAAGCAGCCAGAGCAGGAGCAGGCAAAGGTGGGGAAACACAAGGGAAACAAACCTGACTTGTTGTCCTACCACTCAGTGTTGCCTGGACTGTACCTCTTTGCATATCATCATCTTGTTTATTCTGTTTGAAATGCATGGTCACACAGTGATCACACAGCACCTACAGGATGGACAAGATCCAGCCAACATGGGTTTAGGAAGGGCAGGTCCTGCCTGACCAACCTGATCTCCTTTTATGACCAGGTGACCTGCCTGGTGGATGAGGGGAAAGCTGTGGATATAGTCTCCCTGGATTTCAGGTAAGGTTTTGACACCATCTCCCATAGCATACTCCTAGAAAAGCTGGCAGCCCATGGCTTGGACAGGGGCACACCGTGCTGGGTTAAGAACTGGCTGGAGGGCCAGGCCCAGAGAGTGGTGGTGAACAGGGCTGCATCCAGTTGGCAGCTGGTCAGTAGTGGTGTCCCCCAGGGATCAGTGTTGGGACCAGTTCTGTTTAATATCTCTACTGATGATCTGGATGAGGGGATCGAGTCCACCATCAGCAAATTTACAGATGACACCAAGTTCGGGGAGGAGTGTCAGTCTGCTGGAGGGTAGGAGGGCTCTGCAGAGGGACCTGGACCAGCTGGATAAATGGGCTGAATCCAATGGTATGATGTTTAACATGACCAAGTGCCGGGTCCTGCACTTTGGCCACAACAACCTCCTGCAGCCCTACAGGGGACAGAGTGGCTGGAGAGTAATCAGGCAGAGAGGGACCTGGGGGTTCTAATCAATAGGAAGCTGAACATGAGCCAGCAGTGTGCCCAGGTGGCCAAGAAGGCCAATGGCATCCTGGCCTGTATCAGGAACAGTGTGGCCAGCAGGACCAGGGCAGTGATTCTGCCCCTGTACTCAGCACTAGTTAGGCCGCACCTTGAATACCGTGTACAGTTCAGGAAGGACATTTGTTGGGGTTGGCTGGAGACTAAAACAGATCTCAGTCAATGGAAGGTAAATCTTAACAACGAGGACAAGATGGCAGTCATATGGACATGTGGACCATGGGAACTAATAGGACTTTGCTGTCTTGCTGTGTTTAACTTAGAAGCACAGGTTTTCCACCATATTGTGTACCCTGAAATGTATCCATCTATCATTTGGCTCCCCAGGGAGGACGCCAACAGTTCGCTGATTGGGCAGCTTGTCACCATGGCAACCGCCCTCAGCTAGTTATGTTCTTCCCTAGTTATGTCGCTACTTTACCCCTCCTACCCCTGAGACCCAACCAATCCCTTTCCTCAGATTAGAATACCCTGCCCATGCTCTGCCCCTGTTCTAGTTCCTTCTACCTAAACCCTATATAAACTCTTACCCCAGTTAAATAAACTGAGATTGCTCTCCTATTGTCATCACCAGCTGTTGTCTGTGTGCTCTATTTGCATCATCTGCACTGCAACTCTTTGCATTTAGCTGGGAGTCCGCATGCAATTCTGCTGCACCACGATTGCAGTAGAAGTAGAGCTACTGCTTAGCTCAAGGACCCCGCAGTCTCGGTTTTACCCTTCACCCCAAACTGCGGCAGACATTCAGTTTAGGAACTGCCCGTGAATCTAGGAAGGACACTGAAGTGCTGGAGGGTGTCCAAAGAAGGGCAACGAGGCTGGTGAGGGGTCTGAAGCACGGGGCCTATGAGGAGAGGCTGAGGGAGCTGGGGTTGTTTAGCCTGGAGAAAAGAAGGCTCAGGGGAGACCTCATCACTCTCTACAACTACCTGAGAGGAGGTTGGAGTGAGGTGGGGGTTGGTCTCTTCTCGCAGGCAATCAGCAATAGGACAAGAGAGCACAGTCGTAAGCTGTTCTAGAGGAGGTTTAATTTAGACATTAGAATGAAATTCTTTACAGAGAGAGTAATCAGACATTGGAATGGGCTGCCCAGGATGGATTCACCATTCCTGGAGGTATTTACGAAGAGACTGGATGTGGCATTCAGTGCCATAGTCTAGTTGACAGGGTGGTGTTGGGTCATGGGTTGGACTCGATGATCTCAGAGGTCTTTTCCAACTTGGTTGATTCTGTGATTCTGTGATTTTGCTTTAAGGCCTCTAAGGCAACATCTTTTCCTGTGTGGCTGCATTATGCTTAAGGAGGCCTAAATTTTTCTAGAATACTTACATTCTGTTTTGATATAAATATTGATAGAAATAATAAATACATCCCTAGGCTTCTGCTTCAACAGCTGTTTCCCCAGTACAATATTATTAGCAAAATTAATTCAAAAACTGGCTGTTCTTTGGCTCTTATTTGTTCTGAGTAATGTCTGGCAGGTTTTGTATGACCTCTTGCATGCAATATGGTGTTAACAATTTGATGTGCAGAACTGTTTTGTGCAGTAAATTTATAAAACTGTCAAGTTGCTGTGCAGAGATGCCCTCTTCTAGTCAAATACTGTATTTGGCACAGTATTTACTGCTAAATTAGCAATTGCTAATTGGTTACAATAATATTGTTTAAAGAGGCATTTAATTCATATGAGATCCCTACCCTTTTCCAACATTCCTGTAAAACACCTTAGAGGCTTTTAAGTTCAGTGCTCTGCTTCAATGCCTAAAATCATCTCCTCTTTAATGAAATGTGAATCCTGCAGGATTAGCAGGTAATGAACTTCGTAGTTTTTCATTTCTCCAGTCTGTTTTTAAGGTCTGCATTATTGCTTTTATAATTTATCTGTCCTTTCATTATCTAAGACTTGAGG
The DNA here is from genome assembly GCA_035041135.1 of Platyrinchus mystaceus. Taxonomy (NCBI): domain Eukaryota; kingdom Metazoa; phylum Chordata; class Aves; order Passeriformes; family Tyrannidae; genus Platyrinchus; species Platyrinchus mystaceus. Next base: position 90,146,471 of record JAWWLV010000001.1, read on the forward strand.
GTTTACTGTGTATACCTGATTGAGTAGATATTTGAGTTCCATTGCTGGCACTTTCAGGATAAATAACTATCCTCCCTTTAAATACTGAAATGTCTCTTTGAAGCCAATTATTAAAGAAACCCTGGAGTAATAGCACATGGCCTAGACAGCCTGTCAAATGTATGCTACCAATATCATATATTTTTACTAATCCTGTGGTAGAAAACAACCATTTCTTGGATTTCATAGTGCGTAACTTTAATGTTAATTAGATTTTTTCCTCTCTATGTAAGTAATTTTCTGAAGAGCTTTAAACTGTAAGCACTCTAAACCAATACTTATGTTTATACTTGTCTCCTGTTCTTGGCCAAGTATTTAAAAAAAAAACAAACCCTAAATACAATAGCATTTTTTGCATGGTTCACAGATTAGCTACTACACTAGCTAAGATTTAATGTCTCCTCTTTTTAGACCTTGCTTGAGTTTTTCAGGTGGGCGCAATATATCTAGAACACTGAAGCAATTTTAAGAGAAGTGCAGAGAGAGTGGTAAACCAATTGTATATATACATGTAAGTTTGTAAGTACATATACAGGAAAAGGACTTAAATAGAATAATTAGAACTTATACATTTTAAGTCACCTTTAAAATAATAGAAACATGGAATTTTTGCAATATATTGGCTTGTAATAACAGAACACAAATATTTCATTCATAGCCTTTTCATGCCTTGTAGATTTTTAAAATTATCTTAAGAGCAATAAATGTAAGTGAAATGTCAGAGGGACCTTCACAACACCTATAAGGAATTCCACAGTAAATCTACTGTGTTCAAATATACCCAGAATTAAAACATTTTATTTCATTGTTGCAATATCCTCTTTATCCAAAATCATATGAATGATGTACATGTTTCTTTTAGAGCAAAAGCTCTTAGAACAAAAGCTTAGAGTAAAAGCTCCCAGACAGTAATTATTTATCATCACTCTCTGAGACCCAACTGAATAAGAAACACTTTGCATGTCAATAGTCTTATATAGACACTAAAATGAAATCAAGAGGGAGAGTAAAGTATAAATCATCACCATTAATTATGATCTTGTTGCAGTCAAAAGTTCCAATGCAAGGTCATTATAGGGGGAAATGAAAAACTTTAGATATTGAAGGTCTTTCTTCTGATAAATAAAATTCCCAGATGCATATTGGTCCCTTTCCACTGTTACTTGTAATAACTGGGGTATTACATCGCTGTCACCAGGAGTCCATGAAGGATTTTGAGGGATAGCTTAGGTTCTGCAGTGCTGTCTGACCACACTAATACTAACCAGTTCTGACAAACCTTAGCATCTCAGGCAGGTCAAACTTAAGCTTTTTTCTGCAAAAAAATCCCTAAATAATTCTGAACAATACAGTGGTGTTTGAAATTGCCACTGAAGTAAGGAAGGGTGCCAACAGAAGTTCTACCTGGGACTTGCAGGCTTTGGCCTGCTTAAGATGCTGGATGAGAGAGTTCCTTGGGAGACAGACATGAAGGGCAAAGGAGTCCAGGAAGGCTGGAAATTCTCCAAGAAAAAAATCTTAAAGGCACAGGAGCAGCACATCCCCATTTGCCAAAAAACTAGCCAGCAGGAAAGAAGACCAGCCTGGCTGAACAGAGAGCTTTGTCTGGAACTCAGGAAACAAAAAGAAACTTTATGACCTTTGAGGGAAGGGGCAGGCAACTCAGGATGACTGTAAGAATGTCATGAAGTTATGCAGGGAGAAAATTAGGAGGGCTAAAGTCCAACTAGAACTTAATCTGGCTACTGCCATAAAAGACAGCCAAGAATGTTTCTATAAGTACATCAGAAACAAAAGGAGGGCTAAGGAGAATCTCCATTCTTTATTGGTTGTGGGAAGAACCATAGGGACAAAGGCTGAGTTGCATCCAGATGGCAGCCAGTCACAGTGGTGTTCTTTAGGGCTCAGTACTGGGGCCAGTCCTGTTTAATGTTTTTATTGATGATTTGAACAAGGCGATTGAGTGCACCCTCAGTCCCTTTGCAAATAACACAAAGTCGGGCAGGAGTGTTGATCTGTTGCAGGGTCTGTTGCAGGGTAGGAAGGCTCTGCAGAGGGATCTGGACAGGCTGGATTGATGAGCTGGGGAAAATTGTATGAGGTTCAGCAAGGTGAAGTTCTAGGTCCTACGCTTGGGTCACAAAAACCTATGGAGAGCTACAGGCTTGGGGCAGAGTGGCTGGAAAGCTGCATGGAGGAAAAGGACTTGGAGGTGCTGGTCAACAGCAGCTGAACATGACTCAGCAGTGTGCCCAGGTGGCCAAGAAGGCCAATGACATCCTGGCCTATATCAGAAATAGTGTGGACAGCAAGATAAGGGTAGTGATCATCACCCTGTACTCGGCAGTGGTGTGGCCTCACCTCAAATTCTGTGCTCAGTTTTGAGTCCCTCACTACAGGAAAAACATTGAGATTCTGGAGCATGTCTAGAGAAGGGCAACAGAGCTGACTTGCCTGGAGCACAACTCTTATGAGGAGTGGCTGAAACAGATGGGGTTGTTTAGCCTGGAGAAAAGGAGTCTGAGGGGATATGTTATCACTCTCTACAACTACATTGAAGGAGACTGTAGCAAGATGGGAGTCAGTCTCTTCTTGCAAGTGACAAGTGACAGGACAAGAGGAAACGGTTTCCATTTGCACTGGGGAGGTTTAGATTGGATATCAGGAAAAATTTCTTCACAGAAAGGGTGGTTAAGCATTGAAACAGGACTGCTCAGGGAAGTGGTGAAGTCACCATCCCTGGATGTATTTAAAAGACATTTAGGTGGTATAGTGGTGGACTTGGTAGTGTTAGTTCAACAGTTAGACCTATGATCTTAAGGGTCTTTTCCAACATTAATGGTTCTCAGATTCTATGAAATAGATCAGAAGGAACTTAATAAAACAATCTTAAGTTCAATGAAGATGGGAATGTGTGTTTGAATAAATCACTGAGGAAAGTATATTACAGTTCTTGAGCTGCCCTGTAGTGAAGGGTAAAGAGGAGGGAGGCTTTCAGAGTAAAGGCCTGGCTTGATACAGGTATCATATTGCCCCTGTACCCTTTTAGGTTCTAGACTATAAAAGTACTGTGATGTCAGTATTTATGTAGAACAGCAAAACAGATATAAGATTACATCACATTCATATAAGTAAGTAGTAATAAATCAGAAGATAAAAAACCAGAATTGTCATAGTCAGTTCAGCTTTGTTAGTTGGAAGGATATTTAATATCTGAGAGTTTTTAAGGCACCTTGAGGCAATGCACAGATATCAGTATACAAAAGAAATAAAACAATTTATAGGTCCATCCTTCTTTACATACTCTGTCATTTAGATAGCTTGCACAGAGATTCATCACAGATCTGAAAAAAGGCTTCTGAGTGAGTAACTAAAATTAAACAAAGGGCAGTATGAATCTATTCATTATGCAAAATGGGACAGAATGATTTCATCAGCTGACCATAGGCAGAGCTGCAAAATTGAGCTGTTGGAAAGCTCAGTGAAGGAGATACTGTGAAGCGCATCTGCAGAAATACAAAACATGGCATGGAGAATGTATGGTATCAGAAATTCAGTGACTAGATGAGAGTTGCCATGTTGCGTTAAAAAAATCATTATTATTTGTAGCACATACTTGAGACCTTTGTTTTCAACACAGGTAAATACTGGAGCTTACATTTCCCCATCAGTGGATGCCACTAGAGGCATCTTCCTACAGGTCAGTCCTGTAGGGAGCAAAGGCAAGCTGCCTAAAACTTTGACAAGGCCATTTTAATGCTAGCTAAGTGCTTCATTCACATGCAGGGGAAAGTTACACTCTCACAACCTTCTTTAACACCAGCCCTTGTATCTACATCTTCTAGTTCTCTACAACACGGGATATATTGCTCACTTTTAACAGCTGCTCTGTTCCAAGTCTGTGGTGACATGCTTTCAAATCCCTTTTTTGTGCTTTTAAATCCCTTAACATAAAAAAATCCTGGACACAACCATTAATAACAGGGTAAAGTTATTACTCTCCAACTGAAAATATCATCTGATACAGAAGACTGCACTAATTAGGCAGTTTAATTATCAAAATGCAATACCATGACACAAAATACTTGGCATTTATAAGCCTTGTGCACCACTTTAAAATGGTGGCAGAACTGTGTCCAGAACTTCTATTGCAGCTAAAAGTTATCTTTATTTTCTCCTGAAAAGTGTCCTGCCAAATACTTGTGCTGCTGGCATTTTCCAAGACAGTTTCTGATTTCAGATATTATATTCTTGTGAGTCCAATTTTCTAAGCCACTCTCCATCCCTCCTTACAACTGCCCTTCGTGGGTGATCTGCACATGCAAACCCTGGACTCACCATGCCTTTAACTTGCAAGCAAATTTCACAAGACGACAACTGAAAGCACAATTTTTTTAAAGAAAATAAACTTTCATGCAAAAATGTTAAAAGTTCTAAAACTGTTTGTTTGACTTCCAAAGCTGATTCACTAACCTACATTAACCCTCCGTGGGACGATGCATGTGTTGTAAATCCAAGCTATTGATACTATGCTGACGGCTGAATGACGACAATGCAACAAATTTTTGCAGTTACAGACTTTAAATACAGAATGACAAACAGACAAATGTCTCCCTGAGGGGCTTTTAAGAAGCAGAAGTCTTAATGAGCTCATCACTTGTAAAAACTGAATACCTGCCTGGGGACAGACAATGTGAATGGTAGAGGAATTACACAGTTATGTTCCTCTTCAAGCTTAGCATCAGCTAAGCACATCTTATGTCTGCTGCCACACAATGCAACATGCACTGAAGCAGGACTGATCGAGACAGGTTATATTAACCCAAAGCGACATTCTGTTTTCTAGTCATTCCTGTAAAGGATGGGTAACTCTTCAGACAAAATAGGTTTTCTGCTTCTTTTGCAGTTATTTATCCTGTTTAGTTTTTAACTGCAAATATGGCTTTTAGAAATCTTTGGTGCTTCTGCAGGAGCTGAGCAAGTGGGTTGTGTTTGGTTTGTAAAATTTAATCATGCCTGGTCAGAAATGCAACATCCACTAAACCACTGACTTTTATCACCTCTCAAACCCTATAAATGCACAATATTTTCATTTCAGAGCTTAATTCTTCATCAAACTCAGATTTATTTTTTTTTTTGGCTTCTGGGAAGTCTTTATAAGACATTACACAAATACCACTAAAAATATGCATGAGTGTCTCTCTGTTAAACTACTCACTAAATGTCTGTGACAAAAACTGGTTTAATCTGGAATATTTCAGTTGTCTTCCAGTTTTCCTTACAAATTTGGTTATCCTCACAAGTAGGATGTGTTTTATAGCTTGTTCTGTGAGCATCGAGCTAAATCTTTCAAGGGCCTGGAGACAAGTTACTCCAAGGGCTAGTTTAAACTATATGATATGAATTGTTTTTGTTTTCCTTTCTTTTTAATTTCTGCTCAGCTATCCAGGGACTCAATAAGTCACCTACTCCATGAGATATTCCAGATGGTGTACTAATCCTGGGTAATTGTTAAATTGAGATGTGAGGGAAGGAATGTTTTTTCTTCTGGTAAATAGGCTCAGGAAAGGGAAGACTGTCTCCTACAGAAAACAGGAGAAGGTATTGTGACTTCAGTGCAAAAATCTCAGTCATATGCAGCCCCTAGGCCAGGCCAAAAAAAGGGGATTGGCCCTTGCCCAAGCTGATATGCATTAAGGAAAGAAATATGACTGCAAAGAGTATGTCTTTGAGAACACCTCCTATGGCGTAGTAAAATTGCAGCCCAAGTGTATGCCTGGCTCTTTTTCTTCTTCAGCATCACTTACACATGGATAACATAGCAAAGCCAAGACAGACCCACAGCTCAGGATTCAGAGACCAACATCCTTTTCATTTTATTTTCATGCTATAGTGGTAGCATGTCCTGCTGTCTAGTGGCCTCTTATCATAAAGCCCTAGTCTGGCATTTCACCACTGCTCAGCTTCACTGTGTGATTCCCACCCTCCTTGAGTGCTGGCATTAACCAAAAAAGCAGATGTCACTGGCTTCCCAGCTTCATGATGGGTGATGCAGGAGTGCTCTAGGGATGTCTAGGCTATAGCCAAAGATATGCTCAAGTGTCCTGCAGAGAGATAAACATTCTGGGATTTTCACAACATTGCCATAAGGTTATATGGTATTTCAAATTGGATTCTGTCTACAAAGAGAACCAAGTCTACTGCTAAAAAAAAAAATAAAAAAAGAAAAAGATACATTGAAGGAGGCAGTCTACCAAATGAGCACATGAACAACACTGTAGGAACAAACATGCATTTCAGAGGAAAAAAAACCCAAAAAAATAAAAGTACTGTTTTGTATTAGTGCTGTTATCTCTATTTCTTTGTGACTTCTTGGATTTCCAGAAATATTGCATGTAGCCTTTTTTTTTACACCCCCCATCTTTCCTACTCTTGTAGCCTTCAGACTCCTTTTACAACCATTTCAATTATGTGCTCCAGCTGGAGACCCGAGCTATCAATGACTAACAACCACGGGAGCTGATTTTGCATAAACTAGGCAAAAGTCCAGCATGTGACTCAGAAGAAGTCATTCTGCCAGAGTTCATGACCTGCAGGAGCTCACTGTGGCTTTGCTACTTTTACCTACAGCTCTTCAGTCATTACAGGGCTGAAGGCTGCACTCTAGCACAGGGCAAATTGGCTGAAGATTGTTTCCCTTCATCCTACTTAGGGCTAAATGGAATAAACCAGCACAGCAGGACTAAATGAGCCATGGCAAAACTGATCTTAACCTCCACCCCCCTTGATCTGGCAGCCAGGCACTAGGGCAGGAGACAAGATAATTCGTGTCAGCTCCAGTGGGCTCTGTAATGCAATTTGACAAATGGAATAGATAGATTTTATTAACATAACTAAATGAATTATTGCAAATAGGAGACTTGGACATTGATCTGTCTTCTTATATGCATTCTGTTTTGGAGGAAGGGAGATCGGCCTTAAATTCAAGCTGCTGCTGCCTGATGTAGGAAGTCTCTAATGAATCTGTTCTGCAGTTTCCATATCCAAAACTGCCCATTTAACACCAACACTGATAAAGATAAAAGGGAAATACAGAAGAGTACTATGTGTACAGAGCTATCAGTATTCATACTTGGACATTCAGGTGAATATTCAGGGCCAGATTTTCCTAAATATAAATGTCTGCTTTGATTTTTTTGGTGTTGAAGTGGGACTAACAAAGCTTTGTATCTGTTATCTATTTTGTTGAAGGCTGCGATACTGATGAAAGACAAGGACACTCTGACTACATTCTGCAATAATAGCTTTTCCTACATAAACTGCTTAAATAATATATTTCACAGCACACAGAGCAAATACACAGATAACTTCCTCAATGAAAGTATCCAAGTCCAGGTTTCTAAAATCAGGCAAATAAATTCAGAGCCTGAAGAAACATTAATATTCCTGCCATGTTACCAGGGCTGTGATGGAGGAAGCTAGATATTTGATTTGAAAATCTACTTTCTCATATTTTCATATTCTCAAAAGTTAGGTCTGAGAAAGCTGGAGGGTGGTTCATGTTCTTCCTCTCCTTTCTTGTTCATTCCCAGAGCTAAAAATGCCACCTGGCAGATGCCAAGCATACCTATGCTGGCTGGAGCATAGCATGAAACACCTCCCAGTAATGGAAAAACTAAACAAAATAGTGTAAGCAGAGTATAAACTGATTTAGCATGCAGTAGAGGAAGTCTTCTTGGAACCATATAATACAATAGACTTCTGGGAAAGCAATATGAAGCAACTCTTGCTTCATATAGTTATTACTTGCAAGAGAGGACTAGCAACATATCTTGCTGAGCCACTGAGCTGAACATGTCAGGTTCTCTCCAGCGGTTCAGCTAGGATGGTTCAGGTTTCTACATCCTGGAAACTGGTGATGTATTTTCTTTTTTTCTCCATTCAATAAGAAACACTTTCCTTGTTCAGCTGTGCAAAAATATTTGTGTTTGAAGTTTTTGTTAGTTTTTTTTTATTCTTACCAAAAAAAAGAGAGTTTAATTTTTATTATTATTATTACTTTGCTATTTTGGCTAACAGTGAGTAATTGATTTAAAGTACTTCTGGTAATTTTTATAATATTTGTTCAAGACTTTTTAAAAACCGTTCTTCTGAGATCATGGTGAAAGAGTATTAGTGCAGACTACATGCCACTTACAAACAAAATCAATATCTCACAAGTATTAGGGGAGAAGTGTGACTGGGAGTGCAATATTAGCTTAAATGTCTTTTACTAGAAGTGTTCGATTTGAATGTGTGTCATACATCAGCTCATCGTAACAAGGAAGACTGTCTATATACCAGAACAGAAACCCACATTTTCACCAGTTTGGGAAGTTCTGGACAACAAGGGTGCACCCAAAGATTTTCCATGGCTTTTTCCCAGTGCCAGTGCCCCCTTTTAAAGACATAAATCCTGGTTTCAGAGTCAGGGAACAACACAGCTATCACAAAAGCACATCCTCTCAGTCCAGAGAGACCTTAGGTACTACTGACAGTCTCCATCAGTCTGCAGTTTGCGGGTAATTTCATAGGAAATTGTGCAGAAAGCATACAAAGCAGGTAAGTCTCTGAGAAGAAAGCATTAGTTTCCCTCTCTCTTTTTCTGCCTTTCTGTGGAAGGATATTACAATGAGCTCTAAAAATACAGACATTTTCAGGACTACAATGGGACAGAAATCAGAACTTCTCAAAGTGGGTCTGTGAAACGAATTTTAGGGTTGTCCTGCTTCTCCCACTTTGCATTTATGATACAGGGGTAATAGTTCTGTCACTTATGCAAAGGTACACTCTCCCAATTTTGAGAAAAATGTGACCATTACCTTTGCAATTGCAGCTATCTTTTGCAGAATGAGTTATTGATATCTGTTTGCTGATCCAATATACCGTGATATAATACACCAGAGACCTTGGATTACTTCTGACTTCATCTCTGCTTTATGTTCAATAAGGATGCCTGTTCCCTCAACAACCAGTGTTTACAGTCCTTCCTAAAATATTGCCGGGCAAATTGCACTGCCTCCCAAATTTAATTAACTGTTCAAGTCAGCATATCTCAAATTAGTTTCTGAAATGGACCTGGGGCAAACACTGAAGCAGATGAATGACAGTGTTGCTTACTGCAGTAAGTCATCAGTGTGTGTAGTTAAAATGATCCCTGCTCAGGCTGATGGTAGAGTAGAAATTCACTAATCCTAGGAAGGGTATGAGAGAAAAAAAAGAAAAAGAAATCTGAATGTAGCCTCCAATTCAGAAATTACGCTAATTGTGGTGTAGACAGGCTGTGGCAGAGGAAGGATCTGTATGCCTCTTTCACATCAACATGCATCAGCCTGCAGCTCACCACTGTCAGAAACAGATCTGTCTTTAAGTATTCCACAAGTGTGTGCATGTGCATGTATACATGTATATATATGTATCTGTATATACTTAATATGGAAGAAAATAGACTAAAGCATCTGACTTGTGCTAAAAAACACTGTTTAAAAAAAATAATGGGAAAAAAAGCAGCTCTACAATGGAAGCAGGTCCAGAGGATCTGGAATGAGTCCTGAAGATGAAAATCTCCTTCCTCTTAGAGAAGACAGATCAGCTGAGGGAGTAGTCCCCACACCTATACCGGAGAAGATTAAAAAATACAGTCATTATCATAAATCAAACCCTTAAAAATCAAATCTCTCAAAACTCAGTCTCTTGTCTGCATAATTTTTTTATGTTTTCTGCTTCTTTTCTTTGGGCAACAGGGAAAGTTAACTTTCTCAAATACAGCATCTTTCAGTTTTAATTTAATCAAAATATATATTGGCCCCCATTTTTTCATCTTGTAACCCTGGAACTTTCAGATAGCAGGGAGAGTGAGATCCTGCCATGGTAGCTGCAAACCAATACAACAACAGACATATACAAGGTTTTTTGCCTATCAGGTTTTCTTGCTGCCTGAACAATAAAGTATGGTGTGGAAGTAGCACACAGTAAACTTTCACTTCAGGAAAGGGTAGAATACAAAGCCTGATCCTCTGTCTTCTTGCTGGTTCTGTCTCAGGTTTTTCTCAAACGTTTATTTTTCCTAAAACTTTAATAAATCACAGTATCTTCTTTCCATACAGAATTACATTAACCAGAGTTTTTTATTTCTCTTTCTTTTATTTGTAAACTAAGACTCTAGGGAAAGGAGATGACCAGTTCGCAATGGTTGGTCAGTCCTAAATATATCAGCCTCCCTTTTTTTGTCACTCCATTGCATTCTTCAGCTGGTCTCCCCTCTTGCTTTGTCCATCACTTCCTTGATTTCACCACATCTGATCATTTCAGCAATGCTTTTGAGTACAGACTGTACTTCAAAGACTGTTTATTCACAAAAAAATAACCTCTGCAAAGCTGGGTCCACTTCATTCTTTCCTTCAGCTCTTTCTATACCAAATGCTTCACAAATAACCTGCTTCAGACTATCGATATTTGAGATGTCTCCCAGTCTTGAGGTCTGATTTTTATAAGACTTTATACTAAAGTAAGAATTAAGCTTTGAACTGAAGGCATCTACTTTCGGTGGCTAAAGTTTGGTTTACATTTGTCCTGCACTAATGGAGTCATCAGGTAGAGTGAAATCTCACCAGATGGAGCATGTGATACCTCAACCACTATTACTGTTCGTTGTGGAAACAGAAATAAAACTATGGATTCATCCTCTTCCATCATGCTTTCCTTTCGGAGATCTGCCATTTTATGCACAGAGGCCAGGATTTTGGGGTGTCTTCATGTCCCAGAAGAACGGTGAGCAGCCATTGAGCAAAACCATAGAAAGGGGGGTCCCAGTAGTATTTATTCTAAAACCTAAGTGATGAAGCTTGCTAGAGCTGGCTTTGATTAAGAAATCCAACAGAACAAAATAGAGATATTTCACGTTCCCAAGTGCTGGAAGATAAGCAAGCAGTAAGACTTTGTCTTATTTGGGGACTGCATCTGAGTAAAGAGAGTTAGGTGCTGTCTGCTTTGAGCTTTGTCTAATACAGGAACATGAAAGAATGAAAACATAAATAAACTGGATCTTCAAGACTTTAGGTACCTTTCTGATCTGTGGCGACAGGAGATTACTTTCTGATGCATTTACAAAGTTTTTTGGCAGTGAATCATTTGAGTTCTTCCTTGTGCTACTGAGTTAAATAAAGGAGTTCTGATCTTATACTGCATGGTCTGGATGGATTTTTTTTTTTTCCTGACAGCAAAAACATTATTTCAGCAATAATTTTTGAGGAAGACAGTAGTTTTGTTCATTTGTTTGCTTAGAAAAATGCTAAATCTAACACCTAAAATTTTATTGGCCCTCAATGCTAATGAAATAATCTGTATTTTCATTGGTTTAGAGGTTCCCTTGGGATGAAAGTATGCATGTGTATTTTCAGTGAAACTCCAGCGCTGAGCTCATTGCTGTGCCTACGGAGACAGCATCTGGATAGCATTTTTCCACTGTGTTCATTCCTCTTACTCATTTTTTCCCCTGTAAATAGCATTCTCCATAAAAGCTTGCATCTTGCATTTGTCTTTCTGGTTTATGTTTTACTATGTATAACTAATAGTTTAATTAGGAATTAAAGCATATTACTCTTAATATTTAAGATTCTGGCCCTGTTGGCTGTCTTACCTAATGGGCTTGGGAATTCTTCCAACCATCTCTGCTCTGCTGTCTGTGCCCTTATTGACTCCAAATATCTGTAAAAGCACGACTGAGGCACACAACCTTCTTACCCTCCATCATGCATGGTTTCTACGGAGAGAAAAGCAAATTTCTCAGGATCGACAAGTGCCATGGCATACCCTTGTCCGAGTCCCATTCCAGATGGCTGAGGACCCTGTACTCTGGGATGTACTTCAATGCGTAGCCACCATTCAGTCATAGGGAGAAAAAGAATGTGTTCATTGGCTTTAGGCCAAACAGCACATCCTTAAACAATAAGTCCTTTTAAAATCTCAGGAATTTGATTTCCTTTGGAATTTGTAGCCATTTTACAGCTGCCCAAAGCTTTTGGAGGGTCAGGTGGTGATGTGCCAGGCCTTCCATCTTATTTGAATATTTCTTCTGACTGAACTGAAAGTACCAGCTATGTCCAGTACCTCTCAGTCTCTCAGATCTTAGCAAAACCACTCTCAGTAAACTAAAGGATAAATAAGCATTGCACTTGTTTGGCTCATCTCCCTGACAGCCATGGCTCTTTGACCATTGTAACCATGAGTTTCACTCCATACCAGAACTACCTCATAGCTTTCCAACTAGTAGTTAGGCAGTCTGGTGAGCAGTAAAACATGAATGTATTGCTCTCCAAATCAGTGGGATATAGCTGGAATCCAAAGTTAGAAATACAAAATCTGTTTTCTACGAAGAAAAAGAAAAGCGCCTAATATGTTCTAATGTGCATTCACTAACTAATTGCTTTAAGAGTTTGTGAGTTTCACACAGACATATATAAAACTTCTCACATATGCTGGGCAAGTATCCTTTTAGCTATCTGGAGCTCTGCCCACTTACAAGTATTTTCATGGAAATTTGCAGGTGTGATTTGGGGCTAGAAATGCTGAGGGGCTCTGGTTTCTGTCAGGCACACCAAACACGACAGGGACAGTATTTTACCATAGTACAGAACCCATCAGCAGAAGATGGCATTTTCTCTATGAGCTATCATGTATAATTTTTTCAATTAAATAGGTCTGAAGCTAATTAGGAATATATAGGGCTTTTCAAAGGACACAGGTCTGTTGTCTACATTTCCTGTCCTGCAGAAAAGAAGATGCCTGAGAGGAAGAGAGTAGTCAGAGATTTGGATCTCCATGGTACAGAGCTCAAGAGGGATCCCGTAGATGAAGAGAGCAGCTTAGGAAAGCTGTTATTTTCCATTATGAAGGCGAAACAGGCAAGCCAGAGGCTGTTTCAGTGTGAGAAAAAAAAACCAGCATAACTTCTGTTACTGTTTTGATCTAAATGCTGCCCTGGGAACCTTAGGGTGAGTGTGAGATCAAATAGCAGCAGAAGCAGAGCCAGCAGAGAGGAGCATCCAAATAATTCACTCTAGATAACCAGAAAAATTGATGTGTGCTGCATTGACCACAACATGTTTCCCAAGATGGGTATTGTCATTACAGCAGGCACTTGTTTTGCCTCAGCTCCCAAGAAGCAACACAAATAGCTCTGAGGAAAGCCAAGTGCAGCTCCATTAGGTGAGATACCTGAGAAAAATGAGGAACAGAAGTGTTGATCTCTTTTTTGCCTACATTTCTATGCCTGGATTTATGTTGGTGAGCTAGTCACAAGTTAGGAGAGCCTTAAAACATTTTAGTGTCTGTACCAAATAAATAAACAGAATTATCTCCTTGGGCAAATTTTTTTCACTCATCTACCTTCCAAACTGCTGGCATCACTCCCAAGGAGAAGTCTAGACATAGGTCTGGAAATAGCCCTTCAATTGTACTGTATTGTTGGGAACATGAGATCATCCTCATGCATTGAGAGTTTTAACAGCACTTCACCAACACCTGTTGCTCTGAATAAGCCTATTTTGAGCAATGTGTGGATATGCAGAGATATTTCAGATGGTTTAAACAAACAGGTGTGGTAACTGAAGCAATCTAGATGTACCTGCACAGCCATAGCCTAAGCTAACTAAATCTGTTGCTAGGGTAAGCTTGCTTTCAGCAGCCTTGCTGCCTCTAAATCAAATCTCCCTCTGTTATCCCCAGAGGCAAACTAAGGGCTGTTATCCAAGAAGCAGGACTTTGGTTAGGGAGGGGACAAGAACCCACAGGAGAAATTGTGAGGTGGAGCAGACCAGATGGTTGAGTGGGACAGTAGAACTGCACACACGCAGCAGGCAAAAAAAAGTCCCATGAGAGTCTTACGAGTGTCTCATAAGTGTTACTCTGCAATTCTGAGACTTAAGATGTAGACATACCGGTCAGGTCATAGAACCACAGAATCGCAGAACAGTTTGGATTGGAGGGGACCTCTAAAGCCATCTAGTTCAACCCCATTGCAGTGATCAGGGACACCTTCAACTTGATCAGGTTGTTCAGAGCCCCATCCAACCTGACCTTGAATGTTGCCAGGGATGGAACATCTGCCACCTTTCTGGATAATCTGTTCCACTGTTTCACCACCCTCATAGTGAAAAATTTCTTCCTTATATCTAGTCCCTTGTATTTCTTTCAAATCCAGTTGAGAGAGAGGCTGGCTCAATAAGGTGAGGGTTAATGTTGACTCACAAGAACTCATCACCCAAAGGCTGGAATTCTGAATATTATCATCTATCTGATTCATTCTATTGTACAAAATACATTCCTCATTACACAGACATAGTGCAACCACCTCAGGATCATCATCTCAGAGTAAAAAGCCTGGAGGATGGAAACATTGAAGTGAAAAATCAGTCCTTATAAAGAGAACATGAGTGTTTAAAGTAGAACAAATGTATTTGAGAGCACAGAAAGATTCAACTGCGATCAGTCAGGGGAAATATTTATACTGGGACAAGGACAATTCAATGGACTATGGCTGCTACCACCCTCACATGTGGTATCTGCAGTTCATCACACTAAATTAATTTACAGACCTAATGGACAGCACCATTGCCATTGATACACATGACTGAGTGAAAGAAATACAAATCTGAGAGGGTCCAACAAGTGCTTTAAACAGATACTCTTCTGAAATGCAATAAATAGAGCACAAGAAGACTGGAAGTAATCTTTTATTTGTTGCTCCTTTGACTGATTTCCTTTTACTGGGCCCGCTCTTGATTATGTGTGAGAGGATTAAGGAAGGGAAAAAGGGTTAGTTCATAAAGGCCATGTGTTAGTAATTCATTCCCAGACTCCTTAATATAATGAGGTGCCAACTATCAGGCTTTCACGTCATCCTATCTTGTTTCCCCCAGGCTTAAACTTCTGAAGCATTAAGTAGCCTGCATATACTCACTTCAAATCAAGGATTTCTCTTGGCATGTGCGCTTCTCAGAATACTAGGACTAACCTAATTGTCAGTGTTCAAAAGTCAAATGCTTTTCCAAAAGCCTGTATGAGCCACCTTTACTGAAACAGGGTTTACATGCATCCCATAGCTCTGTCAGATTGAGCAGAAGGGATTAGATACACTCATTTGTCAGCATCCTCCAACCAATACAATAATGCCATTTATCATGCTGTAGTACAAAGCTCCTGAATTACTCCAGAATCCACAGTCACAACTCACAAGGGAAAAATGCATTAAAGCATTTTACCTTTACCTGTTGCTATCTGCTTTCCATTTGCTTTACACTAAGGTTTATACCCTCTTTTATGAAGAATTACATCCAGTGTATCTTTGTAATAAATAATCTCATCCAAAACACAACATCAACGGACAACATTATCATAATGTGGAGAATACAATATTTCTCAAGCTTATCATGCTAAAATTCAAGTTTCTATGCAGTCATAATCACGAAATTATTTCTTAAACAAATATGTGTCTCCCAAATATTCATGAGGCTATATTTCATCCTTAGTGTCAAACACATCTGAGACATCCAGCTGGGATTTTCCTTGAAAATAAAGATGTCTAAGATTTCTTGCATTCATCTTACAGGGCTATTTTTCATACTTAGCGTTTCACCCCATTTCCAATTAGCAATTTGTCTCTCACACCATCTTATCTGAAGGTCAAACATTAAAAATAATCCTTAATCCTGATAACATTTAAATATTTGCAGATAATCACCATATTTCTCCAGGTCCCAGCATTATTTTCCAAGCTACCAATGTTTAACTCTCTGGTTTTCCCTCAAATTCAATACTTCTTGTCCTCAGCTAGAAACTTCAATTCCACTAAAATACTCCTCTCAGTATTTCAATCCAAAATGGCATCACTGAGGTTAATGTTATCACTAGTTATAGAAATAAGGAATGTCTTCATACTCCACTCATAATAAAAACAGAATTAATATTATATTATATTCTCACTTGTCATAAAACCATGGGACTTCACCAATTCATACCCATGAAGGACCACTATAGTTGTTCTATTTTCTTGCTAAAAGAAATGTGGCAGCTATTGAATATTCTAGATTGGAAAAGCACAATCCAGTTCTGTTTGCTGTGTGTATAACCATTAACTTGAATTAATCTGATCATGTGTAGAAAATAAATTACTATAGTTTATTTCTTAAGAGTTTAAAAAATCAATTATGTGGTTTCATATCTAGTTTTTTATATACATATATATGTACATACCTATATGTGTATACCCACACATGTATACATATGATCCTCCTCCTGCAATTTTCCTCTGTGTGAATAATTCACTCAACACTGATTAGCAGGCTTTTGTGCTCTGGTAGCAACAGCTCCTGTCATTAAGATTTAGGTTGCATGGGGCACTTGTAATGGAATTATAAAATCTATTTCTAAAAGAATGACTGATTCAATTCATTACCGGCTTTCAGTATAAAATAAAAACTTTCTGAACCCTAGGAAAAAAAAGTCATGAGTCAAATCCAAGTGACAATAAATCACCTGTGTAAATGTTAACAAAATGGACTCAAGATGCAAAATTCACCCTGCATGGCCACAGTGAATACTCTATAAATAAAACATATTTTCTTTTTCACTAAGGAACAATTCAAGGAGTTAAAATAATTCAGTGTAGCTGAAAATAGGTAAAAGCTGGATGTAGCAGAGTGCACAGTAAAGGTCTTTATTGACTGATTAGCAATTTGTTTCTACAAACACTGCACAGCAGTTACCCTACTTTGCAGCAGGCTATTAGAGCCTAATGAAAAATGTGCATTTTCATTAGAGTTAATGGTCTTGAACAGAAGCCCTATGCTTCTATGAGGTCTTATTCTGTACTTAAATTATGGACTCATGCCTGTGATTGTAGCTGTTGTCCCTTGTTTGTACAATATATGCACATTGCATAGTTTTGTATTAATGGTGTGACTCCATTGAACATGAGGAACAAAACCTGTCACTCTTGGATGGTGAAGGCACTGTCCTGTGAGACCCAGCAGCAAGACTATGTCAGCAAATGGGCTGAGACCTGAATGGCAAAAAGGAGGAATGTTTTTTCCTTTAGCTGAGTGTTCCCTACTTTTAACATTTCAGATTCTTACTGGACTGAAAAACTACAGTGCAGGCAGTGGCCTGCTGCACGTGCAGCTGAAGTTATAAGGAATAACAGAGTAGATGAAGTTCTGGATTAATTAGAAACCAGGGAATGGGTTGGGGATTCTACTGCCCGGGAGAGCACAGAGCTGTGCAAGGGGCAGGCATCACAGCAGGGAGAACAGGGCAGTGCTGTCACCAGGCACAGAGTGCAGGATGACAGCACAGCTAGCAGCATGCTCTTTTGTGCAAATCACAGAATCATAGAATCAGTTGGGTTGGAAAGGACCTCTGAGATCATCAAGTCCAACCCTTGATCCACAGCAACAAAATGATAAGGATAATATAAATAGGCAAACAAAACAAAATAGGTACAGTTTTACTCTTTAACAGATAACAACAGAGGCAGAGAGGCTGCAGCTAAGCAATCTTCCCAAGTCTTACTTGAGCTATCCATAATACTGTCGCCTTCTAGCCTAAAACTACTACCCTGTTTAATACCTTTCTGTAATACAAGGGAGCATGTCTTGCATGCTACATCCATTTAAAGCTTGCAAATCAGCAGATCTTTTTCATAATACAATGACATATGCACTAGCAGCAAGATCCTTCTTACAGTCTTTAGTGTCTACATTTTCTGCATTGGCAATTGCCTATTTCTAGGTATGCCTTAGTAAGCATACACTGGGCTGATTTTTGTGTGGAGCTGCATGTTTTCCCTCATATGTCATTTCATACCTAATCTGGGGCTGTATGGGTCCAGAAGAAACATCTGAGTATGTGAACACATATACATGTATGTGTACACACATTATATGGTTTGTGATTACAGCCAGTTATTTACCTGATTTGGTTTCATGTGCATGGGAGCCATTATTCCCAGACATCTTTGGTCTATATACTTGTATATATGCCTGACTTTGAGACTAGTTTTAATTTTCTTTCTGCTTTTCTTAAGTCCCTGAAATCTGCAATGCCTATTCCTTATCCAGTTCTGATTCTTAGTTAAAGTGGAATTCCCAGAACCTATTATCCTAAATAATAACAGAACTATTTTCCTCCATTTCTCCCTTCTTATCATCCAAAGTCTTGACTTAGGGATGGTTATTTTCTTCTCCTCTGTTTATTTTTTATTTTGCTATCCACTTCATCTGAAACAGGGCTTGTGATGATAATGACAGTAACAACAGTAGAATTGAATGTGGTGATTTTTTTTGGTCTTTTAAGATTTTGCTTCCTGCAAAAAATTGTTATTGATTGTTCATCAAGTTCTCTGCCACAACCCATTATTTATATCCACTCCAGTGAGAGACTTTTGGGAGAGAATTATGTGGCTGATGATGTGTTCTGTATATGGAATGTTATTTTTTGATTGCTAAGCTTCCTAGAAGAAAATCTATTAATGACTTTAATTCTTGTGCTTTTTGATAAGAATCAAAAACTTCTAAAGTTAATGAAGTAAACAGAATAAAATAAGAAATATATACAAGGAAGAGCATTTTCTCACCCTGTCTGAATGCACTGAGAACCTCTACCAGCTTCACAACTGCCATCACATAGTTATAGGCCCATAAACACAGTCCATATAGTCTTCAATTTGCATATTACAGAGCAAATATCAACAGCTGTTGATATCACATCTCCTTTAGCCCTTGGGTGTGTGGAAACATCCAAAACATCCATTTAACCTAAAATTTTCTCAAGCCTCCAAATGAAAGTGATGAACACTGGTGGCTAAACCGTGTCAGATGATTGGTAGTCCAAGGACTACTAATAAGGTGTACTGAGTAGTGAAATGAAGCAACTTATCAGCTCTCAATCAGTGAACCATGAGTGTGTTGCAGGATTTATAATGACCTATTGGCCTGGGAACTTATGCTTCAGGGCCAAGTCATTCATACTGAACACAAAAAAAACCCTGGACCAAACCACTGCACACTGAAAATACAACCTCCTTAGATCTCTCCATAGGCACTGTTCATTTGCAGCACAGCAGTACTTCTTTATTTCACATTTTAGTACACTATTAGTAATATACAAAATGGAGCAAATCTTCCTCTGAAGCTAGGAGACCTAAAACTCTCAAATCTCCAGACTTCTCATCCTGCTGCTAAACGTGTTCCCACTGCTCAGATTCCACTCAAGGCTGTAAAGGCTTTTCTGTTTTTCATCAAGAGCCTATGCAAATGGCCATCTTAAAAAAAAAAACACTACAGGCAGTTCACAGAAAATCACATTAACTGAGAACATAAATTACATTTAGAGAACTGATTTACTCATTGTGATTGCCAAAGTATCACCTAGCACAGTGCTTCTCAATCTCTTTTATTCTCTTTTAATTAGAAGGACAGCCGATCCTTATGAAAATTGCATAGGCCAGCTTATACTGCGCTGTCTCTGTAGTTTTTATTTACAACCAAATGGAAATTAGATTTAAATTTTAAAGTTCATATATTGCCTACATTTGCTAGCTTACTTGCTGTAAGAGTTCACATATGGAAACATATAGGTCATTTTTTTGCTTCTGGCATGTTGCAGACTACCTGACAATGTCTCACACAGTATTAAACACTAATCTATGGTCTTTGAATGTATGAATAAAAAATCAGTTACTGGTTCAAATTATTTGTGATATAAGCACAAGCACAAAGGTCTGGCACATACCAAGAGGACCACAAGACAGAACACATGGTTGCAAGTTAAGGCATGAATATAGAGAGGAGCATGAGTCAACATCTTAATTCAGGACAGGCAGGAGTCAGGACGTGACTAAGGCATGTCAGTTCTCCCCGATTTTTAGCATGAGCTGTGAAGGTTCCTGATCAAATGTACAGTCTTTTCTTGCCCATTCCCACCTTATCAGGTAGAATCTAGTCCCACCCCTGCAAAAAGGGATCCTTTGGGTTGGTTGAGGAAGTGTTTTTTATTACTCCAAAAAGAACATAAATTCTGGTTTTTTGCATAGTCCCTTTTGGGATAAAGGAAGTAGATATCTTCCACTTCCTGGTAATATTATCCAGTGTTAAAATTGTATCTAAATTCTTAAAGAGAAACTGGACATACTCCTCTTTGCCATCTCTCTCTTTAATGCCTGTACAGTGTTAGTTATAAAGCTTTGTTTGCCCAAGCCACCAGGCTTAGCCTTCTATGCCTAGGGAATTCTGTATTTCAATCAGGTTTTGTAATTTAAAAAAAAATGTCAAAAGCCTTTTTATTTTTCTGCCTAATAATTCCCTCAAGAGAACTTGTACATTTGAAAACACAGCTTTACATTATCTTAAACTCGTTGTGATTTTTATGCTTCTTGGAGGAGAAGCTCTTCAGCTCTACAGTACCTGTTCTTTCAGGGACACGTTACCTTCCACACTGACAGCACATTAAATTTATTGGAAGCTGCACATCTCAGAGAAAACTGACATGATAAATACAACTGTGCTGCTGCCCTTTCTGAGAATGTAGATATTTTCTTTGCTTATAAGCTCTATTATTTTATAAAAAGTGAGGTGAAGAAAAGGCTGTTACTGTATTTTAACCTGTTACATTTCCAGAAACTGAAATCTGGTTTCATGCTTTCCTGAAAGAATGAGAGTCATAGAATAATCTCCCCAGATGGGCTGATTTTCCGCAGTGAACTTGGTTGACCTTAAAAGAAAAAGAAAATTGCATTATTCCAGGCAGAGTCCAGATGCTCTGCCTTGTTCCACAACAACTCTTGTATGTAGAAGCTTAAGGATATGAGGCTGTTAAAGGAAAACCTAGAGACATTACAGGACACAGGATCCTGGGTAAAATCTTAAAATACAGAGGAGGAATGAACCCACTGTAATTTTTTAAAAAAGCATATCTGCTGCTCAGTTGATATTGCTATAGTCCATCTTAAATTACTACCATTAATTTAGTGCATTAGTCATCAACTATTTACAGCTAGACATAGAAACATTTCTCATAAACATCAGAAGAAGAGAAGAAAAATGGCTTTTCCTAATATTATTGTGTGTTTAATTTTGCCATATAATGTGACCTAAGCCATTAGTCACTGACGTATTTCTTTCTGGAAAGGAAAAAAGATCAGTTATAGAGTTGCTCAAAAAAATTATAAAATATACTTGTTTTCCGCCATATAACACAAGTTGACAGTCATAACAGGAGATGCTATCTCGCACACTGAATCAGTAAATTTTGCGAGAAGACCAGAAAAGCCTGCTTCCTCTAATGGTGTCCTTTTTGCTCTCTTCTGCCTTGTCTTCTCCAGGATGAACATTCCCAGGTCTCTCAGCCTCTCCTCATAGAAATGATGCTCCAATGCTTTAAACATCTTTTTGACTTTTTGCTGGACTAGGTTCAGTACGGTCATGTCTCTCTCATCCTGGAGCCAGCACTCCAGGTTTGGCCTCACCAGTGCTAAGGATCCCCATCATCAACCAGCTGGCCATGCTCTTTCTAATGCAGCCCAGGATACCATCGGCTTTCTTTGCCACAAGAGCACATTGCTGGACCACAGTCAACTTCATGGCCCTGCAGGACTTCCAGGTCCCTCTCTGCAAAGCTGATATTTGGGTAAATGTACATGACTTTCTAACTTAGTACCTTTTGCTTCCACATGTACATGGAAACCAGTGTAGAAACAAGAGAAAAACTGCCATGGGAGGCACAGGATTCTTACAATATTCACAAACCTAGTAGGTGCTTTATGTCACAAACCGTTTATTCCTTTCACTGTGGAAAAAACCCAACAAATAAATGCTTTCTCGTGAACGCATTTTGTTAGGACCCAAGTTCAGCGCCCGTGGGTAAAGCTGGATGGGGCTCTTTCGTCTCTCAGTTAGCAATTTACAAAGAGGCATGAGTGGTAATTTGCTATCTTAAATAAACAAATAGGGGAGTGATGACTGTGGAAACGGGGCACGCAAGTTACAGTTTGCCTGAAGGGATTTAATTTCTCCACTGAACATTCTCATTCAGCATCTGAGTGTTGCAGCCCAGTGATTAATCTTCCTGAACACCAGACTGTTCGTAACAGGTTCTGGACGTTCCTATCTGGAGCGTACAGCACTGCCAATTAGTGAATTCACAGAGCTCTTGACATGTGTGGTCCTAAATGAGCCTAATTTATTAGGTATATTTATTAATGTCTTTTGCATTCAGATACACAGAAATATTATAGATAAAGCTATTGGATGCACCTAGGAAGAATAATTAATCTTGTAAATAACCCAGGAGAGAGTGGAATATAAATCAAGGCATCTGCTACCTTATGTCATCTTAAGTGTAAAGGAAAATTTTGTTGTCTTTGATGGAATTCTCTGTGCGTGTTTGCAACAGTGTCCAACTACAATATGATATAGAAGGAATTGATAGATACCCATGTATTTGAAGAAGCAAAAGTTGCAGTGATCAGATGATTGTTTTTTACAGAGATACCAAGAAAAATAGTGTATAATATATATAATAATAGTAGTGCATCTATAATAATATAATAAACTTTTGTTGAGGTGTCTGATGGATGTTTTATCTGTGGTATCCAGTGTCTGGACATTGATGCATTGGATTTACCCATGTTTCTAATCCAAAGAACTATGTAAGGAATTCATCTATGCTATAGGGTATTAGGATAATGCCTCTGACTGCAAAAAGCATAGAAAGTAATAAGAACATGGTTTGATGTCACAGACAATTAAAATA
The DNA here is from genome assembly GCA_035041135.1 of Platyrinchus mystaceus. Taxonomy (NCBI): domain Eukaryota; kingdom Metazoa; phylum Chordata; class Aves; order Passeriformes; family Tyrannidae; genus Platyrinchus; species Platyrinchus mystaceus. The sequence goes on from JAWWLV010000001.1 coordinate 90,169,355, forward strand.
TTGTAAAGAGATTAGGCAGATAAACATAATAATAAAAGTGCACAGAATTTGAAGGAAAAAACTGAGTGCCATGTTTATTGCACTGATGAAATTCAAGTAGGAACCAAGGGGACACTTAGGATTTTTTCCTGTACAAACTTCCCAGAATGCACCACTGATGAATTAGGTTCTGGTCAAGTTCACAGGCATGCTTTGGCTTTAATGAAAGACAACTGTAGCTGTGAGCTGGAATACTTTAATGCCCCAGGATAAAAACCCTAATTGGCCCAAATGGAACTATCCCTTGTGTCGTGGTTTGAGAGCCCTAAAAATCCAATTCCGAGTTCAGGCCTCCCTCCCCAATTTTAACCCGGTGTGAGATG
>JAWWLV010000001.1:90169816-90198440 GCA_035041135.1 Platyrinchus mystaceus
TCTAAAGATCACCACCCCCTGGGGGTTTACCATTTTCTCACCTTCAGGGGGGGAAAAACTGTTTTCCCCCACCACACCTTGCTTTTCTTTTGAGACAAAAGCAGCTGGTATCTGTTGGCTAGTGAAGGCCATAAACAAACAAGCTACTTCTCATCAGTGCAAGATGGCTATGAATGTCACTGTTCATATTAAAGCTTTATAAAGAAACCCCAAGGTGATGTTTTTCAGAAACACTCTGAAGAGTGCCTGATTCTCTCTGTCAGTGAGAACATGAGCTTGCTTTAAACTGCAAAGAGCATTTGCTGTCTTCTGAAATCCTAGAAGGACATGGCTTTCCAGCGCAGTGGCTGCCTGTGCCACTCCTGCCTCTCCACACAGAGACCGTGCAGACCCATACCATTGATAAAAAGGCACTTGTTTACTTTGGCTGCTTTAAACCAGTAAGCTTTCCTTCAAATCCTGTGTGGGGACAGAGTCCAAGGAGACCCCATGCCTGTCTGGGCTTCTTCTCACAGCAGCATAATCATGCTGTGCTCTTAAGCTGCTCATATCATCAGCTTACGGGCTTTATTATCTTTGGCACAGAGATAGAAGAATAAGACAATCTTGAGGACAAAACCTAAGCCCTCTCTACCTCCAGTCATATCCATTAGGACTAAATTGGACTAACCTCTAGGGTGGTATTAAGTGGGTATGTGAATAATCTCAGACTAACTAGAATTTCAAGTATGATTTAGGTATTTCTTTCTGGGAACTTTTCCTTCACTCTTACTTATCTGTCAACCTCATATATTTCATAGTTTTCTTTGAATATAGTCAGCTGAAATGAATTAATACTTTATCTAGAAAAAAAGACAGTAACCTTTAATTCTTACAATCATGACCTACACTTAGAGTGTTAAATATCATCTATGCAGTTATTTTAAATTTTTGAAACAGTGCTTCATAGAGTTAAAGCATTTTAAGAATTATTAGAATAAATAATTATTAACAATAAATATTCCAGGGATTACTCTATGTAGGCTTTGGAAGAGAGAAATGATTTGTTAATCCAGTTCAGCACAGGATTTCTAGAACTTTACAGTGGAAGGTTGCACTTTCTCCTTCATCGTCTAGGCCACAGCTTCTTAGTAAAATACAATGACAATTTCTGCTCAGGACACTATGTATATTGTTCACTAGATCTTCCATTTGCAATTAAACAGCATCTGCGGTACCCACTGAAAATGCATAGTTGGTAAATACAAACTCTTTAGTGATCTTTAGACAGGAATGATGGCACCAAACCACCTATTAAGGCACAAGAACGCCTTAGTAAAACACTAAGTGACAGAAACACTGGTCAGGACTGGTTGCAAACAATTTTGAGTGGACTGCATTTCCTTTCCATTATCCTGGAGCAACACCTTCAGCACAGATATGAAACCTTTCCCATTTAGGCCTCTCCTAGATCCACCTCCAGCAAACCGTTATGTCACATGAGCAGCTTTCTGCTCGACTATCCACAGGAGTCTCCCAGCACAGATGAGAAGTCTCAGGGAAGTTCATGTGCCAGCCTACTCTCGGCAGGGAGGGGGGTTACGGAAGTCTGAGAGGCAGCGAAGATCTTGTCCCAGCAGCACCATGTAATGAGAAGTTTCCAGGAGTGCCTCCTCTTTGAGAGGTGGATTGCACTATGTCTCCAAGCTTGACTTTGCTCTCTTTCAATGTCAGTATTTCATTTCCTGTGTTTTTCAGCTACTCTGTATGTGTTTGATGTGATGCTGTCACATTAAAATGGGGCAGAAAGATGAATTTTCTATTCAACCTGTATTAATTTATTTTTTTGTCTATCAGTGTCCCCCGCAGGAGTTCAAAGCCTTTTAATGTCCAAAACAGTCTGTTAGTGTCTCACCTAATAAGACCCTTCACTTAACAGATTTGCTGAGATGGACAGGACATTTGGTACCTTTTTATATTGGGACTGCACTTAAGAGCAATAGAAAAACCCCTCAGCAGATTTCTCCTATGAGTTATTTCGCCGCTGATGAAACTGTCAGCACCTAAAAATAGACTCACTCTAACAGTTCATGAAATAACACATTTATTAATACAAATTTGTGACAATTTATGGGGTTTGTTGTGTCTGGAATAGCGTCTAAACTGCAAAAACCACACTTAAACTACGTAGTAATAATAAAGCAAAGCACAGGCATATGGTCTAAGGCAGAACAACTTACACAGAATACTAATATCACAAAACTTAAGCAAAAACTCTAAAACAAAAGCAAAAAGCTTAAGCACACACTCTAAAGCAAAAGCAACTTACAAAGAATAAGCAAAAATGTTAAAGTACTATGACATTCAAGTAAAATTAGTGTACATATATATATGTGTGTGTGTGTGTGTATAAAACCATTGCTCACCCCAAGGCATCCCAAGAGGGTGGAGGGAGAAAAGGTATCTCATCAGTTACCTCCACAGAGTTGATGAAATTTTTCCTGAATTTTTGCTTAGGTACAATCTCTTTTTATATTTTTTTTCTCTAAGCAGTTTGAGCAGCTATAGTCAATAAACTAATTTTGGGGTGATAGACAGTTGACAGAAGCCCAAGAGTAATTTTTCTGTGTTCTCATCTGTCAGGATACTTTTGACAAAAGGTAATGTTATCTCCATATCACTCCTTTCTTCATTTAATCCTCTTATTAGTTTCTGGGAAGGTCTCCCCAGGTGCTGGGGTCTTCCAGGAAGCCATCAGATGTTTTTTTTTCTCTTATTGTATAGCCTTTCTATCACCTTACAGATGCTAATGTGAACAAGAATTTTTTGAAGTGAAGACATAGCACACAAAGTTCTGTGGGATTTTCCTTGAAGTCATTGATGTTTGATTTAAAAAGTTGACTTTCTACATTTTTAACAGAGCCTGTTACATATTGAAGGTTAGATCTACAGTAGAAGTCTAAGCGCTTCTCACTTGTGCAGTGCAACTCAGAAGAAAAGGTCAGGCATCCTGGCATTCTCAGATAATTAATGGAGATAATAAGCACAGTTCCAAAGGGCAAGCAAAAAATATCACATGCACAATACAAAACACCGAGAAATTAACACCTTCTTCCTAGAGATTAGACCTGGTTCCTTTGCAATACTGAATGAGGTGTCCTCTCCTCATTGAGATGCCCTCAGGAAGAGGAAGCCTTAGGTCCTGAACCACATTAAAAATACATATTTCTGAGGAGCAGGTCCTTCCCATGTGTCTATACAATATTCTGAGTAAGAAAACCATCCATGAAGAGTGAGAAAACCATCCATGCAGTCTCTGCAGCTCAGCAGTCAAGAAGATCAGAGCCTTCAGGGCTGAGAAGAGAAATGTAAATATGTTACTTTGTAGCCTATGGATTATAACATTGACCTGGAGGGTGGAAGGTCTGTGCTCTGGTTTACAGCATGGATAATTCCCAGTGGTCTTTTCAAGTAATCTCGGAGTGTCTAGCCTATAGAAATTTTGTAGGGCAGAGTAAACTAAAAAGATAAATGTTCTGCGGATTTTCACAACACCAGCAGGAAAGCTTTCTGCCACTATAAACCACATATAATGCTCTGAAAATACCTTAAAATTCAATGACATCCCACTGGGGAAAAGTAAGCTTGATCATTATAGTGCAAATATTACGGCGTGCCACTAAGGTAGCATAAAAATACTACCTCTACATCTCCTTTCCAAAGTAGTGCTGCGATAGGCTTTACAAACTGAAATACTTTCTTGATATATGACATAAAAATTAATTATCTATATTACTGTCATCCTTACCAGATATAATGAGAAAGATGGGTATTTGGACAGGATCAATTTATTATACTGCCAATAAGAAAACCTGAAATGAGATAGCAATAACTGGCTTTCACAGTAGTTCCAATCCTCTTGAGTTAAATTAGTCCTCAATTAGGTCTGTTGTATTCTTTTGGTGAGCAAGATTGTGCTGCTTAAAAAAGAAAATCCTCATTTTAAAAAACTTTCAGACAAAGCACTTAAAAAAAAAAGGACACAGTACTGCTGAAAGAGCTAATGTTCTCTCTGTTTACAAGAGCAGTGAATAACTCGTTCATGGGTAGGCTGCAAAACATTTAAATTATCCCTACAGAGGCTAGTAAAGCAGCATTTTTCAGAATAAGTAAATTTGCATGAATTCAAAACCACAAAAATACCGATGCTTGCTGTTTTCCTTTTCTCTGCAACTGTCATTGATTTTTTTATGTGTGTATCAGCAGTATCATGCAGGACACTTTTTATCTTTTTTTGTCTGGCTTTGCAAAAGCATCTGCACTCCTTAAATCAGTTCTTCATTCCAGCGTGCTCTTCTCTAAGGCAAGAAAACAGCCTATAAAATGTTTTGAAAGTGAATTTTGAACCAGGACCAGAATGGCTCTTAAAAGCAAGCCTGTACTATAAAATCCTGCTTCCAGCTACAATTTGCTGAGGTCTAATGGCCATCTGACAATTAGACAGTCTGTACCCACGTATGAAAGAAAGTGGATATACAAAGAACTCTCAATATTTCTATATCCCAGCTAGCAATAGCTCCAGTTCAAAATGTACCTCTCCAAGCATATGTCAAAGAATGGAGAGGATGGGTCAGAGGGCCAGTTGTTTGCGTCACCACAGCTTTCTCTAGACAGAATGCATTAAGAATATTTATGAGTTGGATGAGCAGAGTCAACCATAATGCAATTGCAGCTCATTTAATTGAAAGAAGGGAATGAAAAATGCTTACCTCAACATGCCTGCTTAAGCCATCATCTGATTTACTCCATTTGTATCAATACAGGAAGTCAAATCGGCAAATTGAATTTATGGACGAGAGGAAGATAAACCAATTTTCTCTGGAGAAACCCAAGTAATATAGCTCATACCTAAGCTTCCTTTTCTGTTTTCCCATCAGTCACCGTACACAGCATTTTACAAAGCAGTAAACCAATTTAAATGATCCATACATGTAGCTGTTGTACTGCAGTCTCTACAGTAAAACCTTGCTCTTTGTAGGACAACTCACCCTCTCAGCCCTCTGCTTAGGGTGAGGGTCCCAGCTCAGACATCCACACTCATCTCAAGTCTTATTGGCTTCAGTAGGGATGTGCCAAGATCCTGGACCCTCCTGATCCCCACTTTTCGTGCTCACATGCAAAATGGTCCCCATCTGTCAGAACTAAAAAGTGCTCACAACATTTAATGACAGTCTTGCCCCACCACCACGCCATGTGTTATGGTTAATATAAAAACATATGCCTTTCAGGGCTACTTAATCTAAGCAACTTTTTCAGTTATCTCAGTTAATTGTATCTGAAAAACAACAGTATGTCAAAGACAAAGCTTTAACGTAAATAGGCATGTATTTGAAAACACAGCTGACATGGCAGAAGTTTTTCTAGAGTTGGCATTTTTCTGACAGAAAATGACAGACTTATCAGAACTGAAATGTTCTCGGGAATATGTTGACAAAACAACCAACTGACTTAAGGATGGTTCCCATGGAAATCTGCTTGGTCATTGGCCCGTTTGCCCTCTCCTCTTTCCTCCCCTCATCTCTCCAATGACCAACATGGTAGGGAGTCACCAAGCCAGGAGTGAAACTGTAAGCAGCTCCAGAGTCAAGGAGTTGTATTCCTAGGGAGCCCATGAAGTCTGTTCTGCTTTTGAAACAGTTTTTGAAAGACTGTATTTTTCAGTGATCCATGATAGGGATCTAACCCAGGACCTTCATACCCACAGGAGCTTCCTCCCTTTTGAGACAGATACAGGGGACCTTGGGATGCTCAGTTTCTACTACATTTACTGAAAGCATGGCCTTCTCTCATGCATCTTCCTACACATCTCAGTATAAATTGTCTTATAGTAGGCTCTTGGATAAAATACTGCACTATTTGAAAGTAAAGGACCCAGACAACAAGCTACCTCCTTGAAGTAAGTATTTTCCTGGCAGGGAAGATTGTCTTGATGACAAGGTCATCTAACAGGCATCTGCTGTTACCAAAACGAAAGTAATCATGGAGTTGCTTCAGGGACTGGAAAACTTACACTTGTTTTGGCCTGTTTTCCTCAAAATGGGAAATGAGACAGGGATAATGCGCATCGGAGTGCACTGAAACTCAGACATTAGGAGGACATCTGTGGATCTGAGCCAATCCCTTGTGTTTTCATTATTGGAAAAGGATGCTAAACCAGAGTTTGCACCATGTTCCCTGAGAGCTGCTTGGTGAGTTAAAAAGTCTAATTTACCAAGGTCACCTCTAAGCAGAATGAATTAAGCTGCTTTTCAGATGTTGTGTGAACTTTCTAACCGACCTTTGGCTGTCATGTTGCCTGTGTCTGAAGTCAGGCAGAGTGCATCCCACCCACAGCGCCAAGAAATTCAATATGCATTTTCAGACATACTATAAACTGGGTTTTTTCCACATGGACACAAGATCTTTCTGTCCTTGGTATAGCCTGGAAGTGTTCCACCAAAATCATTTCAGGGGGATGATTACATGTGATTCTCACTGTGCTCACTCTCATTTTTTTCCTTAGTCAAGAGTAGGCATGCAGAATGGATATTTTCCTATTTGATAAAGTGCCTTCAGATCGTTCTGGGAGGAGAGCTAGATGCCATCTCCTTGCCCTCAGGAAATTATGTCTGCCTTGCCTGCACCATAATGATACACAGAAGTCTTAAACAGTACCTGTCTAATCAACAATGGCCACAGATTAGAAAAAGTGTGTTTGTACACTAGATTCTAGTCCTTTAAGTACAGAATAGCAAATTGCAAAGGGCACATGATTATGTTTGGTGTCCTGGGCTTAGTTCCAGGATAAATTACTAAACCACTGAATTTTACCACCATCAAAACATAAGCTCAGGAATGGCAAGTGTTAAGACACATGGCTCTCTTGAGTTCACGATTGATGTTGAAGCACAAGGGGTCTAGGCTGATTTAAATTGGCCCTCGTCTTGAGAGACGTTAACATTTCTGATTTTTTTTTGAGGGGGTGGTAGTATAATTATATAAAGTTCTAATTCAATAACTAGAACTGCCAAACTCAGCAAGAGAAATAAGATGTGATATGTAGAAGTTAGAGAAGAAGGATGCAAAACTCATTAAGGCTGTAGCGGTATCATTTATAAGGACAACATAGCCTGAAGAAAGACTGTGTATTTTAAGAGGGTGACCCCAGAAACTAGACATACATAGAATTAACAAAAAAGCAAGTGGAATCTATTGTTTGTGACAGGTAACAAACTGACAGCCTTGGCAACAGAGTTATTTATCCTGGGACCATGGACAGCATGGACAACACCACCAGCAGTAAACTATTTCCCACTTCACACAGAGCTGTCCACAGCCCTAATGTGAAAAGATTACATTTGAAAAGACATAACATGACTGTGTCTCTATGGTCCTTCTTTCCTGGGTCCTCATCAGCTGACGACCAAGCTTACTAATACTAAAAATTGTTGTCTCTCCACACAGTCTCCATTGCCACTGAAATCCAAATCTGAACTTAAGTTATCTTATTTTTCTATGCCTAAGATCTTCACTAAATATTTGGATTCATCATTTGGGAAATTCAAAACTGTCAGAGACAACTTCTGTATTCTAAACAGAGATATATGTACTCCTTCTGTGACACATTTTCTTTTTGTAGATCTCAGAGATGTGCCATTTTTGAGGTTCCCTTTGCTTAGATTTGCCTTTGTAGTAGATTTGACAAACTGTTGTCCTTGCCATGCCCTTCTTTTTGACATTTTTCATGAAATTGGTGTCTTGGGGTTTCTTATTATGCTTTGGAGTTTCACTTTCTATTTAAGACTTCAAAGGACTCTCTTTCACATACTTTTGGCCATGGCCAGCTGATAGCTGGGAAGCTCTGTATTGGAAAAACAGGGAGACAGTAGATCTGTAAAGAGTTATTCTGCTCAATAAAACAGCCCTTGAGAAAAAAGTAATCTGCTGCTCTGCTCTTGCATTCCTCCAGCATCTCCCAAACATGCCAAAATAAGTGAGAAAGACATGCTGCTCTCATTCAGCAGAGCAATCCAGGTAGGGCTCTTGGACCTCTGAGAGGACACAGTCCCAGAGCAGATATACATGGAAACATAAAAAAAATATAATGAAAAATCAAAATAATGTAAAAAATCAAAATAATATAAGCTATACAATTTCTAACCCAGTTAAACTAATTTCAGCAACTTCTCAGATTCTTTTGTGCTTCCTTCAGAGCAGCTTGAGTTGCTACATGAAACTTTAGTCAGATGAACTGATAGATGGTAACTTAAATCAAAACCACACTGCCTTTCACAAATGCCACCCTAAACACGGTTCCACCGTAAAATCCTCCCACTGATAACATGTACTCATTTGTTAATAGCCTCTGGATTTTGGTCTTTCTTGGGTCATATTTACAAGCACTCTCAATATTTCTGAACAACTGCCAGTCCAAAATTTTCCTTTCCCTTCTATATTGGTTGTGTAAAACGACTTCATGTGTTTGGCTCATTAACTTTGTGCTGTCTGGGAAGGGAAGGCAAAAGCTCAGCTTCTAGGCATAATTTGCATGTAGCTGACTGCAGCAATTCATCAGGTTCTTGCACCTTAATATATCCAAGAATCTGGACCTCAGTTAAATTTCTAAATCAAGTAAATCTTTAAAGCTATAATCAGACAGTGCTTTCTAAAAAAAATCTTATTAGTTAAGATGTTATAATTGTCAAGGTATCATTTCATTATGCAGACTATAAGCAGGGCTCTATGCTTCTAAAATCATAAAAGCCTCATTGCTGAAAGGCAGCCTGTGACAGAATAATACATATAGTCACATACACACGTATTCACTCTCTGATATCAGACCTCAAAATCTACCAGGGAGGAAGTTTAGGATTTCTCATTTGTAAGATACTGATAAGAAAAGATACATTTGTTCTTACTATTGTGTATTTGACTGAATTTTAGTTACTTTTAGAGACTATCTGGTCAGGCAGCTTGGAGCCAAATGCAGCCCAGAGACAAAGCAGGAAGAATATGGTCCCCAGCATCAAGAAATGCAGTCCAGAAACCTCTGCTTGGCAGCATTAGAAACTGTTTAGCCATGCAGCTGTCACAATTGCATATTTGCTTTTGTCCTGTGCCTAGGAGTTTCTGATTTCCAAAGTGCCAGTTCAGGTTTAATCCAATTTTGGCAGACTGATTCACATCTCAGACCAAGGCCCTGCCATGGCTCAGCTCTGAAACACATCCACACCTTCCTCCTCTCAGCCCACCAGCTCAAAAGCCTCTGTTCAGATTTTCCTGGAGGTCAGTGGAGCTGAGGCCTTTTTGTTCAAGAATGGTCCTGGTTTCTCCAAGACCCACAAATTTTATTTTGCTTGATTATTTGTTGTCTTGTTTTGGGGGTTTTTAATACAGCTTATTCCCTGAAGCCTAAGGCTTGTGGGACCTGCATTCTAGCCCTTTATTTACCTAATATTTATTTATTTACCACCTAAAGTGGTCCAAAATCACTTCAGCTATCAGTGATGGTGTTGTGTCGAAGCTGTGCCTCTGTGCTGTGGCCAGACTCTGACTCTACACTAGGCAGGGTTGTCCTAGGACACTTGATCAGAAAGGGGGAAATCCTGAGCACCAACCACAGTAGCCAGTATCCATCTACTAAAATACACAAACAATATCTGCAGCAAGACTGGATTCCAGCTGTATTACCAACCTGCAACACTAGTCACCTGCATCACTGTGGTAATACTACAGAGTATTTTGTTCCTCATAACCTTATTCTGCTTTCAGTAGATTATTAAAGTACAAGTAGGCCCTTTTCACAGAGCGAGTTGAGAACATCCCCACACAGAACAACCTCCGAGATGTGGACATGGCACTTCTGGAAAGGTTTCACTTGCTGTCAGCTCAACACAGGCTCAGCTTTGGTCTTGGCCCACATCTTGCAGTTGCAACAGCTCCCAGGACACTTTTACAATTTCACCATATACCAAGAACTGTCATGGCAAATAAACATCATGCATTGGGATGCAAGTTAACTGAGGTTCAGGCTTGTGGTCTGAGATGCACAGCGTGTGTGGCAATGTCTGGATTAATTATACTAAGTTTTAAGAAAACTATAGTTCAAGTGTTTCTGCTAATCACACTTTCCCTTTAAAGCCGTCAGAGCAGAAAAACTGAATGGTGCAATCAATACTCATTGACAATGCTGTGTTTTATTCATTATCTGCTTACTGACAGATGCAAAAAGAAAAATTAGGATGTCTGCAAGTTACCTCAATTCTTGGCTAAGTTTTCTGCTGTTTTTTTTCCTATGTGGGGACATAAACGTTTCATTTGGAATGGACAGTGACAAAACCCACTGTTAAAATTATTAATACGTTCATATTTGCCTGTTGCTTTATTTTATTTTAAGAAAACAATACACATAACAAACAAGTTACTAATAAATTCCAGTTTGAAAGAAGATTAACCTAATATACAAAGAATGCTTACTAATGTTCTGTAAGGCCATTTGACTAAGCAATTAGAAAGTCAGAAGCCACTGTATTCGAGATTTTTTTTTATCAAATATATATTTAGAAAATTTTTGGAGCAATTTCCTACATCATTTATTTATTTTGTGAAAACTAGCATAGGAATTTATCTGATCTTACAGTTTACTCTTTATTAAGGCTATAATCTAAAATTACATTTGTCTTCTTTGGAAATTTACTTAAAAGGAAACAAATTGAACTTTCAGGAAATAGTATGACAATTCTTCATGAGGACAAAAGTACAAAGAGATGGAGATTTAGCTTAAGGCACCACAATTAGTTATTGGAATGAAATTAATGGTTTGTCACTAAAAAGCTAATTCTCTGTGTGGAACATCTGGCTGGCACTGGCTGCTACCAGCGTTATGTTGGTGTCATGTCATATGATAAGTAATAGAAGAAGGCAGGATTTCTAGGAGAATGAAGATCTAACTTTTTTAGGCCTGTTCCTATCAACTAGAAAGAAAGGAAGAAAACCACACAATGTGTCTGTTGTCCACTTTATAATTGTTTCTACCTTGAATGAGATCTACATTTTCTTCTTATTGTTTTTCAGAGACAATATAAACTCTTAAAACCAAATGTACTCAGCAGCCATGTTTTTGCTTTCACTATACTTTCCTATGCACATCCAATAACACCAGTGCAATTAAAGTTTTATTTGCTGCTCAAACAAGCAGTCATAGGATCTGTTTTCAGTGTTCTGAAGACCAGGTATCTTGAATTGAAACAAAGCTGTAAAACCCAGTAACTCTTTTGCTTGCTATATGCAGTTGCCCCATGTTTCAGCCATCTTTCCAAGTTTCCCAAATTAAGTTGGAATGAACATTTCTATATCATACATTGTGCTAATTATTACAATGAAGCTATTGTCATAGCAGAAACTTGATTTGTGTAATAAATGAATGTCTTATATTTCTCTTTTGTGGTTTATTTGTGCATTATGCATGGTAACCTTTCAAGTGAAGCTTTCCATGACAGTTCACACACTAATCTTTCAGAAATCTAGACTCAACAATGAAAAACAAAAGAAGAAAGAGAAAGCAAACCTGATGAAGGGAAACTGTTAATGACAGAAGCACACATTTTTCTGTTTTGCTGGGTCAAATCAGTCCTTAAAGCTATCCAGATGCTACAGTTTCAGAGGAGCAGTAGAGTAGAAAACACAAAACTGATCTGATTGTCCAAGACTGATTAAATTTAGAGGAGTCGGTGTATGCAGCAGTTGAGTTAGTGGGGTTTTTTTTAAACATGAACAGGTCTGAAACATACCAAGCTGTGCTGGTTTTTCCTTAAGTAACTGCACTACAGTTATAAATTCACTCTGCTTATGCTTCCTGCTTGGGAGCATGCCAAAAAGGTCCCCTCTTCATCTACACTGCAATATTCCTATTTCCTTCTGTTCTGCCTCAGTAACTTTAGAACTTGCCGTCTAGGTACACGCACAACAGCAGATACATATAACTACACCCTTTACAGAAAAACATCTGTCTCCAAGGTAAAAATAGTACAGATTGATGGCATCAGTATTAAAATGGTTCCCTCTAATGAGTTAAAGACTCCCATCTGTTCCATATACTAATGTGGTTGAAGCCTGCAAGAAAAAAAAAAGATCAATACAAATTTATGTGCTCTTCATAAGCATTAAATTAAGAGCAAGAGAAATGCAGGGTTCTGTGGAAGGGATGCTCATGATGCTCCACTGAGGCTTATAAAGCTAACTGAGCACAAAATTATGTAATTATGGTGTTAAATAAGACTTCTAGGGTAAAGTACCTAGAGGATAAAAAAAAAAAAAAAGATGTTTGCTACAGCCTTGGCAATTTTAAAAATCTTTTCAAAAGCAAGTCTGCACCATCAGTCTATCTGTCGGGGATCAGATACTCCCTCGGTCTCTCCCTTTCTGCCTTTCCAGTTTCTCTTTTTAATCCTCAGCATTTCCAACTCCCCCATCTAAGGCCCTGCCCTGTGTGTTTCACCAGATCTTTACTTCATCAAGGTATAATCTTTCAGTACACAGAGTCAAAGGTTTTCTATTTTCCCCTTTGGGCCTTTTGACCTCTTTCAAATATGTTTTTATAGTCCTATTGATTTACTCTCTCCTCCTGCTGTTAAGTCAGACAGTTCCTTCTGAACTGCAAAGTACAAATTATATGTATTGAGTCTATAGACATGTAAAGAAATTATCAAGCAAATGAACTAAAAAAGCTTCAGTTCCTGCTGAACCAAATGAAAGTTAATTAAAAAGGGACACCATAGACACTTCTTGTATGTTACAAAAAAAAAATATAGTCATGGCTGCATTTTGCAAAATGTCTTTGAGAACATACTATCAGTTTAATAGAAAAGCTTATTAGATAAAGCCCTTTGGAGGAATACAGGCAGAAGAATGACTCTTTTCCATCTCCCAGCTGGTCACCTCTGAAATCTGTCCTGCTGAGCCTAGGCAGTAATGAAGATGTGAAGAACTGACAGGCAGCAGAGCAGCCATGGCAGATCACTAGGTAGTGGAGCAGGATTTTCAGGATCTAAATGTATTCTCAATCTACCTCTACTCAGCAAAAAAAGTATGCTGTACTGCAATAGTCTTTCTTGCCAGTGAGTCAGATGTACTTTTATGAATATAGCTTCACATAGTGCTCCTAAGTGTCAAGGGCATAAATAGAATTTTAAATATTAATACATATAACTAGAATGTTTCAGGAGTCAGCATTTTCCTTGGTTTTATGGAACCACATAACGCAAAAGGACATTCCATGTGCAGTCATAGCAACAAACTTGGAAAAAAGAACATTCCTTTCTGGAGATCATATAAATTTAGAGACGGGCTTTATTTTCTCTTTCTTAGCAAGTTGCTGATAAATAGCACCAGGCTTTACTGTAGTCTAGTTACCTTTGGCACTGAAGAGTGATACATATTAAAATCAACAGTCTCAAAGTAAGCATCAACTATACATCTACAATTTGGGTGTGACAGAAGGCAGCTTCCCTAAATTTGGAACAAAGCAGTGCTTAGTTGTCATTTGCTGCAGGTTGGTGAATTTTTAAAGTTGATGCTGCCTACAGAGGTAGCAGAATGTCTGTGGCTTAATTTGTAACAAGACCTTTTTGAAAAGCAAGTTTGGGGCTTTTCAATTGAATCAATTTCTTTTTCCCTTATTTGCTTTGCAGAAAAATACTAGGGAGAGTTATCTATTCTTCCAGGTTTTCAGATTGCAGAAAAAAATTCTACTGCTAAAAGATGATGAGTGAATGAGTCCTGGTGACCAGAGGCACAGGGAAGAGTGGAAAGTTTCCATATGGTATTATGAGCCATTACAGGTGTCAGTATTTCCACTAGGAGTAACGACTCAGAGCCAAAGCAGATAACTGCATAACATAAAATCAAAATCAAATTTCAAGGTGAATATAATTTGTTTCTGGATATGCACATAATCGTAACATTCTGCTTTAGTGGGAGGCTCTTTGAATCAAGGAATCCAGACTCTACTTTGAGTAAGTTTTGATGTTTACAGGTCTTTGACCATGTTTAGAAAAGCTTGTCCCTGTGTTTCCTTGAGTTTATAAAACTTATGGAAGAGCTCTGGCAAGGTAACTGCATAGTATGAAGGCAACCCTCCCTACTCATGAGCAAATGACTCTGGCTTTCATTCTGAGAAATGAATGCCAGGAACAAGAAGTTCCTGTAACTCTGCTAGTAGGTGCAATCAGAATGGAATATTATTTTCTGAACTCAAATAAGCTTGATACTACTGTCAGTTTCCTTGCAATCCTTCCCCATTAGTTCTGATAAAGCTGTTCCCATAGCTGAAATCCTATATCCCTAGCCTTGTTCAGATTTTCTCAGCTGGGCAAGATCTGAGCTAAGACCTTGAGTCAGGCTAGCAGGCTGCACACCAACCCAACAGAGAAGCTTTTAGTGCTGCATCCAAGCAGGCTCTTCTTGAAAGCACCACAACTCATTCCTACCTGAATTATAGGTCTTTCTCCTTCCAGGAAGACTATTTTATATGCATGCACCTACCTGCTTGTATTGTTAAGTTTTAGGAATGTTCCAACTCCTTTTGTTAGGTCTTGTCACCTCATTACAACTACTGAATAATAACAAAGTTATGAGGTGCTAAACAACCTGTTTTGCATACTAGCTTCAGGAGCGCTGCACAGACTAGTCCTTGGCTGCCTGGTTCTCTGGTGCTTCCACCTGTGCGCCCCCCATTCCCTCTCAACAGAGCTGAACTAAGCTCTCAGCACAGTATTTTCACTACAGTTTTCTTCTTTGTCCCTTCCCAGCCTTGTGGCAGAAATCATCCTTTTCCTTGTGAAGCCAGCAGAGCAGAGCTGGTGAACAAGGGTCATATAGGAAATGTATGCGTGGGTGAGAGGGATGGCTAATGGGGATGCATCAACTGCCATGCTTTAGGTCACTAATGGAGATGGACCAAGTCTCGCTGTCATTCTGCTCCACCATGGGGAGTTTCTAACAGGAAGTGCCTACGGCCCCTCTCACCATCCAAATTAGATAGAGGGCTGACTGAGAATAAAAAAGGGCAGAGGATCCTGTCCCAAGTCAATGCATCTGAAACAGTGCAGATTCTTTGGCTAAAGGTCTAATAATACTGACATACTATACCATTTTTAGCACATTCAGTGGTGCTGAGAGGATTCCTTTTCACTAACAAAAGAACAGTTTTAAGGTCTCATCAATCCTTGATCCAGAAGGGACCATTAAAGTTTTAGTCTAAACCCTGGGACTAGAACTTCACCTAATGTACTCCATATCATCCCTTAACTTTGGCTGAATCTGAATGAAGTATTTCAGAAACATGTCCAGCCAGGTTTCTTAAACTTCTCACAATGGGAATATACCACATCTATCTTGAAGTGCTCCAGGAGGTAGGCATATTCACCACTTAAAATATCTGCAACTTGTTTAAAATCTTTTTTCACCTAGCTATGTTCCCAGTCTGGAGTTTTCTGTTGTTGCATTAAAGAGCTGTTGGTTTTCTGAAGCTTTTTCTACATCTAGATATCTGTAGGCAATGAGGAAATCACACCTGCAACATGAATAGTTTGAAGTAATTGGTTCAGGTTTCTACCTGTTTGCCAGATGACAGCTTAGACTCTTTTCTATTTTTTCAGAAGAATTCTCAAAATTAGGACCTCAGAGCTGAAGTGTTCCAGTGATGGCCTTGCTAGCAGTGACACAGACAGCCCTGCCTCTCCTCCTACCCATGCTTTTGCTGATGCCTCCCCAGGTCACGTTAGCTCTTTGGCTAACCATCTCAATGGAAATGCCCATCCTGCCAGTTGTGTACCTTTTTTCTAAGATCTTTTTGATGTCTTTCTTTTAAGATCTTTTCGATGTCAGTGTAACAGTATCCTATCTCAAAAGTGGGACCCACATTCTATGTTTCAAAATCCAATCTTCAGTTGTCTTTAAAAGCCCACAACTCAGAGAAACTCACTTAACAGAATAATCCAGCTTATTCTGTATGATTATCTTATCACTTCTCTTTTTTTAGTTATCCAATAGCTTGAGGTCACCTGCAAATTTTTCAAGCAATGATTTTCTATTTTCTCCCAGTTGATTGATACAGTTACGAAGAATGCCTTTAATTTACTCACAATGTACATATAGTCTCCTGTAAGATAAAGGTTCTGGATCTTAGTGAAAGGAGAAACATAGAAGTAACTCTATTGATGTTTCTTCTTTCTTCATTAAGAATGTCTTTTCCAGTTATTCTTGCCAGACATTTTTGTCTTGAGCCCAAATTGCAATAGAATTCATCTGCAAAACTCAGTAGTTCGGCAACAGTCTCTGAAATGAGATGTATTAACTGCGATGTTCACCTTGCAGGCTACTGAGGGTATTTTTCTGTCACTGCTGAGTTTTCATTTAATAAGACAAAGCACATTTACAGAGAAGATTTGCAGGAAGAAAGACTGACATCTACTATAATCCAAACCAGCATTTTGATGCTCAGTGCACATGAGAGACGAACAATGAAGAATAGAGCACACTCTTTTGCTTATACTCCATACAGACCATCCCATTCAGACACTTATGACATCAAAACCTTTTAAATTTTCAGTCCCTCCACCCCCCACGCATAACTCTTCTACAACAGTCCATCATTCAGAAATAGCTTTTTGTCTTCAGAAGCTACATCTTCTTATTCTTGCTAAGTGAGAAAATGCCAGTTTCAAATCAGCAGCTCAATTCCATCTTCTTTAAACATAATGGAAACTTTCCAGATAGTGCAGTAGATACAAGATGAAAATCCTGAGATACTTTACTCTTAATTGTATTTTTCCAAATATATGTTTATAAGGTGTGTACTAAGTTCAAAATTTCAAAGTTGATTGTTAAAGCAGAACAATTTTAATGTCTCTGGTCCCAGGCAGAGCTCCTCCTGAGACTTTCATAAGTTTAAAGCAGGAAAAATACACAGACTAATTCAGTCAGCTAATCTGTCATTCTTACTGTTGTGTTCAAGTAGTACACAGAAAACTTGAAAAGCAGTTGACCAGATCAAATGGATCAGCTCCAAAAACAACAAGTGACTGCCAACTTTCACGCCTAGACTCACAAAGCTAAACATGCTGACCATTGAAGGGCAGCCTAAAAGTGATCAGCCCTTAAAAAAATCCTCTTTCAGTCTGCCACCCTCTGTATTTGTCCATGGGGCAAGCCAGCCTCTGCTGGGTTATCCTGAAAGTAAAACAATAAGCATGGCAATGATTCCGGCATGTTGATGCAGAAACACATGGTTCTTTCCTCGAGGGAGAAAACACACTCCAAACTTATAAAACAAGCAAGCTGCTTCTCTCATGGACATGCAAAAAGAGAAACAGAGGGTTTAAAAGAAACCTCAGCAGATGTTCGGAGCCAAAAAGAGATAAATCATGTGACACTTTTTTTCTGCTAGAAGAATATACTCTATACTATACAGCAGAATCAGAGTATGCTACTATTCACCACCAAAAGAAATCAGCTAGTCCATCAAAACCCATCATGGTTCTGTATTTTATTCCTCTTCCCTGAGCTGAAAGCATGCAAAATATTTTCTTTCCCCCCTGCCCAAGTTTTGCATAAATATTCCAAATACCTGAGGAAGAACATGAAAAGTTATAGAAATGTTTTAAGCAAATAAAATAGTGAAATGAATCCTCTCACTGAACGGCAGGGAGGTTGGAACAAAGATGGAATGTATAAATTACTGGGATACTGGCAAACAGAAGGAAATACTTATGATTAAAGAGTGAAAAGGACTCCCAGTAGCACACATAGTAATAAAACTATTTCTAGATTACTAAGAAAACATTCCCTGACCATAATTGAGGGCATCTATCATTTGGTGGGTGCAAAAATTGGAATATCTGTAGCAAAACCTTAAGGGGACAGAGTTCAATCTCTTTCGAGTTGAATGCGGTGTCAAAGTACCACATGTTCTTGTAATAAGTTGCTGGGAAAGCAAAAATCACATTGCAAGCTTTCTGCCTTCCAAGAGAAAGAACGGTTCATTCATGGTTGGTAAATATCTATTTTGAAATCCTATAATTAAAGTAAATAATTAATATACATTTTCTTAGTCTTATATTTCTGCTCCTCTGGCATTTATTATAGATTTGTTTTTGGAGTGAAAAGTGGGGCTTGGGTTTGCATATTTTTTTGATCATTATTTTACAGTCTTGTCTCTGTGATACGATAGCTCTGGTCTTCTGTAGTCTTGTGTTACTATCACTCATATATCCAGACAGTGATAGAAAATTGCCATGTTGTGTGTGGGAAAGAGGGTTAATCTACTCATTACCCTACATAGCAGGGGATAAAATTTACAATCTGGAGTTGCTAGGATCACTAGCTGTACTAAACATAAAGCACATGGTCCTCCATTTCTCCTAGAGATATTTTATTTTTGCATATAAGAGTGGGAATTGTGGGAACTCCATTTGTACATCTAGCATAGGATTTGGTCAGCCAACCTCATCTTCCTTGCTTAACTTTGAAAATTCATTGGTGATTAAGACCCATTTTTACACAGAGATGTGGGACCCGCTGTTTACGATCTCACTCTGAAGCAACTCCATTTCCAGCATGAGTTTCTTCCTCAAGGTTGTTGTAGGAATTACAAGTGAGCTGACACAGAAAAAAAATTCATTAAGTAATTTTTCATTTATTAATCTGTCATAGATGAGAACAGCAATAACACATTTGCTGAATACTATATCGCTGGGACATTCTTCTCTCAGCTGCTTCACTACAAAAAGGTTGAAAGAAAGTTAAAGAAATGCATACTAACAGAGAAAGGTTTTAATCAGAGATTGCAAACCAAAACAGAATGCCAGATGAACCAGGTCTTGTTTATCTGTAAGGGCCATAGTTATGCCATTAGCTTTTCCTCAGTACAATTTGTTCAGGGCAGTGGGAAGTTTCATGTAAAAAAATCAATGGTTCGATCTGGCCCTATAAACATCAGGTAGTGTAGCCATCTACAGCATTCTGGCAGATTCAAGACAAGATGGATGAGATTCTTTCTTTGAAATTTGCTCTCTGAAAGTAGAAAAATGACCAGAGGGTGGCATATTAAAAAGATTACAGTTTTTAAAAAAATAGTTGTCCAGGATGATTAGAAAAGTCAAGTAAATTGCAAAGTGATAGCCACTCCCTAGTGTAATTTGTATCATTCACACCCAAAGAATTAAGTATAAAGCAACAACTGTGACAAACACAACCTCCACAGCACAGATGTGCTGCCTCATAGTAACACCCCACCATGGCAGCTCTTTGCAAGCAAATGTCAACCCTTTGGCTTCCTCTACTGGCCCTTTCTAAGGAACTCAGGCACATCATCGTATGAGCATGTATAGACTGAAGGGTAGAAAAAGAGACCATGGCACTGATTTGAGTTTTTAAGCACTGACTATTCCTCTACTCTTACTGAAAGGTGGAAACCCCTGAAGAAGTCACTTATTGCTCTAGGGGCATTATGAGAGCTCTGGACAACTCTGTGTGACATCCTTTGATACTAGTAACAAGGTTCAGGAATTATTAAGTCTCAATTAAACTCACATTTATATGGAAAAAAGAGTGATGACCCTACTCTAGTGTGATTGGCTTATCAAATCTCAGAGATAAATCCTTTTTTAAACTGTGATCCTTCCCTTATAGCCTATAGATGATAAGTGGTCTTCTGCCTGTTACACCCTCATTGTCTAAGATGTTCTATATAATTACTTCAAATTTATTTATATATTACAACTCTGTAGCCACTCTCCCCCTTCTATTTCTATTTATTTTCTAAACATTTAATAAAGTACACTTCCAATTTAATTTGAAAAAAAAAGGAAGGAAAAAGTTACTGTTGCTCAAACTGTATAGCATTTTACTGCATAATTTATATGCTCACGGCAAACTACAGATTCATTTATAAATGGCACACACAATGGCATTTTTCTGATAACACAAAATTTCAAGATGTGACTCACAATTAAGTCATGGCTCATAGACTTAAATGCCTTCTCTGGTGCTCAGAAATGTGCTACAGTCATAGTGCTCAGTGCATCAGCAATGTCATATAGTTTACAGCCGAACAGGAGTACTGTAGAGTGCCTGAAACAGCAGCTGCACTCTCTTCTCACTCTGGGCAATGGAAGAGGAATCTTCCAAAACAGCATTGCCCTCCAGGATACTGTATCCAGAGGTCAATCCAAAATCATGAACTTAGGGCCATTGTATCTTTTAATTTAGCCATGTCAGTCACTTACTTGAATACTCCATGAAGATATCGCCCAAAATCGGTTGCGACTCAAAGCCATATGTGGTTTATGTGTCAATGGGAATTCTGTGTAGGGGATGAACAAGCAAGAGCTGTGAGATTTGACCCTTTATGGAGTAAAAGAGTGAAGCAGAGATGAGTCAGCCTGTAAGGAACTGATACAAGTCTGCATTCAAGGTCACCATAATGAAATTACAGTGTACATTTGAAAGTAATCAGAAGGCCACTCCAATGTTCATTTGGCACAAGACACTCTCTTATCAAAAGAATCAAATTTTGAGAGCCCTAAATAGACTTCTCACATTTCTGTGCAGCTCCAGTTTAATCCTCTAAATTGGTCGTGCTTGCCCCACAATGGCAAATGTAATCAAATAAATTAAGATTATCCTCTAATGTAATTTACCAAAAACCAAGTTCCACAACAGGTTCTGCGCTACAAGAGTATCAAGTACACATAGTATCTTCTGAACCTGCATGTGACTTTGAATTACTGTCTTGATGTTAAAAATGGGAAAAGGAAATTCATACTAATTGTAAATTAAATATGAAACAGCACAAGAAACATAATGCCTGCCTATTTATGGAATACTTTTACTAGACAATACTAATATAAATGTAAATGTATAGAGGCAGAAAATACACAAGTGGCTCGGAATTTTTTTTTACAAAGAGGAAATTTAGTCCTAAGTAACTTCAACCTGCTAAATTTCTTTATTTCTCATGGTACAAACATAGGAATTGTCATACCACTGAAAACCACCGGCCCATTTGGAACACAGCTTTGGACTAAACCATTTAGATGTACTTTCCAACCAGCTGCTGACATGACAGGCACTATCCATGGCAGAAGACTACACACACACACAACACATTCAACACAAGTAGTTGAACTTATTGCTTTTTCCTTACCTCTCCAGCCTAAACAACTTTTCAAGTTATCTGAAGACAGCATTATGGACAGTATAATCCACTTACACAATACCCTGACATGATAAAAATGAAATGTTCTCGGTAGCAGGGGACTAAGAAACTGCTCTGGCTTTCTACCCTGCACCTTAGTACCACTAATGTAGGTATGGAGCATCATTATCTACATCCAAGCTCCTTTCCTTTCACAATCAGTGGAAAGAAACAGAAGTTCAGGACTCATCTCTTCTTAGAGATGTCTCCTCAGGCTTTTCTCAGAGGTGAGCAGTGTCCAGCAAGAGACTGGACTAGTTGACTTCCAGAAGTCCCTTTCCACCCATTTTTTTTCTCTAACTCTGTGTAAAGCCCAAGTGTCTATTGCTCATCACAAAAATATTTTGTTCCAGGAATACACAGCAAACTACTGCAGCTCCATAGCCAGCACTAATGAAAAATATGATGTCCTGATAAGAAAACGAGATAAAACCTTTTTTTGCTGCTAGTAGGTGGCAGTATATCACAAGTCATTGAGTCTTCCACAGTGGTAAAGAGTTAAGTTGCTCCATCATGGGACCTCACACGCAAGAATACCTAGTTCTACAGAAGGCTTTCCATATTGTGGAAATGTTCTTCTAGAATGGACATTTAATAGGGAGCCAGGTGAAAGAGAGGAGTATAGAAGTTACATGCACATGCTGGTTATTTTTCTAAGCATCTCATATTGTACTTTCTTCGGAAGGACCGATCTTCTTTCCTGCATAGGAGCTGTAATAATTAAGCCTGTAGATTTGAACTAGAACTGCATAAGGTAAATATCTACCTGATTTGATCTTCTGAAATCTAAAACACATGATTTATCTCATTTAGACCTTAACTATGTAGGTCTAAGAGAGTCATCTTCAGCTCCTTGTGCTTTACATAACAAGAGAGAGGCACAAAGACATGATGGCTTTACTTGCTGTCGTGGTTTAATCCCAGCCGGCAGCTCAGTCCCCACCCCTGCTGTGGGTTGGATGAGAGAATCAGAAGAGCAAAAAGAGAAAACTCATTGAGATAAAGACAGTTTTACAGGGAGCCTTCTCTGAAGATTTTGTGTCTTCCTCGGGTAATGAAGAGATAAAGAAAAAGCTATACATCTAAAATGAATACAAATGAACACCAGCTGATGACTCTGAAGGTGTCCTGCACACATTAATTGACCTATCAGGTATAGTCCCTATGAAAGCAAGTGCCTTCATTGAGAAAGCTGTTACAGAAAAGGCAAATTCCCTCTTCAAATTAATTTGAATGTAGTAATGTTTGACTTATGTTTTAGGTAGCATTCTGCATGCGGATGTGAAAAGAATAAGATTACTGTTACTTTAAAAAGCCATATTTTTTACTTAAGACTAGGTATCTGCGTGTTTAAGCCTCAGCTTAGCATTGCTTATCCAGTTGTTCCCTGGAATATGTTTATATAAAGAAATGGATTGATTTTTAAAAATTATTATTATTTAAGTAATGTTGCTTTGACTTTCCAGTTTGGCACTTTATTTCAGAAAAATGACACTTCACTTTCACTGATATCTTTTTGTAAGGATGGCAATAAAAAACAGACAAACAAATGTGCATTACGTCTCAAGTGCAAATGCATTTTACTCCTTTGACTTTCTTGTCTGGAGATAGGAAGTCCTGGGGGAAACCTAATGGCAATCTTCCAATAGCTAAGGGAAGATAACTGAGACAGAGCCAGGTCCTTTAATGAGGGAATGTGGAAGAACAACAGACAGTAGTCACAAACAGAAACAGGCAAGGATCAAGCTGGATATAAGGGAAAAACCCCTAAAAAACTACAACGACATTTCAAGCTTTCAGTCACTACAGAATACCATGTTTGAATACCCTAATGACAAAGAGGTCTTGTAATTCTCACACAGGTGGAGGTGTTTTCTGGCTGACCAATAGCTGAAAACCATGCATTCTCTTTCTCCACTGATGGAACTTCTCTTAGGAAGGTTCAAAACACATCACAAGAATTTATTATTATATTTAGAAATGTGTGATGACTTTTTTCTGCTAAGAAGAAGAAAAAAACTATTGTTTCCACAATACAATTACTCTTCCTTTAAAGGGAAAATCCCATATAAAATAAAGCCTGCTCTAAAAGCCAAGTTAACTTGATGATAAAAGTGCCTTCACTCCATGAGTAAATGCCCAAAGGAGAACAGCAAACTTTCTGCTACTTTTATTGATTTTGGGTTTTGCTGTGCACTGTCTAGCTTGCACACAGAGGCACCATTCACTTTATCTTTTCTCTGTGCTAATCTAGTGGAAGCCATTGTACAGATTAGAACTGAGCTCCTTAAGATTAAGATTCATAGTTATGGGCTTTGTCAGTGTCTTTAAGTAATTTAATAACACGGTGTATCTGTTGGATTGAATGGACAGTGTTCAGATAAGTTCAGCTTTTGAAGATTGACCAGACTAATTTCTCCAGTGAAGACCACATGCTGCACAGGGGGGGGAAAAAATGAGAAAGAAAAGGAAAAAATCTAAGTAAAATTAATAAATATTTCAGAAGTCAAAAATTAAAGAAGAAATGTGAGAGGGCATTACAGTGGGGGAAGTTTATTTTACATTCAATTTCTTTAAAAAGTCCTGGTAATTCAAAGATATATTTCCTTTTCTCCTTTTTTTTTTCCTACTCTATCTCTTCCACTTACCTGAAAGCATATAATATTTCTTTTGTATTGCTTTACTGGCAGCAGAGAGTAAAGGAGGACAAGTGGAGCACTCAGCAGTATCCCTCAACATAGTTCATAGGAAGTTTTGTTTCACCAAGACTGGCCCAAGAGAAGAGTCATAGCTTGGAGGCCCAGCATTCCAATAGTAGGATTTTGACCTTTCCCATCTTCCAGACCTTTGGTAAGAGATAGTACAGAAAAAATTGTC
Organism: Platyrinchus mystaceus; assembly: GCA_035041135.1. Classification (NCBI taxonomy): domain Eukaryota; kingdom Metazoa; phylum Chordata; class Aves; order Passeriformes; family Tyrannidae; genus Platyrinchus; species Platyrinchus mystaceus. The sequence goes on from JAWWLV010000001.1 coordinate 90,193,968, forward strand.
AAAGGTCTATAGAAAGATGCCTTCTCACATGCCTTCTCACATGCATGACTGCTTCCTTGTTAATCAAGATGCTGATTTCCTTATGACAACCCCACCGGTTCAGAAAATTAAACACTTACTCTAAAAAATGTCCATATTAACAGTTATTATGAGCACTGCAAAGAAAGCATTTAAGTCAAAATAGGGGTTCAAAACAAAACTAATCATAGCTTGTGGGAAAAGGCATTGTAAATGCAATAGCAATCATTTAACCACTCACTAATTTCAGTGTGTTCAAATGGCTGCTGCATTTAAAGCTATCGAAAGTTTTCATTGATTAAGCCGCTTATCCAAGTTATCTGAAGTATTTTGTAGAGTCATGAAGAACTAAAACAAATGACACTGTGTTAGACAAGTGGTTCTTTGTATTTTTGGGGCCAAGTGATGAAGTTTCCAAATATTTTATACCTATGTTTTGTTTCACACACTCTTCTGGACAACCATGCCTGAGACTGTCCACCCAGGGAGACAGAAAAGTGCATGGCCAAGAATGTGGGAATTACCAGTCTTTCACCTTGGTGCCCCTAATTTTCTGCTTTATAAATCAGAAATAATATTGCCAACATTTTTTTCTGGAACATTTTAAATATTACGGGCCTCATCTACAGGCAGCTAGTTCTACAGGCCACATATTCTACTCTGGCTCCATTGAGGTCAATGGCAAAGTGCCTCTCTATTTCAGAAAGGGCAGATTTTTCTCTCATTGACTTGAACAACAGATCAGGCCCTGTTGCTAAGCCAGAATTTAACAATTATTATTATTTTAAACTCTATAAATATTTACTTGAAGCACAAAAGCACTTGTCATGTCAATCCTAGCTCAGCAGTAGATAAGCACAGGCCTAACACCTATGGCTGTTGACAGATTCTGGTTCAGTATTTCAGGTGGGTCTGTTCATGAGCTGCAGGTGACTGTTGGTGCAGCGTATTTGTCACGCATGAGTAGTCATACATCTACACAGTAGATGTAATAGACAGCAGACAGTGTTTTCTTGAACTGACATATTAAAGTTACAAGCATTCAGTTCCTGCTTAAACACTCAGAAAACAGCTCTTCTAGAAAGTTTTGCCAACTTTTTATTATCTTTTTAGACTATGATATAGTTTCAGCACCAGCACATGGCAAAATTCTTTCAGCAACTAAAAGGATCTTGCATGATCATAGAATAGGTATAACTATATTCTTGTATGTCCACTGAGGCTCCACAAAGTTCTGTGTCATGTCACAACTTCATTTTAGACAAGTGAAAGAACACCATTCTGATTTTAACAATCTATGGCATTTATCGACTTACAATAAATAAAGATGAGTTATGTCCCTGTCAGGCTAGAACAAATATAAAGAATGACATTGCTCACCGTTTATCACCATGAGAAATTTTATAGATGATAGAAACTATTTTGATAATGATTCATTGTGCTAATTTAATTATTAATTACTCCCACTACCTTTTACAGGAAGAAAATACCAGCTTTCTGGCAATGAGTAGGGAAATAATAAATTGTGGCAATAATTTGAATAAGAAGAACACACTAAAATCTTGGCCAGCATTTCTAAGCCCAGATACCTACAAGTGGATAAAGTCATATCTGACACCTCTGCAGAGGTAGAGGAAAAACCTGCACTTCCTCTTTCCTCCATTAGCTTTTGGTAACAAATCAGCATGCTTGAAAATTAGGACTTTTGGTATGCAAGTATCATCTCAGATATAAATGACTGATTTTAGGACTATAGTTATAGCACTTTTCTTCTCCTCTCACTGGAAGACAAGTTCCTGTCTGGACAATCCCAAGGTTTCTGCAGCATCTACAGGCCTGGTCTTCAGAGTCTTGGGTAACATATTAGTTGTTTACCCTTTGGAGATAGGCTAGATATGCTACAATTCTTCGGACTGGAACATGTATCTCTGGGAGGAGGAGGGTCAGATGGGATAAAAAGTCATGAAAAACATGGGAGAATAAATACAAAATAGTTATTTCCTATTCCTTGCAACAAAAAACGATGAAATGTTCATTAAATGTTCAAACATGACATTTCAAACAAAGGCATAGGCATTGGTTACAATTTGGCAAAGTACATAAATGTATTTTGACTGCCAAATAAAATTGAAGTAGGAGCAAAAATCATTGAACTAGTTGAAGAAAGATTAATCCACTGGGATATTTTAAATATAAACAGCCTTCAGACTAAGAAATCCAACTACAACCTGTGCTCAGAACGTGAAAGAGCATACTACAAGAGTCATAGAATCATAGAATCATATATTCTGAGTTGGAAGGGACCTACAAGGATCATTGAAGTCCAACTCCTGGGCCTGCACAGGACAACCCCAAGAACCCCATGTGCCTGAGAGTGTTGTCCAAACACTTCTTGGATTCTGTCAGGCTTCGTGTTGTGAGCACTTCCCTGGGGTGCCTGTTCTGGTGTCTGGCCACCTTCTGGGTGACAAACCATTTCCTAATATCCAACCTAAACCTCTCCTGACACAACTTCAGGCCATTCCCTCAGGTCCTGTCACTGGTCACCACAGAGAAGATACCAGTGCCTGTCCCTCCTCTTCCCTTCACAAGGAAGTTGTAGTCTGCAATGAGGTCTCCCTCAGTCTCCTCTTCCCCAGGCTGAACAGACCAAGTGCCCTCAGCCACTCCTCACACGACTTCCCCTCAAGGCCTAATAGCTTAATATCTTGCTTATATTGTGGTGCCCAAAAGTGAACACAATATTCAAGGTGAGGCTGCCCCAGTGCAGAGCAGAGCGGGACAATCCCCTCCCTCAACTGGCTGGTGACGCTTTGCCTGATGCCCCCCAGGACAGGGTTGGCCCTTCTGGATGCCAGAGCACTGCTGACTCATATTCAATGTGCCATTGACAAAGAAAGCTTGCTGCTTCCCATCACATTTTCCTAAGCATTTCTAACTGAATATAATGGTGGAGATTTAATCATGGATATTTAGTCTGACCCAATTCTTTTACCCTATCTTGAGATCAAGAGACTAAAAAAAGGAAAAATGGCTAAACAAATGAAAGTGCAGGCAGTTACAGCCTTCAGTGCTCATTGACCTCCTCGTAGCCCTGAACTTTGTCCTGGTTTGTATGCACAAATTTTTTATCTGAAATTTTGCAAAATGTTCCAAAATTAAATGCTATTACTTTGAAAGGATCGATAATATTGTAAGACACCTCACCTAAAATAAATTCTTAACTTCTTTTTTTGGAGGGAAAGAGATTTGGAATAAGCTTGTGTGTATGTACAGAAAATATTAAAGATGTCCCTGAATCAGATTAAGTGCTAGCTCTTTGGGCCCTAATATCCTGGCATGCTGCCAGATAGCAATCTTAGTGATTGAGTCATTTTGTATAGGGAGACGTTCCTCAGATAATGCCCAAGTGAGTCATGAGATCTAATTCCATTAAAAGGAGTCATGAGGCCCACAATATTAATTAAATTTATGCTACTGAGCAGAGGAATGCTTAATGGAAGAGGACAAGAATAATTCATTTTGAGTTCCTTCCAATGGAACCAGAATAGAAGGAGCATTGCCCATACCTGAAATATAGATTTGTCCCTGTGTGGTCTTCCAGTTATGAGCTCCATAAGTGCTGGAACAGTTACAATACCATTAGTGAGATTAGAAACATAGGGTGTGGGGTGTGGAAGATGCTAGAAGGGATGGTCTGGTGCTTCCCAGAGATTGTAACCTCTGCCTATCTCTGTATGAGTGAAATTCTCTTAGATAAGTTCATATGACAAGATAAAACAATGTAATGACTGCTAAGTCAAGATAAACATAGACTCAGGCACAACTTCCATTATTCATACAGGAGAATCCTTGTGTTTCTGTACTAATCAAAGAGTGGCCTTGTTTTCTGTGTCAGCTGGATGCAACACAGATGGAGTTTTCTCACAACAATGTAAGGAAAGAATTGTATTCTACAGCCTATAGCCTTTCTAAAAATGCAATTTTTAGAAGAGCTGACTCACTTTCATAGTTTCTTTAAGACTTTGACTAAACAGGTATTCAGAGATTGGTACCTGTTGAAGTCAAAATAAAGATACATTTTCAAATACTTTTACTAGCTTTTCTGCTGTGGCCCAAAAAGGAGGATTATTAATCTGTATATTTTTTAATAATCAAATCTTTATTCTGGCGTACTTGAATTTCGTGTATGATGGGCAAATTTCATTCCACACACTTTCTTTTTGCTTTCATTTGTGAGTAGCCCAAAGGAAGCAAAAAGAAATGCCACCAACACAGTATACACTTAAACTGTATATCGTCGTGGCCAGTCTTTGCGAACGAAGATCTGGGAAAGGTCTTTTTACCTTTCAAGCCTGCGCAATGGATTTTTTAGGTCAGACACAGCCTGCGCTGAACTGAGCCCACCCTTTAATCCTAAGGTTCATCTGCCGGGCCAAGCAGGCTTGGACAATG
>JAWWLV010000001.1:90198540-90212859 GCA_035041135.1 Platyrinchus mystaceus
GCAGGACCGGGAATCGAACCTGCGACCACGGCGATGAGAGCGCCGCATCTTAACCACTAGACCACCAGGGGTCCCCTAAACTGTATATAATATTGACACATATGGTATATACCACAGTAACCCACTTGACTTGCAGCAAGTCAAACCACCTGTCATATATGGCAGGAGCTCTGCTCCATCTCCATCAGCAAGCAGCGCAGCACAGCAGCAGGACTGTAGAGAGGTTGCTGAGGAGCCCCTGCTCCCTTTGAGTGTCAGGATTGCTTTGGGCTGCTGCAGCTCAAGGACCCAGAAGGCAGCAGCCAGAGCTCACTGAGTGTGCTCCTGCAGCACAGCTTTCGGTGACATTCCAGCAAAAGGACTGCAGCATCTGTAGATCCCTTGAAAAGTAGCGACCTGAGGGACAAAGCTTCGGTTAGCACTTCCGTTAGTCGTGAAGTGAGTATTTTAACCTCACTCCTCAATTACAATGTTTAACATAATTTCTTCACGGCTTCTTTCTGCAACTAATTAAAAATACCGATCAATAAAATCTGATAAAATATATTTCAATTACTACTTCACAGCTTGTCTTGACTGAAAAGGTGGTTTAATGCCTTGACATAACTAAATTGGTTGTGAGTTCCAGACTGCTGAAGCAAGCCTCCTATAACAAGATGATCTGTCTTCAAGTCGTTTTTGTCTTGGCAGTTGCAGACAATGATTTCATCAAGTCTAACACAAAAGTGCCCTATTTACTTCTCAAACAAATCCTAATCTTGTAATCCAGGGGGAAAAATGAAGCATGAAAAGGTAGCACTTCAATCACTGAATTTAAAAAGGCTTCAACATACAGTCTTTATTTTTTTTCAAACCAATTACAATGTAAAAAACCCACAGTAAATAATGAAAGAGATTGTTACTTAAGTCATTGATGTCAGGTGAAAAACCATCTTTAGTAGTTTTAGTTTCTTCAATTTGGATTTAACTTTTACATACCACTCTGGAAAATATGCACAGATTCATATTTTATTTTAATTGTGCCTCTTGATATTGGGAAGACAACTGCACTGAGACACAGGCTAAACATAAAACCAAATAGTAAATCAAACTACTGATGTACACAGGTATCTCCATTTATTACTTGATCACTTAGTCCTTACTTGTACAGTTGACTTCAACCTAACAAGGATAATAAATATATATATATATTTGCCTAAGGATACCCAAATGTATCACTTACCTCATGCAATTAATTACAATTGTTTGAAAAAAATACTTACTGAAATAGTTAGGAACATTTACACACTATTTTATTTCTCAAATTGTTGGACTAGATCTTCAGTTCTATCTTTTCAGATAAATATTCTAGTGGCACAGAAGGTCAGAAAGCCCCTTTTGCACAAGAAAACAAAGTAAATACAATGTAAAAACCTTAACAACAACCCACCAATTCCACCCTCACTTGGATTATCCACTGTACTCCTGCTGAAATGGTGAGCTCTGTTGCACTCCTTTACTATGACCTTTGCAGGACATCAGAGAAGTGACCTGCCACAAACACAGCCACAATGTGCTTAAAGAAATAAGGTAGAGGCAGCAGTTGAAAATCTGGGTAAGCATCTTACAAAAATACCATCCTAAAGCTGCAGTGCCATTTTGTTCTCTCTTCCAACATGGTTCTTGCTGAACAGTAAAACGTCCTAATCTATTCATAAGATAAATGGTCATTGGTCAATCAAAGTACAACTCAATCCTTTTTGGCAATTCACAGGAAAAAAGTAGCAATAATGCAAAGGGCTTAAAGGTTAATAACAATAAAAGAAATAATTAAAAATCTTGTAAGAGAAATCTCTCTAAACAATCCTCTGCTCCAGCAAATTAATTTTTAAAACTAGCTATTAAAATATAAACCACCCAGTGAAATATTTTCATTGTCTCCTCACAGTCCCTTTCTGAATTTGTGCCAGCAGAGCTATTAGCAGTGATTGAAGGTGAGACAGACAAGACGAAATTCTCCAGAGAACAAGGCGAGAGACACCTTTCTGCCCTCAACCCATCAACTATAATGAATGATAGGCACAGTTCATGACAGGGACTGAAATAGGAGACTGTGACAAAGACAGGCTTAGGAGCGCTTCAGAATAATTCATTCAGTTGCATTTGGCAGCAGCAGTTCATAATATTTTTTGTGTAGCTACGCTGTCAATGCAAAAAAATAAAACACAGAATTGCATTTGCATGCCGATTCTATTACAGTCAGAAAGAAAGGAGTAGTGAGTTAATCAAATGTTTAAGTTATATTCTCCGTCCTGTTTCCTGCTGCCCATAAGCACACAGAGCAGTACGAGACAGATGCATGAGGCTGAATGGGGATCAAGGCCTAATTCACCATGCATTGGTTACAGCTGCTTCTCCTCTCTCCCTCGAGTGAAGGTCCATGCTAGAAAAACCCACTGCTTTATTCATCAGCTGTGTTTGGAGTCTCTTTGCTGAAAGAAGAGTTGGAAACATCTCTTCAAGAGAGGAAAGGGATCAGGGAGAAACTCAGAGAGAGATCCAGTCCTGATTTGGAAATCAGACTTCAAGAAGCAAAATTTCAACCTCAGCCACCACCTTACAGCTGTCATCACATCACAGTGACTCTCTGTCCATGCTTTACCTGCTGAAATCAGTGGCCCCAGGACCCCAACGCCTTTTTATCCACACAAGCTTACAGGCACAGTGACTTGTCACAGCCAAGCAGAGATCCATTGAACTCATAGTCCCAACCTGAATTCAAGAAAGCCATGTAACATGGTTGGTAGAGGACTTCTGCAAGGTGTCACTATAGGAGGTGGTGGTGGCAGACAGTACTGGCATCTTCAAAAGAACTCAGATCAAAAAATGGGCCCTGAAAGCAGTGTTAGGCTCTAACATCCCTAACACAACCACTTCAGACAGCCAGGAGCCTGAGGAGAGGGAACTCTGGGAGACCAAGCGCTCAGCCCAAGCCCTGGGCCCCATGACCCCTGTTCAACACGGCAGGATATTTCCTGTGTTCTTTGGGTTATTCTCCATCTCTGATGGATTTAAGCTAATAAGAATACACCAAAAATGCCTATTTCATTATGTCTGGTGCAGAAGCTACACAAATTCCCTGCAGTCTAACTATAGTAACCAAAGCATTCATCTAGGATATAGAAAAATAAATATAATCACTTATTCAATTATGTAAACAGGTACAGTCTTTACATAAGAGGTATAAAATGTTCTTACGGCAGAGACTGGTACAGCCAATGGGCTATGCAGGGACTTTCCTTAAAGATGGAAGATGCAGTTTTGAATTCCCATCAGACAGGAGAGGGGACTGAACTTCTGTCTGTCACGTCACAGATGACTGCCCTGAACGCTGAGCTTACTGCTGGGGAGGAGGAAAGACACTTCCTCTGGTGGCATTATACAACCATGACCCCTTGCTCTACTTAGAATAAAAATGAGCATGGGCACTTACTTTCAGGAGTTTTGTTCAAGGAGTCCCCAGTGGAGAAAGGCACTTTTCTGAGGCAGAGGACAGGCTGGCTTAGCAGGCTGCTTGCCAGTCCCCTCACTGTGGGGTTTTTCAGGATCCCCATCCTCTACACAGAGGTTGTCACCGTTCAAACTGAAGGCTGATGACCATTTTAGGAGCTCAGCACCTAACGCTCTCCTGGACATCATTTCCAGTCCAAGCTGTGATGCCCTGAGGGTGACAACTAACACTAAATCCTTCCTTCAGCACACTAACACACTAACTGCGACAATCTGCAACCTCCTTCCTCTGTTCTAAGTAAAAAGATTGATGATGATGAATGACAACAGGTGATTTACAAGCTTTTTTAGCATGTGCAGTTCTGTCTAAAGTAAAGATCTGGCTCCACTGAAGTCAGTAGCAAAACCTCCATTTCTTTTATAAGGATTCCCAGTAAAGAAATAATACAATACTAAGGCATCAAAATAAGACTATTGGTTAATTGCAGTATAAATATTCTTGCTGGAAAACTGATTAGGTGAATGCAGTGAGGATAGATTACAAAGTCTGATGTAAAATTAAACGTACTTATCATTTGGTGACAGCAAGAAGCAGTTAATATCTTCTTTCGCTAACATTTCATACCCCCAACAGAAACACAGATAGGTCTGAATCATGGTAGTGTTAAGAATTAGAAATTTGCCTGCACTACATACTGTGGGAAAGCAAATGGCTGAGTTCATTCCCCCACCTCAAGGTGGGTAGAACATGAATATGTGGAAATGCTGGTTAAATAATTACCTTTCTGCAACAACTACTGCTCCTTCCAAACTAGCCAGATTTCCTCACACAGGTGATACTCCCCAGGAAGCAGGTAAGAAACCTTTCCACACCTGGAGGGTTATGTCCTCCTACAAGAAGTCTTATTGTTTTCAGGGGAATTATTTGGGGAGAAGGGAGCTGCAATTCCTAGCATTAGGAAGAAATCAGATGTAGTCTTGAACAAAATGAAGACAGATGTTTACAAGCATGTGAGCGTAACACTGAATGTGGTGAGATACAGCAGTCACTATAACTGGCTATCCAAAGGGCTTGGCCAAGTTAGCTCACTAGGAGACAGACTACAGGTACAGTTCAGTTTAAGACTAAGCCACTTAAATTTAGGCTTTGGCATGTAAATGCAGAGGATTTGAAGCAGCAATTTAAGTAGGTTGAAATCTGGAGCTTGATTCAGCTGCCCAAACTCCATGCCTTTTAGAAACCCTTGCTACTGAGATCTCCCTGGGGTAGCAGGTAAATGCAACAGACACAGGAGGGGTCAGAGACCCCCTCCCCTCCAGGGCAGCCCCAGGAGGCCAGCAGAATAACTGGGGCATCTCATCAACACTTAGGCACCAGAACCACACCCTTGATTCACATGTGAAAAACCTCCCACCTGTACCTAAATGTAGGTGTGTTAGTCTGAGGCTGATTAAGATTGATTAGGACCTATCCATGACATCTCTGCATTGGAGGGACACTCCTGCCATCCCTTCTTCTGTGTGCATATAGGACACAAGACATGAAAGCAAAATTGTTCCTGTGTCAACAGGTACTGATATCTGTATGACACACCCCTGTCACTATTTATTCACAGGAATACTAACTTTGGGCAAAAGAAAAAACAGCCTTTATTCAAGAATCCTAACAATAATGACAATTTTTTCTATGTATAAATCACTTTTTTTCCCCAGAAGATACATTAACAGGTATCCACAATGTGTATGCAAGCTACTCATCTCCTGATAAAACACATCCTTGTATTTTTCAATACCTAACATTTTAAAAGGCTTGAGGAGTCTAACAGCATTTTTACAGGGAGCAAAAATACAAAGCTTTTTAATATACAAAACTGAAATAAGCATTTCATTTTGTGTATTGATTTCTCTCAAAACACTTCGAGGCCTGCAGGGAGTTTGAATAAGAAATTCTTATGAATGCCTTTTGTCATTCTCCTCTCAGAAACAAAACAGCATAAATAAAATAAATAGCAAAGCAGTCTCTTTCCACTGCATGACACACAAGCAAAAATGGCATAAATCATCTTTAAGGTGTCCATGGGCAAGGTATGTTCAGAGCTGTTTGCCTATCAGTTTACAAACAAGAGTTTAATCTTCGCACGTCAAAGGTAACAAGCAGGACATGGGAAAGATTTATTAAAAGTCATGATTGGTTTGCTTCAGATCTAAACAATAACCTGCTTCTTGGAAACCTGGCAAATGAAGGCCCAGCTGTTTCATTTCAAGCCTAACCAGAGTGACCCTGAACACAGCCTAATTGGCTCCTCCATTTACACTCATTCCATTTGTGGCTTGCTGTTGTAGCAGAGTAGAGATATTTCCCAGGCTTAGCACACCCAGATGCCTTTTATTTACAAACCAAAATCTGAATTTTATCAGTGTCTAATACTTGATTTTGATAATATTACACTAGCTAATGCCTTTTTTCTTCTAAATTACTCCTATGTAGCCTCAACCTTAACTGCATGCTGATATGATTTGTATCTTGTAAACTGTCAGAGGACTGAATTTTTACTGCAGATGTGATGACTGCAACGAATGTGTGACTCATTGCCACATCTTTTATTGATGGGGCTGGGGGTTACACTGCATGACATTAGCAGAGGAAGAAAAATGATTTGCAAATTAAACTCTATGAAAAGAATAGCATCTTGCAGGAGACTATGGCCAGGAATTAGTTTCCTCCTACAGGAATCCTTTTAGAATCATATCCTTACTGATTTAGCATTTTTCAATCTTTGGTCTGATTTTATTTCTTAGTCACAGTCAACTCTTTTTCTCTTTGCCTAGCCATGTTCTCATTGCTGTATGCCAAAATGAAACCACTTAAATACAAAATACACAGTGGTAGGCAATTCACTATTTGTCTTTCCTTGAAAGCCTTCTCACATACAGTCAGTCAAATCAGAAGTAAATCACTGCTCCTGAATCTCTCTCCTCCAAACACCTAGATATCCTGATTTTCTCAACTATTTTGTTTTTCTTCCCCAGATTTCTAAACCAAACCAACATCCAGGCACTACCTCTGGCCGAATTCTCATAGAACAGATATTATTTTATTTCTGTGAAGTAGCAATAAGCAAACTCAGAGCCTGATGAAGACCAAGGGTTTGACAGAGACCATGCATTTCTCATGAAGTAACAAGATCTTTCTCAGCTCCCCATAAAGCCACTCTTCCCTAAATTTCCACACACCAAACAACAGTAAATGAACAGAGCTGTGTAGATCTACAGTTTAAGTTGGCAACTTAATATTATCTCAGGTGGGGCTTCACGTAGGCTCTGTAAGAGGAGAAAGGGCTGCAGATAATTGCCCCATCCCAGTGGGGAGGACTTGAGGTGTGGCCTTACCAAGTACAGGGGAAGAATCACTTCCCTAGTCCTGCTGGCCACATTATTTCTGATACAGGCTAAGATGCCATTGGCCTTCTTGGTCACCTGGACACACATAGAAGAACCAGGAACTGCATTTATAAACAATGAGCTAAGGAAAAAAGAAAACAAAAGTAGCTGGAGAGCATTACAAAGTTCTCTCCAGAAAAGAAATATTGAGGCATGAAAATTATCCAGGACAGCTGGGAAGGCACCTTTATTAAAGACAAACTATAACATCAAATGCAGCAACCTTATCATGGGCTACAGCTACAACAGAACAAATTATCCTACCAATCTGCTGGGAAGACATCATGTGATGTATCACTGTATACCTATTGAGGTTTCTCTTTGTTTTATTTTCTCCAGTTATTTCCCATTTTGTTTACTCTTTTACTGACATATTGAAAATCACAATCTGGGCAGAGTTAGTATACCTTTCACTAACCGGTCATAGATAGAGTGAAAGAGATTACTTTAATAAAGACATCAAACTGAAAATATTTTTTCCTCCAGTAACTTTTTCTATCATCTCAGCAAGTTATGTAGACAAGGACTCCACTTGCTCTTTACCACGATAATGATGTTCGTATTTATGCATCTACATCTTCCTACCAGGGATTATGAAATATTAGCTAAATTGAGCTTTAGTGTTACTGGGAGGAAAATGTCTAACACAAGTATGAGTCAGTATCTGTGTACATGCTTTGCAAATACATATATATTTAGATTTGTGGGCTGCAGGGACGGGGCAGGTAGTTAAAAGTCTCAAACCTTGAGGTGAAATGAGTGTTCATCTAGAAGGGAATGAAGTAAGCAGCTTGCAAACTCCTGCAGATAAGCACCCATGTGTTTCAGGAATGTCTTGGCAATACCTGTGAGGTAACTTGCCCTTCAGGTCCCTTTCAGGTGACAGGTGGGTCTGTTACTGCTTTTCTCAATCTGTTATGGCCATCAGTAGTTGCTGGAGATGTATCTGTACATCTGTACATCTCCATATTTTGAACCCAACAAGAGAGTAACAAATATTTATCATCTAGTTCTCTTGCGCAGGTAATCTATCACTTCCAAATTTTTGTTTCTGTTAAAGAAATAAGAAGTATTTTTACTCACAGTCAGTAGAATTATAATTTTTTCTTTAAGAAAATACTTACAAAACCAGGATTGATAATAGACTTAGCTACATTTTCTCTGTACCTCCTCTGACACTGTTAGAGGGTGTATGGGGTTTGCATGGCCATGTTTTGGTAGTGGGGGAATACAGGGGTGGCTTTTGTAAGAAGCTGCCAGAAGTTTCCCCCATGTCCAATGGAGCCAATACTAGTCTGCTCCAAGACAGATCCACCGCCAGCCAAGGCTGAGCCCATCAGTAAAAGTGGTAGGACCTCTGGAATAACAGATTTAAGAAGGGGGAAAGTTACTGTGCAACAGCATTCAGAGAAAAGTGAGAATATATGAGAGCAATAGTCCTGCAGACATCAAGGTAAGTGAAGAAGGAGGGGGAGAAAATGCTTGAGGCACAGGAGCAGAGATTCCCCTGCAGTCCATGTGTGGCAATGGACTAAACAACCTGGTTTAGAAGCTCCATGCCTTACTGGGTGTTACACTTTTATTTCAGGCTTCAAGAGACACCTATGCAAACTCTTGCAAAGCCTTTTAATTCTTTGGTACCTTGAATTCACGTCCAGAGAAAAACTACACATTTTTCTCTAGGAGATTTCTTTTAATTTGATGAAGAAAAAAAAGCATTTTGGCAAAAAAGGTTTTACAGAAATAACATGCAACTTCCCAAAAGGATTACGACAGATTATGAGACCAGCGAGCATTGCTATAGTAAGGGAACCTTCATTACACCCAGCAAACACAAAACCTCATACAACTTAAGCGAGAAACTTGCAACTGAAGTGAAATACAGAAAATAGGGGTTTCAGTTGCCCACAAGAGTACAGAAAGAGAGACTAAGAGAAGAATAGAGAAAGACAGGAGAGAGACATATATACCACTCTAGAGGTCACATGTTGACAGGTCAGGAGGGCAGAGGCCAAGGGAAGATGGAGGCTTTGTGCATATGTTTATAGGCTCTGGCTATTGTGGTCACCCCCTCTATGCAGGGCCTTTGGCTCACTGCCACTCACTGTCCCCCTAGCCAAAGTGAGGGGTGCCACAGCCAACTGGAGGCTCCAGGTGTGGGTGGGCCACCAGAGGAACCTTCCTGACAGCCCAGCCACATGGCTTTCCCTGCCATGTGCTCTGCATAGACATGGGTATGTTGGCTCCAGGCCTAGGACTAGCTCTTCACCCCACACACACAAGCAGACAACATGGTTTATTCAACCCATCAATCAAACAATCTAGTGAGATACAAATCCGGTCTCTGACACCATGGCAGGCTGTCCCCTGGCAGCCCATGGAAGTCCGCAGTGGAGCAGATATCCACCTGCAGCCCCTGGAGGACCCCATGATGATAACTGGTGAGTGATCTCTCCCTGTTCCTCATCTTGACCCATGAGCCTTTCATTGCATTTTGTCTCCCCTGATCAGCTGAGGAGGGAGTGTTAGAGCAGCTTTGGTGGGCATCTGGTACCCAGCCAGGGTCAAACCACCACAGAGGAAAGTAATACTAAACTTGAGGTAAATTACTTGGGACAGAGTCTGGAAAATAATATAACTCTACTTAATGCTTCTGACCACTTAAATTAGACATTAAATAATATGTTTCAATGTCATGAGTATTCTGAGACTAGACAAAGATTTGGAAATGAAATAGGCAAAAAACCTTGTGTAGAGCCCAAGGCAAATTGTCAGGACTTTTTGGAGACACCATATATGCTACTGCTTTGGAAAGACCAGACACAACTTGATCTTATCTAGAAACGGTCTTCTTTCGCTTACAAAAAATGATCCCACAGGTTCCATCTTGCAAACATTTTAACCAGAATGAATTATACTAGTTAAAGCCAATTACACCATCCTCAGCTTCACTCAGTGCTTACAAAGCAATGAATACTGTGTCTGGCTGCCAGACACTCAGCTCTTTAAAAATGACAATATTGAATTTTGCCATTTCTTTATTGTTGGTTGATTATTTATCTTGGGTTTTATTAGCGTATTTTTGAAAAGTTTGAAGAATTTTGCATAGTTGACCTTTCGTTGCATAGGTGAAGTCTAGATAAATTCATAATTACTTTGCCAGTATATACTCATGTCCAGAAAAGATCACAACGATCAAACATACTGAATGTCTCCAATAACTGAGTTGCTAGTGACCCAAAGGCTATCTTTTAAAGGCAGAACAAGCAAGTTTTAAGAAAAAAAAAAAAAAAAAAAAAAAGGAAAGAAAAGAAAAAGGGAAAAAAAAGTAAAGAAAGAGAAAAGGAAGAAGGAGAAGAAGACATTATTTAACATGAATTATTCTGGCTATGCCTGAGTGAGCACGCAGAGCTAACCACCTGAGGCCATCACTACATTTAAGCATGTGCTGACATCACCACTCAGCCTATTTAATGCAGTGCTACAGTTAGCTGGATTTTGGAAAAAAAGGTTTGCCAGATGCCTTTACAGCTGTGGCTGAGTTAACAGCTTGTCAAAGTAGTGGCACAATAAAGACTGTCTTCCAGGACAATGAGATACCCCTACTTTTTTAAAACAAAAGTGAAAAACGTGGCTCTGAGAAATATATAAGGCATTTCCTGCTATAACAGCTATTCTAATAAAGGCTATCTTTGTCTCAGTTCAGGGTATGTGGCAGATTAAATGTATGTTTCAGGAACACATTGGGAGCCCCACTGAAACCCAACCAGCCTATAAATGACACACAACCTTCTATTTTTTTCTGATGCTGCCAATGTACCTCTCTTTGAAAGCTTTTTAAAGAACTAATATTTCAACCTACAAAGGGTTTTTGCTGCTGTTAGCTTCCACAAACACTGCACAAAGAAAGAATAAACCCATTACACTCATTTTTTCTGCTTTTATCCTTTGATGAGCTTGGGGAGGAGAAAAAGAGAAAGAAATATCTCCCACAGGCAGCAAGTATACCTAATAACTGTGCTCATGTTCCTCTAACAGGAACAATTCACTCTCAATTTTAATGATAGCTACTCCTTATGCATTTGTTATTCTCACAATTTTATAATAGATTTCAGCACTTACTGCAATGAGACCACAAGTCCTTTCCAGTGTACAAAACCCATGTGTGAGAAAATTTAAATTATTCCACAGCTTCCCTTGCTGAATGGCATCACAGTGAGCCATGTTTTATTCATTAACCACAAACCTGACTTTTAAAAAAAATTCTTCCCTCTGTTTAAAATAGCAAAAAGAGCATTTGTGTCAGTCATTTGCTCTATAAACTGAAGCTCTGGGGCAGACTTTGGCTTGGACAAGTGCATCTTTATGGAAGTCAGTGTAGACATCATATCAGAAAGCTGCTGCAAGCCTATGTTCAGAAACAGGGTGACAATCTCTATGCTCTCTGCACAGAGGATGCAGTTTTATGTTCTCCACACACACAGTCATTTCATCTTGTACCCTACACTTTCATATGACTGCATACACTTGAGTTTCCTCTTCTTATGAACGTGTCCAAAGCTTCTGTGGCAAACGCACTGTTGCAAAATAACTCCCTTTAGGCATCATCACTACAAGTTACTTTGTTAAATGTATCGTGGTGACTCAAACAAGAAATACGGACTTTGTACGATTTTGCAATACAGCTCCAAGAAATGCAACAGTGAGAGAAAACAGCTCATCTCTACTAGGCTGAGTGGTCAAGAATGGATCTGAGGATGCAGCTAAACACCTAAGAAAGGTGTCTTAAACAGTCAAAGCTTGTGTCTCAAGGCTCACTGATGGCACAATGGTATTTTGATTACTGCTATCCTATGTGTGCAATAAATCCATACCTTTGCAATTACCCCTGACATGCTTATTCAGTTATATAGGCAAAGATTAAGGAAGACAGGGACAAGACGTGTTTCTGATGTATTTGCACAACAAGTAACTGCATCCAAGGGTTATAAGACAGGGAAGGAAGACTTACTTTGATCCTTTGTCATTTCTGTGTGCATGGACTGCATGCAAGTCAGAGTCTATCAGTTAGACATTATAAGAAGAATTGACATTTAAGGATGAAAAATGATTCTGTGCAAATTTTCATATTCACCACTGAGGATGTATCTAGGACAAAAATAAATTGTGCCTAATTACTACCTGCAGAGCCATAGCAGTGCCTCTTATCTAAGTTAATAGCAGCCACAGATGGACAATCAAGAATAAAATTTGGCCAGCAGTCAGGATGAGAACCTGTGGAGAAGTTATGTTTATCACATCACAGGCAATACAGTAGGGTTAAAAACAGCAACCTTCATCAATAATTTAGTCACCAGGCAGATTCACTTCTGCATCAGAAAGCTCCATCAGGATAAATCAAATTCATACGCTTTATTCTGGCATTCAACAATGTTTACTACTTTATTAGAAAAGGCAATAGGAAAGTGTTTCCCCAGTTTCATCTCACACTCTTTCATAAGGAATAAACTGGAATATTCACTGGATGATTGCAAATTACTGGTCATTAGTGCTGACTAGGACTGAATTATAAACCACAAATTTTCTAAGCTCCTTCAATTCCAACACCACTTTGCAACAAATTCTGTGCTGTATCCAAGAAGATGAGAGTATGTAGCTCTCTTGGTTGTAATGTTTACAGGGTTTGTTTATTTTTCATGGCACTATGAATAGTCTGCCTCATCAGACTCTTACTAACAAAGTTGTGAAGTGCTTCAGTCTGCTGAGGAAAACCAAACTTCCTTATCAGCACTTTTCAGAGTATCTCAAGTACCTGGTAAATGGCTGAAAGAAGCAAGTCATATAGCCACCAGTTGTTGGTGGATTATCCTGCACAGGCATACACAGTGCTGGACACAGTGGCATTCATGGAGACCCTGTGAGCCTGGTAAACTTGGTTTTGGAGCACCTGAACAGAGCTGGCATGGGTCTGGTGATGTTAGAAAGAACAGAACAGAGATGCTAAGTTAGCTCCACTGCAGCTACAGTTCATTCATGTTTCAGTTCTTGCGTTTGACCTTTCATTCTTTCCCCTTATACAGTTACATCTCTTGGCATTTTGTGTGACAAACCAAGAGCTGGGGTTTTATAAGTGATTCCAGTAAGCAGAAGCCAGTGAACCAGTTAGCCATCATTGGTATAACTTTTTGTTTAGAAGAATGCCCAAAGAGAAAGAAAAAAATTCTTTGGATTTCTGGTTTTGTCTTTCCTCCCCTACATAAATAACGTGGAGCTGACTATATTATATTCTAAATATTTTTTCTTTATAAATAATATTGCTACTTGCCTTGTGTCCTTACTTTAACTCTCCCATTTCAAGGTCCAAAGCAGATGACACACAATGTCTCCTCTCTGCTGGCTGCAAGAACCAGGAAAACAGTAACTAATTCAACTTCTTCCTTCCTCTGAGACTTGCCTGCCAGCAGTGTATGATTTGAGGGCCTTATCCTTGCAGAGTGGCAAAGTCAGGGGAAAGACTTACATCAAACCTGATTAGAGTCCTTCGTGGGCTACTGAAAATTATTCATCAAACAGTTGAGCAGTGAATAATGTGTGACTGTCAGGCTGCTCAGCAGCAGCTTGAAAGGAGCAGCCCATCCTCAAACAGCTTTCCTGTTGCTGGTTACTCCTGATTAGGCACCTCACTGGCTCAGCCCCAATATGGGGTCTCTCTTCCCCTCTCCACCCCTGAACTTTGGGATGTTGTTTCCAGGATAACTTCTTCTGCAGAGGTTTTAGGTTCAAATTCCAATATTTACCTGACCAGTGCTCGTTAATAATGCCTTGTTATTGTCTCTCCCTTCACTAGGATTTCCTCAGCAAATCCATTTGCTAGCTATTTACCAAACCCCCAGGTGAAAGGAACATGACCATGGCTGAGGAGACTTTTTTTCTAAAGCAAAAGAGAGCTGTGGAAAACTAATTCAGTCAGTCACAAAGTGTCAGCCTGCTCATCTCATGTCTGGTGCTCCATACCCTCAAACCCACCACTACTGCCCTTACAGCTGGTCCCAAGCAAGCTGGGTTATTTTGTGGTTTTCTGGGACAGGACAGTGTGGATACACACTGAATATCAGCACAAACATGGACATTAAATGCATGAAAAATTGAGCTACAAAAAGTATACAGGTTATTAAAAAAGCATTTGAGCCCTGGATAAAAAGGGCCAAGGCCACCAGGATCCCATTGAACAGATGTGATGTTCTACTTCATGCAAAACTCGGTGATTGCATCGGGGAGCATGGGGTTATTTTGTAATTTGTATGTTCACAGTGATGTACAACATCAAACTTCCCTGAATGTCAGGTGGACTTAACACTGAAGGGTTTTTTCCACTTTTTCAGTCCAGTA
>JAWWLV010000001.1:90212959-90224978 GCA_035041135.1 Platyrinchus mystaceus
GGACCGGGATTAGAACCTGTGGCCTTGGCGCTGAGAGACCAGCATCTTAACCGCTAGGCCACCGGGGGTCCCCTTCAGTCCAGTACCTCAACACTGTCATGACCACACACAGATGCTATATAATATTAATTGTGATTTTTTTCTTTATCATTTAGTGTTATTTTCTCATCCACAAACCTTGTATTGCCAAAATAATAGATAGACCCAGCTCATCCACACATATCACTTCCATTTCCAAGCTGCCTTGCACTGCCTCTACTTGGGGCTGAAATGTATGCTCCGGTTCTTCATACAGCTATCTTAAATGAAGGATCTACTCATTTCAGCAGAATTTAACCCAACCCATAATGATATAACCTACTCTGTCAAGCAATGAACACATTTTGAATGGTCAAACTGCACCTGAAACTTGCTAACTCTAAAGAAGACTGGTTTCTGACTTTAACTAAATAATTCACACCTGCTAGCACAACTGTAATTGCAGCCTAGTAGCTCTGGAAGTGCTTGTTCCAGAATGAGTATCTGATGCTTATTCTTAAGCCCAGAGGCAAACACATTTATTACATTTTGCAATTGGCAATCACAGACATAAGAATTAAAGTCTTTTTTGAAGAAGACCCTTTTGAGATTCACTTGTTTGTCTGGGAAATAAAATTTTTAAAGGGGAAGGAAGAAGAATGACAAAAGAAAGACATCTGTGTTGGGCATGTTTCAGAACCACAGTGAAGGAGCACTTAAAATGTATCCTGCTGTTCAATTAAGGAGTAGAAGAAAAGAAAGTACCTATAGGTTTTAAAATGTCATGACATTCTTTTACAGGAAAAAAAAAGAACAAGAACAGGGTGCCCAGAAAGGTCTTTGTTTTCGATTTCAGGCAAAATTGTAGCAGACCTTACAAATTTAGACAAGTAAATATTTAATTAAATTGATGATCAAAGTTTCTACCAAACATTGAAAAGGATTGGAAGGTGGGTTTTGTCTTGCCTCTTTATGATGCATAAATTTCAGCCTTGCATTAAATACATTTTATAAAGTGCATTACATTGTGAGTCTAGTCAATGGAGGCTGCATCTTGATTGGTAGAGTACTCTATTCCCCAGTGGCACTGGCTGCCTTTTTACATTGAATTTCTAAGCCATCCTTTATTGCAGCATATATCTGTGAAAGCATTCAGTCGTGCAAACAATAACAAAGCACAAACAAAGGGTGTTTGTATTTTAAGCCATACACTGTAAATACAGAAAAGATGACCTCAAACTACTTACCACAGTAGAAAATGGCAGTGGATAATATTCATGTTTACTTGTCAGAATTTTTTTTTTTAGGGAATTGTTTGCCTGGGGAAAGAGGTGGGGGAGAATCTAGTGTTTCCTGGTCCCTGGCTGGCCTTAGTTTGGGGTTTTTTAAGGGTGACACACAGCACAATAAACCAGCTGTTGCATGCATTTAGAAAATACCAACTCAGATTCCCACTGGAAGTTTCAAAAATAGAAATGTTGCAGGAACAACGACTGCCCAGTGTGGGCTATTTCTCCTGAGCCTTTAGAAAGCTCTAGGATAAAAGTGTCTAGGTTATTGTTTTCCTCATGCTCATGTTTACTTCCCCTACAGCTCAGAGGTAGGGAGGGCATCCAGAGTTCCACTCCCTGGAATCAGAGTAAGGCCAGTTCAATAGCCAAAGCCAGCAGTCAAAAAGTGCTCCCAGATCCAAAAACCGTCCCTGTTTTTCACCAGAAAAGAGTGGTGTGGTTTAAGCACCAAACTTCAGAAGGGAATTCATGAATAAAAATAGGAAATAAAAACAGAAAAGGAGCTTTGTTCACAACAAACATTGACAATAGGTCCAATCTGACACCAGCGTCCTCTCATTTAAGGACAGAGGATTTTTCTAGGCACTAGGATACCTGAAACTTACATTTTTCCAGCCCCCGAGGTCCTTTGTAAAGAGAGATTTTAGGTCCCTGCTTCCCTTTGTGAAAGTAAAACAGCAGCACATACACACACGAGGGTGGACTCACCCCTCAGCAAAAACACAGTCTCTCCAAAGCACTTCACAAGGTATCAGAAAGGGACATTTCTTATCGCTGACACTAGCAGCAGATTTTTTTGCAGCGTGACAAAATGAACGTTGAATTTGCTGAAAACCAAAATGGGGAGAGGGAAGAGACATCACAAAGCAAAGAGGGGGGAAGAGTTACTATGAAGTGAAGCAACAGGTACAAGCAGCAGCCAGCAAATCACGATCACGGCAGTGAGAACCAATTATTTTTCCTCACTAGCAAGACTCTTGATTATTTTAACAAAATACAGCAAAAATCTCGCGGAAGAATGCAAACGTCTTCACCCGCCGGCCTGAGGGCGGCTGGGGACGGTATTGTGCCACTCCCCAGAGCTCCGCAGCGGGCAGCGCCGCGGGGCCGGGGCAGGAGCCGGAGCATCCTGCGGGCATCGCTGGCGCCGGCTCAAATTATTCAGAGCAGTGCCACCTACCGGAGCCAGCTGCGTAATGAAGCCTTTCCCGGAGGCCTGCTCTTTGGTTTTTGTTCCTGTCTTTAATTAACCTGCGTGTTTTGATAGAAGAGGCGACGGCTGATGAATGCTGAAGATTTTAGAAGTACCCTTTGTATTTCATTAAAATGCCTCACATAATGTTTTCTAAAGGTCAAACTTCTCTGTGTGGTTTCTTTAGATGTTTTGAATCATGAGGGAGAAAAGGGACTTTTTTTTTTTTAATTGATACTCTCCAGCACAATAAAAGCTCAATCAGTAAAGCACTTAAGCAAATCCTCACCTTTAAGCATCTAAGTGGTTTCTCTGATGGTGGCAGGAATAATTGCATGTCCTCAAAGTCCTGTAGAGCAAGGCATGAGATCAGGGTAAAAAAGAAAAAGAATATACTTCTAAAACTATCTGTCTTTTATCTACCAAGGAAAAAGTATCTGTCTCTTATTTACCAAAGAATCACACAGATGTATTCTGGGCTCAGAATCATGCATTAAAAAAAGAAAAAATATATAACTGTGAGAAGAGCGTATGAGGTAAAACTTAAATTCTTATATGTAGAAAATATGTATATTGTAAAATCACTCCACTGTTTGAATTAGAACTAATAGAAAATGGAGTATTTAATTAACAAGTTGATATTCACAAATTCAAAAATTCTTATATTATCTTTTAAATTATTTATAAACTTTGCAGAACTGATGCTTATAACCTCAAACTCTTTCTGGACATTATAATATACTAAAAATCTCTCCCTACTTATATGTTTAAGAGCATCAGGAACAATAACAATTCTAATTTTACAGCCTCTGTACTAGCTGTAGTTTTACACTTGAGAAACTCAGATACAGAGGTAGCATTTAAGCTGTGCTAATCAATCTTGGATAACCTACCTGAGTTATTAGGGAGATATAAAAGATGGTTGCCTTATCACTTTATGGACTGTACAAGGAAGCTGATGAGGAAATAATTTTCAGAAGAAAAATAAAGGAGGTCTTGTGAAAGTATCCCAGTTATATTTTTAAAGAAAAAAATTCTTAGAACAACTTGTAATTCAATTGTGGGCTTTGGTGCTACGTTTTATTATGGATATCAAAAGTATAGAAATATCTTCCTAAAGGATTATCTACATTTATGGATGATAACTCTATCAAAGCGTTATAGCGCTATATCTTTGTTTTCCAGAACTGCCTTTTTATGGTCTTATGGATATTCAAAACACATTTTCAATCAGCTCCTGCATCAGTTGTGAGTGTGTTTAGCACCATCACAAATCTATCCTTAGATCTTTCACACTGTTCTCCAGGCAATGTGATGCACATCATTAGCAGCCAGCTGGGATTATTTTGTCTTGGAGTTTACTGCCACATCTACAGAAAGGTTTTGAGCACCCATGTGTAGTGTGATGGCCTCTGTTGGCAGCTGGGAAGTCTCCAAAGAGCCAGTCAGATCCTTCAGAGCAGTGGAATCCCTGGAACTTAAATCCCTGTTATGCAATTTTTGCCAGCACATTTGCCTAAACCCCATTGGGATGGGATTTCCTTAAATACTGGTGATCCCTCAAACCTCTAATCCAATAGAGAGCATCAAAGCATGCTTCTAGGAGAAGCTTCATGCTCGGGGTAAACTATTGCTTTGGAAGAAAAAAAACTTCTAAAATTAGGTTGGTTGGTTCAGGACTTGATGAATGGGTACAGCTGTCATGGGAAGCTGTATAAAGTGAGGGAGGTAAGGAGCATCTAATATCTACCCTGGCTGCAAGCAGGCCCACAAACCCCTATTTCCAGCCACACAAGAGTCACTCAACAGCTCTTGTTATCTGTACCAGATCCAGCAGGTCCTGGTGAAGCATTGAAGTTTTTGGAATTGGAAGCTTACCTACATCAGTTCTCCCAGCATCTTATATCAGTGATTTAAGAGCTTTTTAGGAGGAATGTGGGAACAAGTTAAGCCAGCAGCACCTGCATTCAGTCAGTTAGAATCAAAAGGGAGTATTTTGGCCTTGGAGCTGAGAAGGAGTGTGTGAATCAAAACACTGAGTTTGCAAAAAGTCCTGGTAATTCTAGTTAACCGAATGACAACACCAGGTGCTGTTTACCAAAGAACCCTAATAAAGGGAAAACGCAGAGACAGCTCTACAGAGAATCCCAAAGACTGAATCATGGTGTGTGTGCAAGCTCATTTCTTCATTGTCTGTATTTGGTGACCCTGGCGTGGTGTGCGTTACGGGAGTTTTTGTTGGCCACGACCCAACAGGGGGAACGGAGTTAGTTCTGCCAGGAAAAAGTCTGTCTCCACTTGAATTCATTTGCTGCAGAGGAAAGCAGGGGGTTGTAAACACAAAAGGCTGAATTTCACGATGAAATAGTAAAGCATTGAAAGCACCTCCATGGTTATGAAGGCATCTGTATGGATCTTCTAAGAGCAGAAGAGGAATGTAAGCAAGAGAAGACTGGCAGAAAAGCAGATAGTGACAGACAAGCTTTGGAGATCAGCCAGTCTTTTTTACTTGTATCACTCCCATACTCCCTTTGCACTGGATTTTGAGTGGGCCTACAATCAAAATCCAACAAAATGTAGCAAGAAAATCTGCTTATGGATGTAACACCACATATCCAACTGTGATATATTACAGAATCCTAGTTTCAGCAGCCTGCAGCTGGGTTAACTTCTTGCAGACACCACGGATAAAAGGTAGCTGGGGGGTGCCCAGGTCACTGTAAATGAGGTGAGATGGAGTCCTCGGATTTGATGTAGACAGAATGCTTCCTCCTGCAACAGTTCTCCTGAGAGTGCTTCAACCCACTGCTGACACGTGGTAGATGGTAGAGACACACTAGGAATATTCATAAAGTAGTGCTGTCAGCTTTTATGTGCTAGAAAAGGAAACAAGTAGTATATAATACACAGTCCTGCGGTATGGCAACAAATTCCCTATAAAAATGCTGGTGGAAGCCTTGGCAACACCAGTTGCTTAAATAGAGGAGAACACTGGATTAAAATTTTGAGGGAGTATTAATATAGGAAAAAAAACCCCTTCATTTCTGACTCACTTCTGCACTTGTATCATGAAATGCTCACAGTTCTGACAAGTGTGAGAAGGCTCCTCATATGAATGTTTCCTGACCTGACTTTCTGAATTAGATTTGCTAAGTGTTGGCTGCCAGCTGGTAAATGGGAAGTGCAACCAGTCATTGGTTTTTGCACTGGCTGTTCTGGGACAGCAGCTCCAGGTGTTAAGTCTTGAGATTTGTTCCCTGCAGCTTTTGAAGACAGTGGAAGGGGTTTAATACATTTCATATCTATTACATATAACTGCATTTCCTACATGCATTGGGATGTATCCACTGTCTTTGCAGACTAAGGGATCACTGAGTTACTTACACAGAGTCCTTCAAGCAAGTCAGGTGCTAATTTTAGTATATTTCCAAGACATTTGCCCATGGCTGACAGATATGACCCACAGGAGATTTCTCTCCCTCTGGGGATGCCACTGAGGGACAGATGGAGGTGTCCAAGGTGATTAGACTCCTATTGCTTAGGCAGTTAAATCCACATAGCCCTTATGCTATGTGGCCCCAGATTAGCCCATCTCTACACCCCAGAACTAGCTGGTAGTGTACAGCCCCTCCACAGCTTCACCACCAACCACAAAACTCCCTGAAGCCAGCAGCAGCTGCCTCCTTCAAACACCAACACCACCCTTAGTGAAACACAGGAAATCCCTCTAAATAAATCTCAGAACTTGCCATTTTGTTACAAGGTTTACAGCAGAGACAGGATTAGGAGAGCACAATGAACATAGCAAAAAAGGTAATTTAAGTGATGATAAGCAAGATGTAGTAGCTACAGTTATGTAGAGGTATGTCTTTGTGGTTTACAAAAATGAATACTTTTTAATAGAAAGGTGTGATTATTGGTCATGTTCAGCAGGTGACTTACAATGAAAGTTTCATTAAAACTCACAATTATCTTAATAGCTTATTTTGAGGAAAAAAATGAGTTTTACTCTCAAACTTTTGACCCCAAAACAACAAAACACTTAGACAAATGTTTGACTTCAATCATAAGCTGAAGTTCCCAAAATCAGGGAAATAAAATGCAGTGGGATTTCAGAGTGTTTTGAATCAGCCACAAACTTAATTTCCCTGAAGAGTTCTGTTTCAGTTATATTTCATCACAAAATATGAAGGTCACGGGGGGAGAGGTTTTAACTGCTTTTGGTATTTCTAAATATATTTTTGAATCAGCCAACTTGTAAAATATGGGTTTGCAGAATTCCCTAAACTGAGCGGCCAGTAAAAGTTACAAACCTTCTGGTATGATAAAATCACAACTCAGCATGTTGGCAAACTCCAGGTGCAGTTTTTGTATTGTTTAGGTTAGGGGGGTTTAAAAGTTTACTTGAGCTAAGAGATTCTGCTTTCCTTCAAATAACTTAGAAAATCTGTGTAGCTGACTGTATGGGAAGGGTGAAAAGACATAGTCAGTCTTACATAAAACCTGGAAACAAGCACAGGAACATGTAAAGAGCAAGCAGATTACTTCACTATTTTAATTTGCCAAATTTTAAATTTAGCATATATGTTAGTACTTACCTTATAACTACTAGTTAGTATTACAGTAGAAAGAATAAAACTAATGTTGAACCTGCAGAAAATCACCGTCATAGAGTGGCCATTTAGCCATTAAACCCCAGCAGTGATCACGGTGCATTGGTTGAATGCCATGTCATTAAGGTACAACTCAAAAAAGACAGTTTAGAAGCATTCTAAACGTGTGAAAACACCACACCTGAAGAAACAGTGCTGTCAGGTAGGTCACAGTGCCATTAAATGTTCAGAACATGGAGACGTGGGCAGGAACTCCAATCTCAGCGCTCCACTATCACATGATAAAAATAATTGACATTCCACAAGTTGCACTCTGAACATCATGTGCCAAGATAGCCTCAAAAATTCAAAGCTTAGACAAGAGTCTTTGCATGTTGATTGATGGCCTTGTGTCACTCTGGTTTATGGGTTATGACCACTGGAGACTTCAAAATGAACTAAGCCAAACATAACAGCATCCTTGCTCAGTGAAGCAAGGATGCAGGACTCAGAAACCAAACTCCTCTGTCAAAAAAGAAAATACTTAGCTCAAAAAATCTGTCAGATTTTCAACACTTTTGACAGTTTCCATATTCAATGCATACAAAAGAGAGTATGATGAATGCAGTCAAAGCATCCAGACTGCTTCTTTGACATTAAAATATCTAATCTAGTATACTACCCTTAAATAATTCACACATCTCTTTTATGTGTGAATTTATCAACCCTGTCTTGGTTGTTCTACAGAAGAAATATCTTCATTAAAGTAAACAAAAACTACTCTTCTTATAGGGGGTAGTATTAGAAGCTGTCCTTACACACAGTACGAAGGTATGAAAATACTTTAATGACAATGATGAACAGCATATATTAACTGCAATCCTTTAAGCATACAAATATCAAGTGTATTTATCCTGTATTAGGACTGTAATTTCTTGTGACAGGAGGAATTTTTCTCAGCATGTAAAACGAAATGTATATAAATGGTCATGATTACCCAATCCTTCAAATTCAGCCATAGTTGTTAGAAGGACATCATTTGTAAGATATTAGTGGTTAAATTGCAGTCTTCTGTTCTTTAATTTTGTTAGGAATCCTCACGTCTCACATAATTCTTGTTGAAAAAGAAAAATAACATAAAACTGGATTATTAATATGTTGCTGAACTTTTCACAATTTAGAAAGCTACAAAAAGGACAGAGTTTATGAACTCTCACCAAATTCAACAGAAGAGTTTTAGATCAGACATAAGCAATCTAAGAAAAGACACATATCCAAAATGATAAAAGGATAAGTGGCCATAATTTTCCTAATTTTGTACTGAAGGCACACGTGAAAGATTTTAACTGAGATTTAATGCTCAGTAGTGACTTTCCAGGAGACATTTTTCAAGACAATTAGAAGACTAAAGAATGAACATTGTTAAAAGATAAGAAATTTCTAACAAACCATGCTCTCACACTTTTGTCATTCATACAGTTTAGATCAAAGGACAAGTACCTGACACGTAATTTTTTATTCCTATAGTTTTCTCACTTCATATTTGTTTTGGCCTTAAACTCTACTTTTCTGACAGATAGATGCTGTCCTTCTCTCTTGCAGGTGACATATGCAATCGTGTGGTTCAGCATCCCAAAGAACAAGGCTGGAGCTACAGAAATAGAGAGTATGACACAAAGTACACAGAAAACCAGAACCTCATGTGCCTCCTTTACAATCTCTGGACAAGAGGATTGTTCTCTATGAGATACACTTTTAAGCAGAGTGGGAAAAGTATCTGATTACTGCAGAATTTTTAGACGCTCTTAAGATTTTTCAAAGCCTTACAAATTACAGTAGTTTTTAAGTCTCCGCCATCACAAACTAGCTCTTCTCCCATTAAATTAATAGATACATCACCCTACATTTTTATGGAAGCAGGACTCTAGCCACACACTTTAGAAATTAGGCTATTTATGCAGGGGGTTTTTTCAGACCTTCTGTTCAACATTTGATTGGACAACAAAGATTTAAACTAAAGAATTTTCTTTATTTCTATATGTACATACGTTTACATATAGGTCACTATTCCTCATATATGGACTTATGGGTGAGATTACTTAAAGCATACAGTTCCAAAAACATTATATTGATAGTCATAGTTGAGTCTCTATCTAGCTTGCCTAACTTCAGGAACTTGAAAGGGTGCCTACATCAGAATTCTTGTTGCTTTAGCTGCTGCACTTGTCAATGAGGAGAGGTAGACAATTCAATGAAGGCAATTCAGCTGCATCTGAGACTGTGGATGTCATGCATGTGGAGTTTTACACGCACAAAGGAAGACCTTACACGTGTCAAAGCAACCAGGTGCTACTAATATATGGAGAAAAGTCCTGCCCAACGTCTTGATCAGTTACTACAAACTTTAACTGTGTGATACTCCATCCTGATAGTCCACGATAGCTGTCTCACAGCTGTAATACCCTGATGTGAAAAGACAGCTTGTCAGACTTGACCAAAACAAAGTGGCTGTTCAGAAAATGTTTCCACTATACAAATCTTTCCACTATACAAGGGTTATACTAGAAGAAATGCAGCCACAGGCTGTGTAAATATAGCATGCAACAGTTCCCATTGTATCTTCAGGGAAAGGTAACAGACATTTTAAAATACGTCTTAAAAGCTACTTCTTAAAAGCATGAGAATTTCTTCTCCCTTAAAACTGCCACAAGGAATAGCATAGTCCTTAGCCTGTAGTGTAACACTGAAACACAAGTAACGTGTTTCAGAACTGTGTTAATTCTTCACAAAATGTGAACACTGCTATTTGTTTTTATGCCAGTGACTTGAGGGAAACAGGTTAAAATTGATTTGTTGACCTATGGGAAGAAAAATACATGGCAACCTCAACAGACTCATGAATTCTAGGTCGACTACTCTCGTCCTGGTTATATACTGGTGCAATTCCCCTGATGTGAATGACAAAGTCCCCAAAAGAGTGTCCATATGAGAGGTGAAACACATCGATTAAACTCTGACCAGATTTTTATCTATAAGATGAAAAAAATCTAAAAGAATATTTAAAAGGGGAGAGGAAAAAATTCCCACTTTAATATTCTCACCTGCATCAGTTCCACTAGCATCACAACAGGCAAGCTCAGCAGGACAGTGAGGCACCTGAGCTCCAGGTCTCTAACACCAGGTATAAGACCCCAAGTCTTGAGCTACGAGCTCACCAAAGGGTTTTACTTTAAAAATATACAAGGAACCAACAATATTTGCCCTCTGAATATATTAGAAAAGCCCTCAGTTCTTTTAACACCTTTAGAGCACAAAGGAGAAGCTGCACATGTTTTCTCAGGAGGTACTTTACTGAAAAACATTAATAAATAATACTTGGCAAAAGTTTAAAGGGTAACATTCAACAAAAATAATGCATTTCCCAAAGCAAGGACTTAGCACGTGGCCCAGGAAACTAGCAGAGACTGAGGTATGGGATGGGGCATTGCCTCACCTCTGTGAAATTTGACCTATCCCTTCCCCACACACACACATTTGAGTTGATCCGAGCCAATAATTGATATAGCAATCCAGTGTCTCACACCAGATAACCTCATCCTGGTACAGATATTGCTCCTTTGTGATAGGACTGGGAAGGGGTGCAGATATCAATCTGTTTCAGCTTAAGTTCTGTGAATTTTCAAGGACACAAATATCTTTGTTATTGAAAATGTGAACAGACTTTTCAAAATAAATACATAAAATACCTTTAAAATGTCAACCATTAAGGATTCACCACTCTAAAGCTGGCTTCCTGGATCACACAGGCAAGTGAGACATAGAGACTTCTTTACTTCTAAAGAGTGACATATTTTATGCTGGTAATGAATGTTTTTTCATAAAATGTTGGTGGCAATAATTTAAATTTTACACTCACAAGAAAACCTACTAATAATTTTTACAGCTTTGCTTTCCTTCATTGTACTGTGTTTAACTAAATAAGGTCTTCTTACAACCATGCATAATGACAGACACTGCCAAGAGAGAAATTTTTATAAGCCTTATTGGTAAGAGTTTCCTGTAGCTCAAGTATTTAATATATAATGTTCTTTCTGCTACCTAATAAGAATTGTGACACAAAGACCTATAGTACGGAAAACAATTATATACTTTTGAATTTTTCTTGTTTGCAGCATCTGGATTCCTTTCTTTAAGTAATGAAGTAGTCATAATAAGGATTTCCCAGAACCAAGTAGCACTAGGCCAAAGAAGTAAGATTGTTTGGCTTACAGAATTTCAGAGAGGAATTTGGCTAATGATCACAAGTTGAATACAACATGAAAATTTCTGAAGCTGCTTTCTGAAGCTTCACATCCAGAGGGATTTTCCTGTCTACAAACAGATGTTTGTAAAAAGGAAACTGGAGTTATAATTTGGTTGGACAAGAAAATGTCTTCCGAACTGGGAAAGGCAGTCTTCATGCAACGAAGTCCCAGCTTGAACAGCAGATGTGCCACTTAAGCAAAACTCCCTTTAATTGTTCCAGATGAAAGGTCAAGATCATAGAATCATAGGATCAGCCAGGTTGGAAAGGACCTCTGAGATCATCAAGTCCAACCTTTGATCCACTACCACCGTGGTTACTAGACTATGGCACTAAGTGCCACATCCAGTCTCACCTTAAAAAACCTCCAGGGATGGAGAATCCACCACTTCCTTGGGCAGCCCATTCTAATGCCTGATTACCCTCTCTGTAAAGAATTTCTTCCTAATATTCAACCTAAACCTCCCCTGGCAGAGCTTAAGACCATGCCCTCGTGTCTTACTGATAGTTGCCTGGGAGAAGAGACCAACCTACTCCTGGCTACAACCTCCTTTCAGGTAGTTGTAGAGAGTGATGAGGTCTCCCCTGAGCCTTTTCTTCTCCAGGCTAAACAACCCCAGCT
>JAWWLV010000001.1:90225078-90280163 GCA_035041135.1 Platyrinchus mystaceus
TGATCAACACTCCCCCCCAGCTTGGTGTCATCTGCAAATTTGCTAATGGTGGACTCAATCCCCTCATCCAGATCATCAATAAAGATATTAAACAGAACTGGTCCCAACACTGATCCCTGGGGGACACCACTACTGACCGGCTGCCAACTGGATGCAGCACCGTTCACCACCACTCTCTGGGCCCGGCCCTCCAGCCAGTTCTTAACCCAGCACAGAATGTCCCTGTCCAAGCCATGGGCTGCCAGCTTTTTCAGGAGAATGCCATGGGAGATGGTGTCAAAGGCTTTGCTGAAGTCCAGATAGACCACATCCACAGCCTTCCCCTCATCTACCAGGTGGATCACCTGGTGACAAAAGGAGATCAGGTTGGTCAGACAGAACCTGCCCCTCCTAAACCCGTGCTGGCTGGGTCTGATTCCTTGTCCATCCCGTAGGTGTGATTGCACTTAGGATGATCTGCTCCATAACCTTGCCAGGCACTGAGGTGAGGCTGATGGGCCTGTAGTTTCCCAGGTCCTCCTTCTGGCCTTTTTTGTGGATTGGCAGGACATTTGCCAACTTCCAATCATCTGGGACCTCCCCAGTGAGCCAGGACTGTTGGTAAATGATGGAGAGTGACTTGGCGAGCTCTTCCACCAGCTCCCTCATCACCCTTGGGTGGATCCCATCTGGTTCCATAGACTTGTGAGGATCCAAGTGGCTCAGCAGGTCACTAACTGTTTCCTCCTTGATTACAGGGGGGCAATTCAGCTTCTCATCCCTATCTACAAGCTCCAGAAGCCAGATGTCCTCAGGACAACCTGTCTTACTGTTGAAGACTAAAGTAATGAAGGTGTTAAGTATCTCAGCCTTTTCCTCATCTTTGATAACTATGTTCCTGTCCATGTCCAATAAAGAATGGAGGTTTTCCTTGTCCCTCCTTTTGCTATTGATGTATCTGTAGAAAGACTTTTTGTTATCCTTAACAGAAGTGGCAAGACTGAGTTCAAATTTTGCCTTTGTCTCTTCTGATTTTCTTTCTACAAGACCTAACTATATTCCTAAACTCTTCCTGAGCAGCCAGATGTTTTAGTGCCTATTGTATTACAGGGTAGCACTTGAGCATCCTGCTATACCACCAGTAATGCCAAGAATTAAATTAAATTAAATCTCCAGGCTTCAGTTGTAATGAAGAAGTGCATGTTTCTTCTCAGGAAATAATTGCAAAAAAAAATTGTACAAGTCTGGTTGCATTTTGCTCTAAGCTACCTTCTTACTTTCATATAGCCCCAGAGGCAGGCTGCAGTCGCCAGTAGGCATTTTGTTCTGCTGCTGAGGTTCAAATATTCACTAAGTGGTCAAATTGGAGCCTCAGAAAGAAATGCCAGTTGAAAGAGGACAGATATGAAATTTTACAATTTACAAAGTCCCCTTCAAAGAAGGTTTGATTATATCCATAAAGAAGGGTCAATAAAGAGATCATGCAAATAGCCTGTTGAATAACTTCACTTAATGCAAGTGGAGGTATCCACAAGAAGCTGTGCTACAAAGCAGATGTTTGGCTTGAATGGAAATATTTTCACATCAGTTCACCAAGACAGTTGCTAAAAAACCCCCCCACTATTACTGTGGCACGAGGTTTGCATATGGATCCTTAAATGCAACACATGACAACTTACTCTGTTTAGGAGAACTAGAATCTTGGATCCAGCTTTAAGAATAAGGGTCATCTGTAAAAACAAAGGAATCAACATAGAGCTGTGGGTGACATATATTATTTTTGTAGTGCATATTTTAAAAAGCATTTCTTTCCTGCTGTAATTTGGCAGTTTCAGGGTGACAGGAAAGGATGGAGAAAATAAATTACATTTCAACTCAGTGGTGCTCTGAGGAAAAGAACCATAAGTACTCAGTTAGCACTTGCTCATCAATTCATGCATGGCTGGAAACTTGAACACATACCCATTACTTGCAATCTACAGGCTCTTCAGTTAACTTTGCTCTTGGTCCACATCTGTCTTCACCTCTGGTTGCTCAACACAGCATGAACTAAGTCTTGGGGCACTATGTTCAAGTTTAAGCCTGAGAACAAGAACAGCTCATCTCTGTCAAGTAATGCTGCCTGCATTAGCATTGTCCACACTGAGCTTGCTAGCAAAGAGGAGTCTGCAGCCAACTGAATCATGTAATGACATGTGAATTAATGTTTTAAAGTACACTTCATCATTTATTATATACAAAGGGTACCAAGCTCTGTAACTGTTTATTAAAAATTTCTATTCTCCTTCCCATGGCTCTAAGTCAAATCTCATTTACAAGTGGGAACGTGTTATGTTGTTCTGCATAGTGAATACCTGACCTTTTATTTCTACAAAAGAATTTCCAGAAACAACACCAAAAGCATGCAGTGCCACCGACAGGGCGACACTGCAGCACTTTATATGCATATTTTCTTGGGAAAAGTATTTAGAAAAAGCTGCAGGATTCCAATTAAACTTATTCACCTGACTATGCGTGCCCACAATAACAAGATTATATACTAATATGAATGTGACCCCAGAACATACAGAGCTGGTCAGAGTTATACACACCGGTGGCTCCAGCACTTCCTCTAGCAGGAAACTCTGATGGAGAGAGGATACTTAAAG
The DNA here is from genome assembly GCA_035041135.1 of Platyrinchus mystaceus. Taxonomy (NCBI): domain Eukaryota; kingdom Metazoa; phylum Chordata; class Aves; order Passeriformes; family Tyrannidae; genus Platyrinchus; species Platyrinchus mystaceus. The sequence continues at coordinate 90,227,706 of JAWWLV010000001.1, forward strand.
CAAAGAAATTTCTCAAGTGTGATGGTAATGGAATGTAAGTGCTTTCCTGATAGGGACTGTGCTTAAATGTGTCACTGATTTAAATCCTTAGGACTTTTTATTCCATGTTTACACTTAACATTTCCCTCAGTACTTACTTTGCTATTACGTAAATATATCTGTGACAATTATCTCACCTGCACCTGGCTGCAATGCAGACATTCATTAAATAACCATCACCAGATTGGTAGTACTGTTCCTATTTTACAATACCTGCAGGATTGTTCTCAACAGCATATGGGCTGTAACAGCTGGGAGTCTAATGACAGGACATGGTTTGTGATTAACTCCAGATTCATCCCACAGCACAAAAAGCTTTTGTTGCTTAAGGTTGCTCACTGACTCATAGTCAGGTCAAGCTTAAATCAGTCACCAAGAGACGAATGCAGCTTTAAACTTCAGGAAGCCTCGAAGTGAAACCTAGGTCTTTCCAGAGAGCCTTTTCATTTCTCCAAAGTATGCATTTTTCTGAATGAAGAGTACAGGTTAGTATCTAAGGATTTCAATAGCTTTAAAATGTAATGCTAAATTCAAAATATTTTAGCATCTTTTGGAATAAAGACTGTGTTTTGTCCAGCAGAGGGAGACTAGAGTTTTAGAGAAATGTAATACAAACATTAAGCATAACAAGGAAAAACAATTTTACTCAAATGTATCAGATATAGATTTTAATATAGAGTTTAATTTATAAGACATAGTGTCCTATATTATCTAGAAAGATAAATATAGGTAAAATCTGAGGAAAATCAGACGTAAAATCATATCATAGGGCTTGATCCTGAAGTAGGATTTGTAACCTTCATCCCATTTCAAGACTCATCCTGTGCAAATAACAAAACACACCCAAGCTAAAATCAAATCAAATAATAAAATTAAATAAACATGGTGGTTTTTACATGAGGAAATACCTGCCAGCAGTTTGCACTCGGGAAAAGGTCAGTGGAAACCTGGAGGAAGCTCTCTGCAGAGAGTGCCTGGTCTTTTTTTAAAGTAGCCCTGTAAATCATAATCCCAGACCAGATATTCAGTCCCTGGGCCAGTGAGTTTAATTCTCGTCTCCCTGTTTTGACCTCACTGTAGCTTATCTGGCAGAGTTCACTGTTCAAAGGCTACTGAGATTCACAGCTGCAATAAAAGAGTCACTCAATAAGCAGTTCTTGGGTTTTCTTTGTTCATACTCACCAGTTGATGTGCTTTGGGGATTACTGCATTATCAGCATGGTTGCATAACTGAAAGGGTGGTGAATAACATTACAAGCCAGCACATGAACTGCCAGGTGCAGGTATGAGAAGAACAAACAGAACCAGCACGGATTTAATACAGAAAGGAAAATGGCAAATCTTGCCGTGACAGAACTTGAAAGTAGAAAGAAGAAATATTAAACTTTAACCTGGTGTTGTCATCCTTCAGAAGAAAAACCTGGTGTCAGAGCCAGAAGAGATCAAGTGGTTGACCAAAGACCAAATGCACATTTCATACCACAGGACACTTTCTCAGCAGGTGGAAGAGGAAGGAGAAGGAAGAGGGGGCAATTGTGATATATAACATTTACCTTTTGGAATAACCACTATATGTGCTTCCCGGGAAGTGGCCAGACATCACCTGGGAAGTAGAGAGTAAAATCTCCTTGGCTGATGTAGTTGCCAAGCCACTTTCCATGATATTTGAAAAGTCATGGCAGTCAGGTAAAGTCCCAGGTGACTGGAAAAAAAAGGAAAAATTGTACCCATATTTAAAAAAGCATAGAAAGGAGGATGCTGGGAACTACTGACCTGTCAGCCTCACCTCTGTGCCTGGAAAGACCGTGGAACAGACCCTGCTAGAAGCAATGCTAAGGCACATGAAAGACAGAGGGGTGGTTCAGGACAGCCAGCACAGCTTCACACAGGGCAAGTCCTGCCTGACCAAACCTAGTGGCCTTCTATGATGGAGTGAATATGTCAGAGGACAAGGGAAGGGTTACAGACATTATTTATCTGGACTTCCGTAATGCCTTTGACAGTCCCCCACAACATCCTCCTCTCTAAATTGGAGACAGATGGATTTGGTGGGTAGGCTGTTAGATGCAAAAGAAATTGGTTGGATGGTGGCATCCAGAAGGTGGTGATCAGTGGCTCAGAATCCTGATGGACAGCAGTGGCAAGGGGTCTGTACTGGGACAAGAGTTATTTAATATCTTCATTAATGACAAAGGGATTGAGTGCACCCTCAGCAGTTTTGCAGATGGCACCGAGTGGTGCAGCTGTCACACTTGAAAGACAGGATGCCACTCAGAGGGACTTGAACAGGCTCAAGAAGGAATCTCATGAGGTTTAACACGACCAAGTGCAAGGTGCTGCACCTGGGCTGGGGAAACTCCCAGTATCAATACAGGTTGGGGGATGAACAGATCAAGACCAGTCCTGCCAAGAAGGATTTGGGGGAGCTGGTGGATGAGAGGCAGGAGATGAGCTGGCAATGTGCACTTGCAGCCCAGAAAACCAAGTGTATTCTGGGCTGCATCAAAAGCAGTGTGGCCAGCAGATTGAGTGAGGTGAATCTCCCCCTCTGCTCTGGCGAAACTTCACCTGAAGTACTGTTTCCAGCTCTAGTCCAGCACAGGAAGGACATCAGGTTGTTGGAGCAAGTCCAGAGGAGGGCCACAAAGATGGAGGGACGGAGCATTTTTCCTGTAAGGAAAAACTGAGAGAATTGGGATTGCTCAGCCTGGAGAAGAGAAGGCTTTGAGGTGACCTAACTGTGGCCTTCTAGTACCTTAAGGGAGCCTACAAGAAACATGGGAAGGGACTTCTTACAAGTGCATGCAGTGGCAGGACAAGGGGAAATGGTTTCCAACTGAAAGACAGTAGGTTTACATTAGTTGTTAGGAAGAAATTCTTTACTGTGAGGGTGGGGAGACACTGGATAGAACAGGTTGTCCAGAGAAGTTGTGAATGCCACATCCACGAGATGGAGATAATTTTCCCCTTAAAAGCTCTCACAATGCTAGTGAGTGCAGTAGGCTTACACAGAGCAACTACCATGTGGGCTGAAACCCTGCTTCCCAGACAGTGGCTGGACATCACCTGCTGGTGGGAAATAGAGAATAAGATTTTGGGGGATTTTTTCCTTTGCTTGTGCACATGTGACCTTTGCAAATTAATTATTCCAAGACTGTTCACAATGGCAGAGGCACATTAAAATAACCTTGCTGAAGCTACTGACCAACATTTAATGTTGTTGCCAGTAAAGAATCATACTTTAGATGAGAATTCAAAGTATTTTTTTTTCACAGGATTAGAAAGGATTTCACAAAAAAGGATTTCACTCCAGAAAAACTGTTCAGCTCTTGGCTGCTGCTGCACTTCCTCCTTCACTCTCCTCACACTGATAGGAAGAATGGAATCTCCACCCACCCAAGCTTTCATCCTACTTGTGCCGGAAGATCTAAGTTGCTGCGTAGTTGTCAATACAGCCAAGGACTGAAGACATTGAAGCATAAAAAATTCTCCCACAGGTTTCTTTTTTTTTTTTTTTTAATTTCTTGAGTCACTGCCCAGTGAAACATCTTGCTCTGCTCAACTGAATCTGTGTGAAATTGCTGTGAGTAAACAAGAAAACGAAAGGAAATAGTCTACCAATGTTTGTGGCTGGGATTGAAATGTCTTTTCTCTTTTCTGGCTGATATTTTTAACTGAGATTAATTCTATAGCTTCCCCTAAAGCAGAGCTTTCCTCTGACCACTTCGAAGATCTGAAAGTTAAGGCTAAGAAGGGGCCTCCTTGAGAGAAATCCAGAAATCAATAAATAGTTACTATAAAACAGACTGATTTAAGTAATTAAAATGTAACAACCTTTAGTTAATGATCTATCTAGTTCAGGTTATTTATATGCAACAAACTTCAAAATACGGCAGAGAACTCCGGGAGTGAAAAGATACAGGAACAAAAGACAGAAAAGGTCTGCAAATATTTTTGTGAGTATGAAGCACAAAGGGTTGGGTCCGGAATGCTGATTTCATTGCCAAATGTTACGCTCTGCTTTGTTTTGAATCGCATCTCTTTTTCTTGCTTTTCAAAGTCATCATATCTACAGTCAGAAATTTACATAAATATGTTTGTATGGGAATAATGGCTTTTTTATCTTTTTGTATCTGAGTAAAGAGAGTGATTTTTAGGGACACTGAGAACTATCAGTAATATACCAAGCATTTCTGAAAATGAGATCCAGCGTTAAGGAGTCCATATATGAATCCAGATAGGCCAAATCATGGCCAAAGAAATCAGAGGACACAGAATTCAGTCAATAAGAGAGACCTCAAGAATCGATGAGTAAATTTAGGGTTTTTTCAGAGCAACCATGTTAATTCCAAGCCTTTCTTTCTTCGTGCAGTGCTCAACAGCCATGGATAAAATGAAAGATTTGAGTCTCAAAAAAACAATTACCCGAAGTGAGTTAACTGATGTGGAAGGTGTTCCCCTCACAAAACCAATGGTCATCACGTGGGATCAAGTAAAAAAGTTCCAAGCCAGACCTGACGATGTGCTCATTTCAACCTATGCAAAAGCAGGTTGGTGTGTGTAGGAAAGAGAATAGAAAAGTTTGGGATAGTGCTTATTGTTGAAATTGAAAACTATGTTTTTCTATTGTGACTGATATTTGTATAATTCCAAACCAGGTACATTTTAAAGACATGAAGCTGTGTCAGCTGTGACTAGTAACTTCTGACTTCTCTGGTAAAAATAACAACAATCTGAAGTACAGATGGCCAAAGTCTAATGACCTATACTTAAATGTTTCCTTTAATTGAAATTACATACATTTATGTTAATGACAGCAATAGAAGTTTTCCACCAATATGTAATGATTTAATAATGCCTAGAAAAAAGTAATCATTACTAAGAAATAATAGAAACTGACTGAAATGACTATGGAATGTATTATATATTTGGGGAATTACTAGGTGTGTAAACCAATAGTGGTTTCTGAAAATGGATTAATTATTTTAAGGAAACAACTGGATTCACTGAATCATTTCAGCCAAAAAAATTAAATACCCACCATTAATACAAGTTATCTGGCATTTTATTGAGTGGCTGGCTGCTTCATCAGACCCTTTATACTTACTACACAAGAAAACAATGAATAACAAGCATCAATATTAATCCTGCATGAATAAAAACATGTACAGTTTAGGAGATTCAGGAACAGATATGGGAATATTTGATGATCATAAAAAAATAATTACTTGAATTAACGACAATATTTAAGGGCGGGTTTGTTGGTTTTTTTTCAGCAGGGGAAAAAAAACACCAAAAAACACACCACCATTAGTTTTGTAGAACCTGAAAGCTTTTAATTCACTGTCTGCATACTGAAAGCAAAACCACGTTATTTTATCCAGTCTGGATTAAAACCTCTCAGTCATTGAACTGAAAAAAAAGTCGGAAGTCCATTTGACATTACATCATATCTGCCTGAGATGCACAATTCAAGAATCTTAACAGCTGAAGTTTCCTTCTCACATTGCTTTCCAAGTTATCCCTTAGCCTGTTCTCTAGCTGACCTGCCACAGTATCTCAGAGGAGATGTGGTTAACACAGAGATCACAGCTACAAAAGAGGCACGAGATAAACAATACTGTAACACAAGATTCTGCAGTCGCTCAGGCAGCTGAAGATGTACTGATCTTCATTAAAGTGGTTCAAATGGAAACTTTGCAAATACTGCCACTGTTTTATATTTTCAAACTGTATTTACTCACTTGAAGTTTAGGTATTGCATTTTTTCACTCAAATTCAGCATGAAAACAAAAGTTGAAATACCTGAATTTTTGTGAGGTATGAAAATTGGAATGAGGGAGTTTCATTCCTCTCTACAAATAATACAACCTCCAAACAATAGTGAGTTTATCCCAGAGCTTTTTTCAGTACTGGTGTGGGGTTGGGGGCTATTTCTTTTGGCATGAAGAAGCCTGTTGTAAAATGGAATCCCTGAAACTCTGTTTTGGGAATTACCTTTGTATTCTTCATTAAGCATTTTTCCCGCCTTATCCTCTCTTTCCACTTCGTCCATTATCTTCTGTTCTATTCCTTCCTCCTTTAATGCAGAGTCCATCCTTCTGGTTTTCAGTTCTCTAGAAGAGACTCCTGGCTCTCCTGGAGGGAAACATCTAAACACTTGACATTTTCAGGTACCACATGGACACAGGAGATAGTGGATATGATTCAACAAAATGGAGATATTGAGAAGTGTAGACGTGAAACAACTTACAAACGCCATCCTTTCCTTGAGTGGTTTATTGCAGAGCCTCCATCTGAACGTTACTCAGGTGAATATTATACAAACAGGTTTGTATTTTAGACAAAATGAAACAAAACAAGCACTTGGTGCTGATGCCATAAGTTTCCTGAGAAAGGTTCCGCTTGCTTTGTTATAGAACTATGCACCATTTTGAGTATTAAGGACTAGTTCAGTTGCTTTAACATAAACATCTAGTACTACTCAAGGTGATGTAAGGCTGGCAGATGTAACTCAGGTGCTACTGAAGACCATGCTGTTTTGGAGTGGTATCCAAAAGCTGTGAATGATACTCCATGGTACCTAAACAGTATGGCAACATGTGGACAGTTGAATCCCATTCTCTGATTACAGGCTGTGTGGAAGAGAAATCTGTCACTGATGTATTCCCAAAAGGTGGATGTTTTCAGTGGTTTTGCTACTGTTTCAAGTAACTGCTGTTCAGTTCTAGGGTCTAGACATCTAAACAAGGTATGGGACCTTCAGGCAACCAGCAGCCATCACTGGTTTGCAAAGACAATTTCCTACAAGAGTCTTCACCCAGCAAGGACTCCACTTCCACACAAATCTTTGTCACAATCCCTTCACATTTGAAGCTAAAAAGATTGACTAACTCTGCAGAAGTGCTACTTTTTCTATTCTAAGTTATACTGCGTTGACACTGAGAGAGACAAAAAAATGATGATGACAGAGGATGATAGAAGATGACAGGGAAAAAAAAATTATGAAGGTCATGACAGATGTTTAAAAAGGAGAGGGGAGGAAATAACATATCTCCAAATATCACCAGATATTCCCAAGTACTCCCATATATTCATAGCTACTGAAAATCCACTGTCGTTCCCCTCGTTTCTCTTTACATGCTATCCAGAAAGTCTAGTCAGCCAGTCATATTCTTGAATTCTAGAAAGGAGTAAAAATTTCTTACCTGTACAAGTGGGAGGAGATCACTAAATATTGCAAAGGAAAAACTGTGGCTCAGTAATTATAAATCAGTATTCATCATTATCCCTCAGAATGCAGGAGTTAGATATGGGCCCAAGAAAGCAAGAAGATATAAACCAGTATTTCTCCTTTTAACTTGAATATATAGGTAAAAACTTCCCTAGAAACACTGAGGATGCTTATGTAATGTTGCTTATGTTACACTGTTATGTAATTGCTTTGGAGATGAATGATTGGTGCCAGGTGTACTGCTGAAAAGTCATGGTCAAAATCACATGTATTAGAATAGCAAAGAAGTGCTAGTGCAATTTAGAGAACAACTCACATCTCATAATTAAATATCCCACAGGTATCGAGTTAGCTAATGCCATGCCATCTCCAAGAACAATAAAAACTCATCTGCCTGTGCAGCTGATGCCTCCCTCCTTCTGGGAACAAAACTGTAAGGTAAGGCTAAGGCGGTTGGACTCAACTCTACTTCATGGGCAAACAAAATGACGTAAAACAGGACAGAGTATGTTTTCCAGAATGTCCGTGAAACCTAAAGGTCCCCACAGACATTTTTCCTTTAATGTGCAAAGTCTGTGAAAATCTAAAGAAGTCATGACTAAGTTACCCGAGCTGGATTTTAGAAAATGGCAGCTTCAAGGCAATAGGTCCTAAAAGGCTTCCATCAGGGTCCAAGACAAAACTTTATATATGCTCAATATCTACATAACCATGTGCAAGTTAATTTTTTTTTTCTCTCTCTCTCTTTTCATGTCAATAAAGATAGTCTATGTGGCAAGAAATGCAAAAGACAACCTGGTGTCATACTACCATTTCCACAGAATGAACAAGGGATTGCCTGAGCCAGGAACCTGGGAGGAGTTCGTGGAGAAATTCATGACTGGACAAGGTGATGAATTGCAATCAGTTGTATAAGAGATTTTGTTAATTTTAAAAATGCATTGCAAGGATTTATTTATTTCAGCTATGGTTTGATATCTAGAGATGATTTCACTCTGTGGAATGATAAATACTGAAGATGTTTCATTCATAATTTATCTTCATTCACAGGTTTTTATTAGTAACTAAAGGATTAGTAAATCTATCTTTACACTCTCATTTGGGGAAAAAACCCACCCAATCACTATTCTTTATTCTGTGATCTTTCAGAAACCTATATGATGATTTTCAGGCTTAATCTCCTCTCTCTGACTTTAAAAGAAGCCAGCTGAAAAGGAATAGCAGTTTGTGTTTATTCTAACATGATATACAAGAAAATAAGGGTTAATTTTGCCAAAAATATGCAGTGACAATTTTAGATACAGAAGTATTTTTACATAAATTAATCTATGTAAAAATAGGGCATATGAAAAAAAGACAGTTATCTTACTAAGGGCAAGCAACCCCAGAAGCTGATTCTTCCTTTTCTAAAAGAGATGCCTATATCACAGAATATCCAAGAACGAAAACCTGATCAGGTGGGTGGCAGTTTACAGTTTAGGTCATTAAAACTTCCTTAGGTCCTTAATATTTTTGCCACCATGTAGGCCTAGAAATAACACTGTCTGGACCAGCATGAGTTTCATGTCTAAAGGAGACCTTGTGTCTTGTGTTTGACCAGCTCAGCTTGGGAGTCATCTGTCCAAGTGCAGACATCTAGAAGACTGATTTGCTACCTCTGTCCTAGATGATCGTCTTGATACTTGCTGGAGAGAAACAGGCACTTCTGATAGACTACCAAATATTTAAATCAGTTAGAATCACAGAATAATACAAGCTGGAAGACACTTTCAGTGTCCATCTGGTCCAAACCCCTGCTCAAAGCAGGGTCAGTTAAGACCAGCCTTGTCCAGCTGATGAGATGAATCACTGGAAATGTCTATTTCTTTCCACTGAATGCAAAGACAGCCTAGATTTTTCATTCAGGAGTAATAATCTGCATTTGTTGCTCTCTAAAGTTACACAAGGACCCTGCTCTGAGCATCCATACACCAGAGGGATTAATAGCACAAATGCTGTGATAAGCACAGAGCACAGCAATCATGGCCACAGTGATTTAAAACCAGATGGTAAATTCCCAGGCATTGGTCATAAGGGAACCATCAGTGTCACATGTGTTAAAGACAATTAGGGCATTTGCAGCTGCTGTTGATGTTACTTCTTTTTCAGTGCTCTGGGGTTCCTGGTATGACCATGTAAAAGGATGGTGGAAGGCCAAAGATAAGCATCGTATTCTCTATCTCTTCTACGAAGATATGAAGGAGGTAAAAGGCTGGATGTATGTTTATAGAGCTCTGAAATCCAGAAGTCTAGTAGATACTGCCTACAATCTAGTTTTGTATTATAATGCCAGCTGCATCAGTAAACCTTATGACAATCTCATCTTCTCAGTCTGAGAATTGCAGCTTTAACACTATGTTTGATTTCTTTTCCTGGCTCTTTTTTTATCTCATGTCATTGTCTCTGCAGAATCCAAAGCAAGAAATTCAGAAGATTGCAAAGTTCCTGGAGAAGGACTTGAGTGAGGAGGTTCTAAACAAGATAGTCCATAATACCTCATTTGAGGTAATGAAGGAAAATCCCATGGCAAACTACACTAAAGACTTTCAGGGAATAATGGATCACTCCGTTTCCCCATTCATGAGAAAAGGTACTGAGGTTTGTTAGTTAAACCAATTTTTTTTGGTTGTCATTCTGTTTTGAAATAAACCGTGAAGTACAAGTGTCTAGTGAGTTCTGGATAATTGCCTTCAGGAAATACTGGTGAATTAACCTTTTTTTTTTTTTTTTTGCTTTGCTGTTTCTTAGGGACTGTTGCAGACTGGAAAAATCATTTCACTGTGGCACAGAATGAGAAATTTGATGAAGATTATAAGAAGAAAATGTCTGATACCTCGCTTGTTTTTCGCACAGAATTGTGATTATTTGCAATGGGAATTAATGATCTTCAGTCTTTTCCATGTCATATATTTTGCCTTCACAAAATGCCAGTGTCTCTAGGATTTCCATCTCTCTTCACACCCCACTGATTTTTCATTATTGTCAGAGTGCCCAAATTATGCCAAAATTTAAGTCTCCCTGAAGAAAATAATTCCACTGGATCCTTCTCATTCATCCCTCCCACAGTAGCTTTCAGCATTAATAAAAATATTTCAGACATGCTTTGAGCTTTTGTCTTTGTAAAACTGTAGTTGATATTGCTGGCATTTTCAAATCAAACTCTAATAGAAACTAGGAACCAATAGGAAAAAAGGGTGTTAAAAGAGCACAAGAGATTGTATGAACATTAATCAAGAAATAACAATAAACAAACTGAAAGGTGGTCAAGTATAAAGAGAGCAACAGAACAGCACAAAGTAGAATAAGTTTCCTTTTCTCTCATTTTAAGCTGGACATCATAAATGCTGTTGAGATGAAAGCAATGTTTCCAAAACCACCAAACACCCCTTACTTCCTTTATCAAATTTGCTAAAGGGCTACACAGAGGCATTTATTTAAAATCCAGCTACAAAGACAGCAGTCCTTACTGCTTTAAGAGAAGAAGCTTTTCTCACATTTGCCTTCTCAACTGGATATCTTATTCTTCTGTTAACATTTGGAGAATTCTGCAAGTTGATACAAATGAGGTCAAGAGTCAGTGCTGCATATACCATCTCCATCTTCACTGTTGTAAGCATTCATCAGATGTATCACGTTATTGCCTCCTCCTTTACTTCGCTCTTAATCAAATATATAAACATCCCATAGAGGGCTCTTAGTTGCAATAGGATCTGGTTGATATTAGGAAACAAAAGCAGTTCTGCTTTAGCATTAGTACCACCACTATAACCATGCTTTGAGCTTGTGCAAAATTAACCCAGTTAATTATAGGCAACTATTACCAATCCACTTTTGGTTTTAAAGTGCTACCATTGAGCTTGGCACACAAAAAAGGCCCCAAAGAGTTCCTGCTTAACTGGGTTTGCGCTCTGAATGTCAGAGGGAACACAATGTAGACTACAGAAGCTGAAGGAAAATATTCTCTTAGTCTCATTTAGTCTAGTTTAGTCTAGTTTAACACAAAAATGCTCGCTGGGGATATTTTCTCTTTGGCCCACATCAACATGCACAGTCCATTTCAGGCAACCTACTTAATCCAAATATCTAAAATGAATGCAGTCCTCTAAAGGGCAGCAATAATCTTTCATCAAGTTTGAAAACAAACAAAAGGCTTTATGTTAAATGTGGAAGTTACATTGGCAGTTCCCTGCCCACTGAGTTTACCCCAAAAATGAAGGAATCACTGCAACCAGAAACACACATTTAATATATTAGCACACTTTTTTTTAAAAAAAGGCTTTAGATCAACAGATTCCTGCCCACAAACAAAGGATGTCTCAGTAAAATGACTACCTGAGAAAAAAAATTACTTGTCAGAGGCACTGCTGTTCAGCACAGCAAGGCTAAATACCGGCCTGAGGAGCTTTCTTCTACTTGTTTGGTTTTTGTTTATGATTAACTTGATTTACTATCTACATACTATTGTATCTACATACTATTGCCAGTATGAGGAAAAGGCGTTGGTTGCCTGCTCTCTCAGATATTTCCATTCTCCTGGATTGCTCTGTGAAACCACATGAGTCAGCACACTTTGTCAATCTAATCCTCATTCAGTGCCACAAGAGATATCAGTAAATGGTAAACATGCTTAACTCAGTATCTTGGTGACATTTTCTGAGCAGTTGTATACAAAAGGTCACACAGAAGACGTATTTGCTCCTTCTTTGAAATCTCTGAATCCATTAGAAGTGCAAAATCCTGACAGTGGCTGAAACCTGATCTGAAAGGGAGCTGCACAGCCACCACAAGGGTAGAGGCACCATATAATAAGGGGCTTGTATCACATTGGGAAAGTCACCTTTGCTCCCTCACTTGTTTAGGTAACTCCTCACCCAGCTGCAATTCAGCTGCTGTGAAAAACAGATAAAAAGTAACACAGGTCAGAGTGCAGTACTAGAATAAAAAAGGGGGAAAACAAACACAAGCTTCTGGTGCAAACAAAGGACTGTTTACTGTGGAGGTAGAACTCTGTACAGAACTATATTAGACATATGTCCTGAATATACATCTATGCTTTATATTCATCCAGTTACCTAGATGTACAGTTTTACTAACCATCTCGAGTGCAACATCATCTATGTCAGTTTAGCTAATGCAATCCCTCTGCAACCTCTGCAATGCTGCTTGTGTCTTCTTTTATAAGAGAGTGTACATGCAGAGTTTTGATAGTGGAGAAACTTTGTTATTCATCTCTAAAAAAAGTCGCAAAATCAGTGCTGATTAATACGTTAACTGTTCACATGGTTCTGTTTCGTAGCTCTGCATGAACAACTACCAAAACAAATCCTCCTGCAGGAATGACTGAAGATTCCTGCTTTGATACAGACTGTTTAACAGGGACTGCTGTATTATTCCTACAGTAGTCGTGACCAGCCTTTAGCTTGGCTGCCAACAGCAACTAATGGAGCTGTTTTACTCTTACATGGAATGTAACCATTTGTGAAACAGAACGGAAGAAGCACCAAGCTTCAAAGAATTAAAGAAAGAAACACAGAAGGGAGCTGTTTTATCTTCCTAGCTAGCATTCAAAGACAGATGGACACTGCTTTCCTTTCCACTAATTTAACTGTAGATGATCTGCTTCATACTTGGATTGAAAGTCACTGTTTGTTGACTTAGGAAAACAGACTGTGTATAGGAAGAAGTTTTCATTTAATTTGTCCTATCGGTATCAGATATGGATATCCTATCCTAAAACATACACTTTGTAAGTTTTTTATAATGATTTGTGACAATATGTTCACAAAAAGTGTTATCTTTACAACAAGGTTAATTATTAATTCTGCCATTTTCCAGAGGTACATTAACATATTTTAAGCCTGGACTGAGTCTTCCATATTCCCTCACATCCTCAATGAATGTTGCAAGGTCTGTCTTGCTGTAGGTGAGCCTGGAGGCACACTGAAAATGAAAGTTAAGACCTTCATACTGATAGGTTGCAACCAAACTGTGCTGCCAGACTGAAAGTCATAGGCTTAGGTTGGATAACAAGGCTCTGTCTGCCCTCCAGACCAAGAACAGACTTAGGTACTGTGTAGGTAGATCAGGAATGCTGTCATGCAGCAGCATCCCATGGTTACTGTTGAAGAGGCAAATTACACATGGACTATTTTGCAGAAGGGCTTTGGCATAGCCTGCTGCAAGGGCAGCTGGTATTTATCCGGAGTGTGAGCTCACACTGCCTTTAGGACTGTGGGAAGGCTCACAGTTCAAGTTGAAGCCATCTACCATGACATAGAGACAGAGGGATTATGTCAAAAGCAAGCTACACTGAGTCTGGCTCTGGTACAGCCCATATAGGTATAGGTAGAGTCTTGGGTTAGGCACCTGAAAATGAAGGTAACTAATTTTTTGTTTTAATTGTTAAAATTGGGCCTCTTGTTCACAGTAATTTCTGTACCAATAACCCTCACTCATTGTCTAATTGCTACTACCTCTGTGTGCAGTTAAAAGGACTTTCGTGTTCTGTTAACAACTGAACAGGCTTTCATACCAGACCCAACCCCAAGTGCAGCAAAAAAAATGGTTCCTTGTTTCAATTTCACTCTAATTATTCAACAGGCTTGGTGGCTTTTGCTGATAAGAACACCAAGCTAATCACCTCTGTTTCCTACTGCAGTTTAAGACCAGAATTAAGGACTATGTATACAATTTTGGTTTTTTAACACCTAATCAAATCCTTCACACACAAATTAGTACTGAGATTAATAACTCTTAACTTTTTTCACTGTACCATTCCACTCCTGTAAGAAGCTATCGAACCTCAACCCAACCCAATGAAATGGCCGTAGTCAGCCAAATCTACAGTTCATTTGCACAGAGCAGGGGAAACACTTTAAGTTTCCAAACAGAGAGGAATAGTTAACACACTATAAATTCATATGTTGCTTTCCTTTATACTGATGTGGCATGTAGAAAAGCCACAGAAGTAGCTCAAGGCAAGAACTCTGGCCCAGCATGGTTCACAAGCAGGAGTTTGCGATCTTCAGAATCTGTTGCAAAGACAGATTCTACAATAGCAAGTATTTAAAGCATCAGCTCTTATATGCTGAAAACACATTCCTCAGCTGCAAAACTACAGTAATTTTCTCATTCTGTGCTCTTTAGAAAATTCTTGCAGGTCTAATAATTCCAATGATAGTGAACAAGCATTTGCACCCTGCCTTGAAGGAAGGGCTAATCACAGCCCTGTGGGACTTGGCTTCGCAACGAAAGCAAGATTGAAAGTTTGTTATGCTCTGCCCCAACACATCTCAAAAAAAGTCCTGACAATCTTGTTTTACATAAACAAGGCTATTTAGAAAGATTAATTAATTCTCTTTTACAAAGATAATAATATCACAGGATATAGGAAGCATGTAAATTATTCTAGTTTTTCTCACTTATCTTGTTTCAAACTAGATGCATGAATTATTAATGTATCAACTTACTGGCTCCTTCTAGATACGTAAGACATGCAATTCATAAACTGTTTAAGAAAACTATGTAAGACTATTGCAGATACAAGTTGACACTTTTTTCCCCACAAAATATGGAGCAATGTACAGTTTATTGTAACAAACTGAAACAATCAAAGTCAAAATCCTCAATCTTTTTTCTTCTAGTTATTCTAGAAATTTTTATAAATTTTTGTACCATTCCCTAATCAGGATGCTTTGCACTTGCTTTTGCAATTCAGGACCAGAACAAAAGACTGTCAAGACAATCTCAAACGTAAAAATATACCTAAATTCTGTTGCACAAAATGGAGGGGGGTGGGAGGGGAGAATTGGCCTGTCTCTGTGAAATACTTGTCTCACAGGAACAGGGAGCAGGGGGGGGTGAGTAGGTCCCAGTCAGAATCCCCAGAAAGCCTGGCATGAGTGAGCACAAACTCATCTGAAAACTCTTTTGTGTCTGCCTTGGATTGTCTCCAAAATCAATTTCTTTATAGGCTAAGACATGACATGACCCAAGAGTTGGATCATAATACATATTTTCTGAGGATAGATGGAAGGAGCAAATTTGCATGAAACATTGTTTTCTATGGGGTTTTCCAAAAGAGAAGGTAATCTTTCCTGAAGTGTTCTCCCAAACGTCTAAATTCAATTGGAGGCTGACCCTGAAGCACAGAGCTGTGCAGTATGGCATAGTTTGGTATGAAAAGCTTTAGCTAAGAATGGTTTTGGAAGGACTGTATCTAGAAATGGTCTTCTTGAAATTGTGTCAAACACCCATGGCAGCACAGGTGTAGGTACTCAGTTCAGAGTATCACAAAGGGGAAAGGGAAAGGAAGAATTAACCTGTTCAACGCCCTATGAGGCTTCTAAAAAGTATAATAGAAGTAATAAAAAAAACCAGCTTCTTGCTGTTTCGTTAGGGACATTTGTTCCTTGCCAGCAACCTGTGTGACCATGGAACCATATGTTCCTTCCAGTTGTGTACCTGCACAGATTACAATACACAGTAAATATATATAATGTACAGTGAATGCATTGGAGTGGAAAAAGAAAAAAGGAAACAATTTCTGAGGTCTATGTGAAGAACCTTTCTGTCTTTTGTCACTAGTTGCCATTTGAAATTTAAAAGAATGACTGTAAGAAGACTTGGAAAAATGCAAATTATTCTCCTGAGAAAAGCATTTTGACTAACATGACTCTCATTTTTTAAATTAAAATGGATATTTTCTCATGACATTATAATTAATTTGGTGATATTCAATATTTATCCAGTGAACCGTAAATATGCCTAAATTGTTTCTCTCAGGCAACTTCTCATTAAAAATCAATTACTTATCATGAAATGTGAAAAATAATTCAGGCACTACCAAAGTGCATGCACGGTTACAATGAAAAATGTGTACCCTTTACTGGTCCCCTCAAATACCTACCCAAACTGGTATAAAAAATGTCTCTTAAAAAACACATAACTACAAGCCATAATACCTGGCTTCTGCTAATTTTTCTGGAAGTCCTTCACCTTCATTTTTAAATTTACAGAATGACAGAATACTTAGTGTTGGAAGGTACCCCTGGGGATCATCTAGTCTAACCTTCCTGCAAAGGCAGGGTCACCTAGAGCAGGTTATACGGGAACACATCTAAGTGGGTTTGGAATGCCTACAGAGGAGGAGATTTCACAACCTCTCTGGGCAGCCTGTTCCAGTGCTCTGCCACTCTCAATGTAAAGTTCTTCCTCATGTTGAAATGAAACTTCTTGTGTTTTAGTTTCTGGCCGTTGCTCCTCGTCCTGTCGCTAGCACCATCCTCTCGTCACCCGTCCCATTTACTCGATAAATAATCACTCTGTGCTTCCATCAAGATATTAAAAACAGAGTCTTGAATTATTAAGTTTCTGCCTGAGCACTTCGCTCGTCACGTCACGTTCTCCCGACGGTGACAGTGAGAGACACTCGTGCCTGCAGCAGTGTGAAGGAGCCCTTCAGGAACAGAGAAGGGGCAAGTTACAGCGGTGGTGTAGCCGCTTTTATGTGCGGCTTTTATGAGCGGCCTGTGCCGCTTTTATGAGGCCGAGAATATGATCTCGGCAGCGCTACCTGCTCTTCGCAGCCCCCGCCCGTCTCAGGCCGGCTCCGCCGCCGAGGCAGCGGGGCCCCGGCACACCCCGGGCCCCCGCCCGCCCCCGGGGCGGTGCTCGGTGACGGCCACGCGGAGCGCAGCGGGCCGGCAGCCGCGTTCCCGGCGTGCCGGGATGACGGAGACGGAAGCGGGCCGGGGAGGATGTAGCGGCGCTGACAGCGGCTGCGGCGCCGCGATCTGCCCGCCCCTGCCGCCGGCCGGCCCCGCCATGGAGGTAACGCGGCTGGGGGAGAGGGGGCGCGGGGCCCTTGGGGAGAACCAGAGCTGGAGCGGGTGGGGAGGGGGGCGGTGCATGACCTTGGGGTGCAGCGTGGCGGGGCCGGGGAGGGTGAGGACCAGCCCCTTCTCCGCCTCCCCCTCCCGGGGTCCCGGCCCGCGGTGACGTGCGGGGAAGCCCGTGGGTCCCTGCGCCGCCTCCTCGCTGCCCCCGCGGGCGGCGCAGCCCCGGTGGGCGGCAGCTGTGCGGGGCCCGCCCGGGCCGGGGTGGGAAGGGGCGCTCCGGCCCTGCCCTGCGGAAATGCGAGCGCCGGTGCGGGCTACGAGGGGGTTGGTCGGTGCCCCTCCTGCTTACGGGGTGGGGACGTCGCGCTGTTGTGAGGGCTGGGGGAGAGCAGGCGGTGCTCGAGGGGAGCGATGCTCGGGTGGCACGGCGGGGGCGCGGAGTGGTTACTCCGTGAGAGCACCCACGGGCCAGCCAGGGCTCCTGTTCCACTGCGGTGACCCGGTGTGTTAACACTGTGTCAGCTGTGAAACACCTACCAACACAAGCAAATAAATCACTGAAGAGTCTGTATCTAGTGTAGCTTTCATAAAACACCAATTGCAAATCCAAATACAGCACTGAAGAGTTTAAAGTTCATGCAATATTGACTCTCCTGGTAGTGTCTGAGCTGCTCACATTCTAATGGAGCGTCAGTGCTGCTGTTGAAGCAATCACAATTCAAAAAGTGTTTTGATGTGACTTAGAGTTGGTGATGCCTAATAGTTGCACACTGCACAGAAAACTGCTGTTCGTAGTGGTCATTACTGCCACAGTTCACAACAAAGACTAATATATTGCATTTGTACATTGGTTAGGCTTTCTAAGGCTTTTTTTCTGTGTTAAGCTATTGCAAAAGTGAAGGACAGATAGCAGTTAAAATATATAGAACATGCTGAAATGTGGCATGGAAATGCCTTAGAGTAGATAAAGTAGGCTTGAAATAAAAAAAAAAGAAGAATGTATATATATATATGTGTATATATGTATATATGTATATATGTACGTGTATGTATATATATCAGTAAAGTATGGAAACATACCCTGGTTTCAGAATGGTGGACTAGAAACCTAAAAATCCTTGCAGTATTCAGTGTTGGGCTTAAAAGCATACTGTCTGCTGGCTTGCAGCTTGGATGCACCTAATCAATGAGAAGTTTAGGGTCTTCTAGCAGCTCATCTTCCTTCTTGTTCTTCTATTTCAAATGGGTGAAGCCCTTTACATGAACTGCTTCTGGGTTCTGTTACCAGAACAGCAAAACTGGATGTGTTGTTTTACACGATATGTGGTTCTGCCTCTGTATGTATTAGCTTAAAGGAGAGTAAAAATACTGTGAGAAAAAGATTCATCTGACCTTGCTGTAGTATGGAGAGACATGAGCTGTTATTTTCTAAACAGCACATGTGGTTTGCTATACTTAATTATGCTGTCTAAGCATACTGCTTGTAGTGACAGTGTTTTGCTGAGTCCACTGCTGAAATATTAACTATTTTAAGTTTTATAGACCATATATAGACCATTTATATAGATATATAAAAATACAAATATATATATATATACATATACCCCTTCATTTTCATACTCATGTACATATGATAGTATGAAGGAAGAAGCAGGGTAAAAATCAAAACTTGGAAATGCTACCGTTAATATATTGGAAGAGTCTGTTCCATTTTCCTTCGCACCATCATAGCTATATATGTTTCTTCATGTTCCTGATCATATGTAAACATATATAAATCACAGCAAAGTAACAGAGTCTCCCAGATTAGATCTGTGGAAGTTTACAGAAGAAGGCACTATGCATGTATGTTAGGAATAGGGAGCCCAGAATTTGCGAGCTTTTTCAGATACATTTGTCAGGCCAGCAATTCTAGCAGTAACTAGTATGTTTAAAAAACAGAAAGAAAAGGAGGGGTTATAATTTAGGGTTTAAAAGACTCTGACTTTGCAGAGTCTTTTCAAACATAATTTGTTAGGCCAACAATTTTAACAATAACTAATGTGTTTAAGAAACAAAAAAAATACTGAGACTTCATGTGGTTCAAAAGTTCCCAAACTGTGATTTAACTGCAGCCCCTCTACAAGTTTGTGGGGTTTTTTTGTTCACGCCTTTTTTTTAATGTCTCTTTTAAGAATGAGATAGCGAGTCACACTTTTTAAGCTGCTCGTCAATAAAATTATTTTTCAGTGCCTCAACTCTAGCTGTCAGTTCAGTAATGGAATCATTAGATCATACTGGTTTGCACATCAAGAGTTTTCTATTCTGCTGTTCTAATAATCATGGTAGCTCTTTTTCCATTATGCTTCTGACTAGTCCCACAAATACATATTGTCTTTAAATTTTTTTTTCTTGTGCTTTCACTGTATTCAGTTATTCTCAGTGTTTGAAGACTTTCAATTAGTTCCTTCAGTAATTTTACATTAAAAAGTTAGTTTCTGCAGATTGTACTTTATTTTTTTAAAGGTTCAAGATGCTGGGCAGGAGATGGTGGCATCTTCTGGCACACCAGGATCAGGCAAATCAAAGGTAATCAGTCCTCAAAAATTTAATTTATTTGGATAGCAGTAATTGAAAGAGTTAGAGCGTAGCATACAAGCTGTGACTAATACAAAGACATAGAGGTATTTTAAACATTTCCTGTCTTCTAGACAGGAAAAACTGATTTATAAACACTAGGATAAGGTGTCTTGGAAAACATGAAGAAAAAAATCTCTTCTTGATGTGTTCTCTTCTGTTCTATTTGATAAATTACTAATAGTATCCAGTTTTGGCAGTATTCTGTTTCATAATAGTTACAGACATTTTTGCATATATTGGAAGTAAATTTAAAAAAAAACATTGTTCAGATTATGTTACTGAATTGTAATCCTTCCCAAATGAGTTTTCCTCTCTAACTGATGCTGTCCAATTCCGTGCTCCAAAATTATTTCAGAAAAGTATAGAATTAGGAGTAGTTTCTGTTATTGCACTTGGAATAACAGAATTGGATAACAGAACGGCAGTAACTTGGACTGTTACTCTTCTTGCTTATGCATGGTAAGAGTTTCTTGCCCTAAAATTCAACTTCTCAGAAATCAGATGCTAAAATGCCCTGTTTCTGTCAATGTCTGGGTTAGAGGAAACTGATTTCTCTGATATGTACTTTTTTTACAGCTGGACACATTGCCCAAAGAAGACCTCATTAAGTTTGCAAAAAAGCAAATGATGCTTATACAGAAAGTAAAGGCAAGATGTACAGGTACCTTACTGGAAAGAGAACAATTTCTGCCTTAATGCTTGGTACTATCTTATCTTTTCTAATATCACTGCATGTTTTTTATAGGTAGATTTAAATTCTAGGCAAATATCCTGGATTTATTTTTCTGCAATTTTGCTATTTATTATGGAAGGATAGAGTCTGAAGTCCTTTGAGTAAGAATGGGAAGAAAAAGAGGCATTGCTTTTGTCAGGTATTAAATTAATTTTGATCTGGCAGTATGAGCATGACAGAACAGTGTAGCTTGTGTAAAAGTTGCAGTAGGACATGTCACTGTCTGTTCCCCATATTGGTGCAGGGATAAATACCTGTTGATTTTCAGGAAGTACATGAAAGGGGGAATGTCTGTGATAGTTTTTTGCATAATTAGTACTGTTTAGAGCACAATTGCTTCTTTAAGATAGTTAGCTACTTTGTATTTAATCATCTGCTGCTATAACAAGAAATTGTAAACTACCCCAAACAAAATTTTATGTTAATCACATAAAAGTATCCTGTGTAAATCTGTGCTGTCATGTGCTGCCCTTCTCTGCTCTGCTGTCCCCTTCCCTCCAGTGGCCCACTACTCAGACTGGTGTCACTTCCCTTTGTTTGAAATTACAATTAATTAATTATGCTGACTGCTGGTAGCTGCCCAGTGAAATAATAAGGAAATAGGGATGGGCTACACCAGGCTTTTCCTCAGTGGGGTTATTCATAAGGTCTTGTTTTTCTGCCTGCTGCCATTTTCAGAGAACCAGTAGGTACTGAGTATCTTTCCTCTGGCTTAAATTGATCATGAAGTAGAAGGTAAGATGATCATCAAAAGAATTTCTGTCTGTTGTCCCTCTGTCCAAACAAGGAAGTTTTGCTTTCTCAGAAAACCATCCTCAGTGTTAGAACTGGAGAAGTTGTACTGAATATTTGTTCTCTTCTCATTAGTCCTTTCTATCAGTCAGTAATAAACAAAAATTGATGAAGTAAAAGACATCTCTGATTTGAATAGAAGTGTTGTTAGGCACTGGATTTACTAGAGATTTGTTACTGTGATGGAGCATCAATTCATGCTGTGAAATTTCTTTACTTTTTGAGAACTGGAGAAAGAGATTGAAGAACTCAGATCTAAAGCAGCTACTGCAGGGGCTGATGATATTATTCAGGTAGGAATACGTAATGAGTTTCTACTGTATTACATAAACTTAGCTGAAATAAATCCACAGAAATAATTTAGTAAATAGTGAATAGCTTTAAAACTGTTATTTAAGTTGCATGGAATCAATTTTCAGGAATATAAGACACTTCCTAAAACCTTTTTTTTTTTTTCTCTCCTCCCCCCAAGTCCTTCCTCCACTTGTCATAAATCCTATTGGTACTGTGAGGAATTATACAGAATAGTACAATTCCCAGGGACAATTTATCATGGTCCTTCAGTACTTAAAAGGGGCTCATAAGATGGGGACAAACTTTTCAGCAGGGCCTTTTGTGATAGGACGAGAGGCAATGGTTTTAAACTAAAGGAGGGTCAATTTAGATTAGATATAAGGAAGAGGTTTTTTTACAGGGAGGGTGGTGAAACACCGGAACAGGTTGCCCAGAGAGGTGGCAGATGCCCCATCCCTGGAAACATTCAAAGTCAGATTGGACAAGGCTCTGAGCAACCTGATGGAGTTGAAGATACTCCCTGCTTATTGCAGCAGGTTTGGATTAGATCACCTTTAAAGGTCCCTTCCCACCCAAACAATTCTATAAATGTCCCCAGCAAGGGTTTTTCCTTGTGTAGCTGGTTAGACAGGCTTTTGTTTAGTTTGGAATGACCATTGCAGAAAGACTTCAGCCATTTAGAAAACTTCTGAGACAGTCATTTGATGAGATTAGGAATACTTAATTAAAGTTGCATGTCACAAGAAATACTTTTAGGAAAGTAACTTGAATAGTTTTGATGTGGCAAGAACATGTCATTTTCAGTGTAAGGGTCATAGCATATGAAAGTGAAAATTGGTAGTGAGGAGGACTTTATTAATTGGAGAATCGTTTTGAATAATTTGGAGGGACAATTCTACAGAAGGTGAACTTCCCCACCACCACCAGGTGATTAAAAATTAGCTGATCACATGTAGGATTTTTAACAGAACCAACATAATTGTTTTAGTGTACCTATTTCATATGAGTCTTATTTGAGCTGAAAGCAATTTTTAAAATCAGATTGATGTGTTTAATTGACAAAAAGGGTCATAATCAATATGTGAGTTCCTATATTTTTCAGAAATCATTGTTTCCATTGTTAACAAACACCTCTTTCATTGATTTTCTTATTTAATGTTAGGCTCTCACAGAAAGACTGGACGCTGTACTTCTGGAAAAAGCTGAAAGTCAGCAGCAGTGCATAACTCTGAGAAAAGAAAATACTCAAATAAAGCAAGAAGGGGAGGTATTGAAATGAGCCATGGAATATTACAAAAATATTTCAGAATTCTGTTTATTTTCTGGGTTTGCTTGTTGTGTTTTTAATTTTGATCTTTTTCTTCACTTTCCTGTGTTCAATCTTTTAAAAAATCTAAAAATATCTAAAGGCTTAATATATTAAAGCATATTTTCTCTGTACCTCCTAATCCATAGTAATAAATGTAAAATTCATATATACATCATCTAGATCCACAGCTGCAAAAAGAATTCAGTTTCTGCATTAGCAGCCTACATATGTTACAGCTTCAATCAATCAGCTCTGTCTTTTCATGAGAGATAGGAGGTTTACATTTAGATATTCTTAAGAAGGAGCCTGTCAGCCAAGGCATCTATCTTATACCAATAATCTCAATTTATAATAAAATGAAGAGTGAATTGCTTGTGATTGATGAACAGTGTTATATTCCAGATACTTGAATTTGATGTACTAAAAGTAATTTGATCTTTAATGTGTTATTAGGATAGTTGCTAAAGCTGAAGTCTGTCATGAACGTTTTGTGAAATTATTCTGGTAGACATGACTTAGGACTTAGTTTTCCTTTCTCGTTCTGCAAAGGTTCTTGTACTCTGTAGTGTTTGAATTGTCTTAATATAGTTAGATATTTAAAAACTACAGCAGTTTTTAAGACTAAGGACTCCTATGTTTTCTAATTTGTTATTGTAAACAGTTCATTTGAAAATTCTGTGTGCTAAATTACCAGTATTTAATAACTTGCTTGTTTGTTTAGGCTGCAGTGGCCAAGACAGAAGAATTGCAGAAGCTACTGGAACAATCAAGTATTGACTCTCTGGAAGAAATAAAAGCTTTGAAGTGTGAATTAGCAAATGCACAATGCAAGTACAATGAGGATTTAAAAAAGCTGAAAATGGAATTAGATGAACAAGTGAAAAAACAAATGGAGCTGATGGAACAGGTTGAACGTCACAGTGACAGTCAAAAAGAAGTTACAAGATTACAAGATGATGTCCAGAGAATTAAATCTACTTATGAGGAGCAAATTTTGTGTCTGAGCAAGCAGTTGGAAACTGTGAGTGAAGACAAAACCAAAGAAGTGACAAATCTGCAAGAAACTATTAAAAACAACTCTCAGTGTTACCATAATGAAATCAAAAATCTGAATGAAGAGCTTAAAAAATTAAAAATTGCCCATCAGGAAGAGGTGTCAGAATTGATGCATCAGATTGAAATATCATCTAAAGAAAATGAAGAAAAGCAAAATCAACTAAATGAGTTACAGCACAGTTTGGCAGAGAAAAATGCAAAGGATGAAATGCATGCTCATACTGAGCAGCGTGAATACGACTTGGAGCAGCTGAGAGAAGTCTTAAATAAAAATGTAGAAAACAAGATAGATGTTGCAGATACACCAGAAGAACCTTGTGTAGAAGCAAAAATGGAAGCAAAGGTTAGGTACCTGGAGCACAGTTTAGAAGAACTTCAGTCCCAACACAGTATATTAAAAGATGAGTTAACTTACATGAGCAATGTCAAACTAAAGCTGGAAGAGGAAATCCATCGCATAAAGGATGAGTACTTTCATGAGCGGGAAGATTTGGACTTTAAGATAAATGAATTGCAACTTACTAAAGAGGATTACTGCAGTGTAATTGAAAAACTAAAATTGGAGCTTCAAGCAGAAAGACAGCACTATGAAGCTGCTGTAAAAGAGCATAAATTAGAGATTCAAACTCTGAAAGAGCAACACAAGACAGAAATTTCTGAATTAAATGAAACTTTATTATCTGGTTTTGAGAAAGAAAAGAAGGTATTAGTTTTTGAAATACAGGAACTTAGAGAACAACTTGAAAAGCTAACTCAGGAGAAAGAAGAAGCAGTGTCCAATTACAACAGCCTGAGAGAAACAATGGAAACTCTCCAGGCTGAGCTAGGCGAATCTGCTGGAAAGATCAGCCAGGAGTTTGAATCAATGAAACAACAGCAAGCTTCTGATGTCAGTCAACTGCAACAGAAACTCCGAGCTGCTTTCAATGAAAGGGATGTTCTTCTTGAAACTGTAAATCGCCTCCAGGAAGAAATAGAAAAATTGCCATCTAATCAGCTAGAGATAGAAGAACTTAAATGCAAAATTGTTAGTCTTCAGGAGGACAATAACACAATAACAAGCTCCATCAACCAAAAAGAGATTATTGTAAAAGAACTGGAAGAGAAGATCATTGCTCTGACTGATCAAAACAAGGATATTTTAAATGATGTAAAATGCTTGGGTGAAGAGAGAGAAATGCTTCAGGAAAGGTGCAAGCAAGAACAAGTTAAAATTCAGGAACTTCAGCAAGAAGTAGATGTTGCTAACCAGTACAGTAATGACCTGACGAAAAAGGTAGAGGAATTAACAGAGAGACTGAATGAAGCTCTAACTACAAAGACTGAAAATGCTCAAATGCTAGAGCAACTGGAAAAACAGATTGAATCTCTGGTACATGATAGAGAGCAGCTTTCATCTGAAGTGTATACTCTTCGTGAGGAAAAAATGAAAATCATTCAGGAAAAAGGTGAATTAACTGAAGAGCTGGGAAAGATTACATGTGAAAAAGATGGTTGGTTAGTGTTGAAAGAGCAGTCTGAAAACTTAGAAAAGAAACTACAAATGATGACTGCAGAAAAAGACCATGTATCAACTTTACTTGAAAATGAACAAAGGCATACGTCCCTTGTAAGGACTCAGCTCTACCACCTACTTGAGCAAGTGGGGTCCAGCATTTCAGATTCTAATGAAGAATATGATTCTCTTAACTTGTTAAAAATTGCAAATGAATGCTTGTCAAAAATTAAAGAAGAGCAGTGCCTTGCTCTGCAAAATGAGGAGGAAGTAATTAATTTGCAGCGGGAAGTTGAGAGACTAGAGGAAGAAAATGCTGCTCAATATCGAGAACATAGATCCCTGATTCAGGATTTTGAAAAAGAAAAGGCTCTCTTGAGAGAGGAACTGGAAGGAGTGTTGTCTGAAAAAGAAGCTCTTCAGCATGATATTCAGGAGCTGAAGAATGCCAGTGAGAAAACAAGGATTGAAAATCAAGATCTTTTAGCCAATATTGAAGAGATCACTCAAAAACTTGCTTTTTATGAAAGTCCAATACAAGAACAGGAAAAAGGATCAGAGAAACAAGACAACTTAAGTTTCTTTCTGGAACAAAAGGAAACTGAACTTAGAAATGTGAAAGACGAACTGAGTTCTCTAAAGGTTATATTTTGTTATTGAAGTATACAGACTAAACCTCTAAAGTCTTCAGAATTAAGGTTCAAAAAATACTTTCAATTCTCTCTTTTCTTCTTTTATTTTTTCCCCCCTTGGCCTGAAAGTGAGTTCCCCTTCTGGAAAGCCCATCTAGCACCTCAAAGTCAACTCCCTCCCCCCAGAAAAAAAAAAAAAATCATAATGCTTTTTTGACAAAAGCCACTTGTACTTGAACCTTTCTCCCTATCAAAAGCCCTCAAAGCGATCATTTGACTAGATGGACTAACTGACCTCATCATTTTTCACCTCTAACTTTCTATGACTCCATCTCAAACAAAACTCCTGCTTGATCTGCATTAGCTAGTCCTAACTTCAGGTCATGGGAATTGCTGGCTATGTAAAACTGACAGCTGCAGAATTAATGGTCTCCCATTTTTTGTCATTGGGCAGAATGGGAAGCAGCTGTTAAAAGGTTGGAATATTTTGCTTTCAAGTAACTGTGCTTTCACCAAGCTGATACAAAATTTCTCTTAAAGACTTTCTTGGTAGTAAGAATGTAGACAGTTTTAGCTGTAGCTGAAACTTCTGGTGGCTTGTTAGGGAAAAAACAGGTATCAGAAATTTTTGTAATACTTCTTATATCTTTGTTTATAATACAGAATTTAATGGAGACAATGACTCAGAAAACTGATCAACAGTCTTCAGTAGCAGAGCTTCAAGAAAAAATTGGTATCTTTCTCACTGTTCTCTTTTATATAAATGGTTTGGGTTCTTTGGATTGTTAGTTTTTCTTTTCATAATTGTCCTGTATTTCCTACAAGCCAGGGAAGATGGGGAAGTAGATATCAATGCGGCTTCCTACTAGGAAGCTATTCTTTCCACTAGGGATTCAAAATATTGTTAGCAACTTTAAGTTGGATATGATTTGATATTTCTTAAGGCTTTTTCTTCCTGTGTACATCTGGCTATAAGCAGTGTAGTGGATTTAAGCTTTATTTTTTAAATATGGGAAATGTGTGAATAAGAATTCCTAAGACTGCCAAGAGGAGAAGGAAGCAACACTGCCAAAACTACTCTTGCCTCATTGCAGTTATCCCAACACATTAGCAAGAAAATGGTTCTGAGTTGTTAAAATTTATGTAGAAGTAGACAGGAATATGGCTCCTAACGTTAACTGTGATGTAAGCCTCTGAAACAGGGAAAGTTTCTCCAGGGAAAGATCATTGTTAAGCTGTCTGTGTCTGTATGTTTTTAGCTTGAAATTAAATTTAAATGTTTAACTGAATCGAACACTTGAACATCTCTCCTTGCTTTATATTTTGTTTGGTTTTAAAGTCATGCTGATATTTGTGTTCCAAATGAATTTAATTTCATTTCATTTCTTGGGAAGAAATAGAAAGGTGTATTTATTTAATTTTCCTATTTATTTATTTTAGAGAGGCTGGAAAAAGAATCTGCAGAAAAAGGAGAGAAGCTAAACAAAATTAAGGTCGTTGCTGTGAAAGCAAAGAAAGAATTAGATGCCAGCCGAAAAGAGGTACCCTGACTGTTTCCTAATATGAAGAACATTCTGCATGTGGTGTTCTGTTTTAATGACACTTTAAAACTTCTTTTTAAAAAGATGCAAGCTCTGAAAGAAGAATTGGAGTTGGTTCGATCAGAAAAAGATCAGTTGTCTGCTTCAATGAAAGAAGTAATTCAAGGAGCTGAAAGCTATAAGGTAAGAATAGTACTGCATTTACAAAAGACAGTTGACTATCAGAAAATACTTTGGTGTTGAAGCCTAGCCTGGATATTTATTGCTATTTACTTGCACAGCTATGTTTGGCAAAAGAAATTGTGTCAGTGCAGTTGGATACGAAAATCAAGAAATGTAAGGTTCTAGTAAGGGAACCAACTGCTGTCAGAAGAAAATAAGGCACTTGCTTTCTACTGGAATGCTATTTCGAAACCTTTTGAATCTAGCATCATACATCAAACATCATACATTAAGCAATGTGTTGCTGAGGCAAAACATAAATCCTGACAAATTCTTCAAAGTACGTAAAACTGAAGATCCGTTTGAAAATCCTTAAGTGATAAAGACATGAACTAATATTTCTCTGGGAGCATATCTCTGGGCACATGAAGCAGTAGCAGGTGACAGTCAGCATTGCTTCAACAAGAGAAAGCTCTTCCTCGTAAGACTTATGACGAGGAACATAATAGGAGCCTTCTAGTACCTACAAAGACATTATCAAGGACAGAGAATCAGGTTATAAATGGTGGTACAAGATAAGACAGTAGTCTTAAATTGAAATGAGAGATTACAGCTGGATACATGGATACACATTTTTAGCCTATGAGATGGTTGAGCTTTGGAACAAGTTGCCCAGGGGAGTGGTGCCATCTCCATCCTTAGAAAGACCTGACTGGACTAAGCTCTGAGTTAGGAGGTCTGATCTCACTGCTGACCCTACTTAAAGCAGAGGGTTGAATGTAGACCTGCTGAGGTCTCTTCCAACCTGAATTATTCTAGAATTTCATTACCTGAAAAGGGTTTCTCCCAGAGTTTGTAGTGGAATAATAGCATTAATTTCGTTGCAGTGTTTCTGGTGTTGCAGTAAGACAGCTCATATACTGAAATATCAGGAAGATAGGTAGGCCTGAGATGAATGTGCTTATGCAATATATATATATATAGTAAAAAAATTGATTTTTTTGTTTGTATGTGTTAAGAATCTTTTGATGGAATATGATAAGCAAGGAGAACAGCTGGATTCTGAAAAGGGCAGAGCAAATAATCTTGAACGTCAGATAGATGACCTCACAAGACAGCTACAGGTGTCATCCCAGCAGGTCAGTTCTGTATGTGGGTCTGATATATTGATAATTACTGTAAAAATCCTATCTATTGAGTGTAAGTTTTAATCATGTCATTGTTATTACTGTTTTGTAGCCTAAGTCTGTTTTGAATAGTGACTTGTAGTTCAGGGTGGTTTGTTTGTTCTTTTTCAACATCTGATATCTTACCTGGGCCATGACAAAGGTAAATATATCTAGGGTGTTTGGCTTTGTCAGCAAAAAGAGTTTAATATGCTCCAGGTCAATTTACAGAAAAGAGCAGGTGTTTATCTCTGGCTTTGTTTGGACATACGACTCTGCTGCAAGTATCAAACTTGCAGTATTTCTCTGATTGCACAGCTACACTTCTCATAAAGCGCAGTAACCTTATCTGAGAAATGTTTTTCTTCCGTTTCTTCAACAAAATGTGGGTTTGGCTCTTTTTTTCTCGTTTTTTTTTGTATTTATTTAATCAACAGAATATTTGAACATACTAAATCAATTATGTGGTTTTGCATTTTTCACAGGGATGAGACTTTAGGATGCATTGTAGAGTACCATAGTATCATTCAGAAGAGTCTAGGATGGTAATTAAGCATCTCTGAGAAACATTTTTGCAAGAGTAGCTGCAATGTGTTTGGTATTTAGGATTTAAATTCCCAGGCCCCATACACTGAAGATTTATTTAGGCCACCATTTCCTTATAAACACAAACCAGTAGTGAGAAACATAGGAAAAAATAAGAAATTATATTCTGCCTGATTATGCAGGCATTGAATTTTTCAAGTTTGCTACGAAGAAATAGTTCTTGCTATGTACTGATATGATCTCTTGGAAGACTTGGTGGTTCAATCAAGGCTTGCAGTTCAATCTTTTTTAGGTGTTAGTAGTATGATCATTTGTTTGTAAATACAGCACCTGTATCTGGAGTGGGACAATAAGTATTGAAACACTGTATTTTGCGAGAGGAGGGTGATTCTTACAGAAAACATAATTTTGGGGGTATTTTTTTCAGATTTCTTTTAATTCTAGCCATCTTACTGAAAGCTGGGCAAATTAATTCTGAACAAAATAATCAAAATGTGTCAGTGACTTCAATTTAGCCTGGTTTTAGTCTGTTTCTTAATCTGGTTTAAAACAATTAAGCTGGACAAGACTCATCTGTAGAAGTGTGTATCTTATCTGACAAAAATCACGCACAAATTCAGCTTATGTTTTTATCTTGCCATGATTACAATTTCAGCATGATCAATTACGCTCTGCTAATGAAGACCTCCTGGCTCGTGTTGAAACACTGCAAAATAATGCTAAGCTGCTGGAAACTCAGATATTGGAGATGCAAAGAGCCAAGGCAAAGGCTGACAAAGAACTTGAAGCTGAAAGGCTTTTAAAAGAACAGAAAACAAAGGTAGTACTTTGTCAAGATAGTGAATGGGCTGAGAAGCGTTACTTTCACTGGATGTGATTTCTGTTAGACCTTGGTAAATTGTGGTTTTATAGATCAAGTTCCATGCTTTCTCTTCGTGTTACTTGACTGTCTTTTTTGAAAACTTGGTCTTATCATTGAAAGAACTTCGCAAGGCTGTCACTTAGAATAGGCTGGGGGGTGTTACAGAATGTGAAAGCCACTTCATAATCTTTTGAGTTTTTCTCTGGTTCCTAGTAATTTCCTGACAAAAAGAAAGAATTATCTTTGTACAACCTAAGCGTGTGTGTCTATAAGTATAAACAGATGCTGATATCTATTTTGAAATTGGACTGCATAACTGAGAAGTATTTAAATTTCAGGAACACAGTGGTGCTCTCCGAGAAATGGAGGAGCTTCAGATGCAACTTCAGAAGGAAAAGAAAGTTCTGCAGAAAACTATGCTAGAACTAGAGCTGGCCAGAAAGGTAGGGCTGGTGTTTTTGTTAGTGCTTAGTGGACTGCCAAAGATTTTGGCCTATACTGCTGTGTTGAATGTCCTCCCTTTCTGTTCTGAGGATTTTAAAGCCTGAGGCGTGTAAAAGGGAAAACATGAGAGCTTTTGCCTCTGGTTTTGTACTGGAGAGCTGATGTGTACTTACGGGTTTGGTTTTGTTGGGTTTATTTTTTATTTTTATTTGGGTTTTTGTTTGTTTTAACTTGGGTTATGTGGCCTGTCATGGGTAGAAATAGGAAGAGAATTTAGATGTCTGGGGTACATGTATAGTGCACTATAGAAATTGCCCTTGTTTTAAGGACTGAAACTGATAGAAACTAATATCTACAAAATACCTACTGATAAAATTTAAAGATAGAAACAGGTTTTTCAAAGTTTCTGGTTACTGTCTGAAAACAGATTATTTAGTGAGCATGTGGAAACCCGATGGATGGGTGTTGCTTGTGGATATGGATAGTGAAAAAATTTTTGTTAGATGTGCAATATAGTTTTTTATATAATTAAAAAGCCTTAGCAGACAAAGCAAATTGTAAGCTCTACCTTCATCGTGTGTAACTTGCAGGATGCTCAGAAGAGTACACTGATGGATATGGAAATAGCTGATTATGAAAGGCTGGTAAAAGAACTTAATCAGAAGATTACTGATAAAGACAGCAGAATAGAAGATCTAGAGCAAGAAACGAGTATTCAGAAACAGAAGCAAGAGACCCTACAGGAAGAAATAAGTGAGTAAACTATAAACAGCAAGAGTCACTATGGTATAGTTAGTAATGGTAAAAAATGCAATTCAGCAACAACTTCTCAAGTCAATGAGTGAGAGTAAGGTTTGCAGGGAATACTAAACAGTTACACTGAAAAAGTAATTTTGACTTTAAGGAAACTTTACTAGGTTATCATCCAGTATTCAGCAGTTAAAAGCCAATTTGCCTGCCCAATACACTGTTTCTTCCCTGATTAAGTCAGTCATAAGTTCTGAATGTTAGTGATGGGTTTCATCCTAATATACCACACTCGTAAAACTTTATTAGTTAGCACGTGGGTAAAATTTAATTTCTTCCTATCCTTAAGTATAAGTCTTAGAACCA
Organism: Platyrinchus mystaceus; assembly: GCA_035041135.1. NCBI lineage: Eukaryota > Metazoa > Chordata > Aves > Passeriformes > Tyrannidae > Platyrinchus > Platyrinchus mystaceus. Next base: position 90,259,621 of record JAWWLV010000001.1, read on the forward strand.
TTTCATTTATTTGATGATCTTTGTGGTAACTTAGACAAAGGATACCAAACTTACTGTAAGCTACCTGTTTGCAGCTCTTAAGGAATCTGTCAGAATTTGCTTAAATGTTTTTCAGCATTTTTAAATAAATATAGGAGGGGAGGTTTCCTTTGCATAAAACTGTTGTTTTCTGCATTAGAATTCCTTCAGTCAACTATGCAACAGGATGAGGAAAGAAATGCCAAGATAAAACAACTCCTGGTAAAAACCAAAAAAGAACTGGCTGATTCAAAACAAGCTGTAAGTCCAGATGTTAATGACTGTGTTCCATTTTTAAACTAACTTTAAAAAACAGGCTGGTAGCTGAATTATTAAGTTGCTGAGGTTTGTGTAGTTTTTAATATCCAGGTAATTTTATCTTGCAGGAAAATGATCATCTAATGTTGCAGGAATCATTGAAAGGGGAACTGGAAGCCAGTCAACAGCAAGTGGAAGCCTATAAGGCAAGAAACTTCACTTTTTTTTAGTGTAAGGTTTCTCATTTAAGTAATACATGTGTGCTTTTTATGGGCAACGGTATATAGAATGAAGAACAAAAAGGTGTTATTTTTACTACTAAGTTATTGTTTCTTAAATTAGTTTTGTCTGTTTATTGCTTTCCCCAGACATTTTTCCCTGCGGGCTTTCTTTAAACAGATTTGCACAGTATTTTTCCTCTTTCCCTTCCCAACAAAGGAGAGGACTGTGGAGTCTGAAGCTTGCAACTGGGATGTGTTTTAAAATGATTCTTTAAAAATGGAAGTTATTCAGTTTAAAAACAAAATAACGCAACATAGCAAAAATCTCAAGTGCTGTCTGTCTGTATAAATTTTGTTGGTTGGGCAGAATAGGAACTGAATGTAATGACAGTAGCAGGCAAGTGAGAGAGGCTGGCTTTTCTTAAATGCTGCCACACCACCATCATAATTTTATCTTGAATTACCTCTTCAAGCAACATAATTTTATTAAAAATTATTACATTGTAACCCATGTCTATTTTTTTATTCTATTTTTATTGGATTTTAATTTTCTATTCAGCAATTCCGTGCAGGAATTATTGTAGTATTGTAGTATTGTTCTCAGTGGCATGTCCCCTTGGAGAAGAAAACTTTTTGTTATAGTTAAGTTTTCAACTGACTTTTTCAGATTCAAGTGGCTGTTCTGACATCAGAAAAGCATAAAGTTCAGGAACAGCTGCGAACATCTTCGGAGCAACACCAGCGTACCATGAGTGCTTGCCAGCAAAAAATTGCAACCCTGCAAGAAGAGTGCAGAGCAGCCCAGGTACTCTAGTGGGAGAAGTAATCTTAGAGACTTTAGAAGGGAGGTTTACTGCACTCAGTCTGCTTCTCTGAAAATACTTTGCACACCTTACTCTTTTCGTCTGTCAAGAATTGGGAATTACCCCAGTGCTTACGGTAATTGAGTGGCGGTATAAAGGACAGGCCAGACTGTGTCCTGGTTGTCATGCATCACTTGTGGAACATCTGGACTGCACGCTTATATTTCCAGTAGGGAAAACCTTGTAGTGGTAGTGAGGAGTTGGAGTTTGTTTAAGATGATCAGCAAGTATACAGTCAGGGAAAAGAGAAGTCTTTAAAGAAAAGGGGAGAACAAAAAGAAAGGAGTATAATTTGCTTTATATAAAACCAGCTAACACTGATACCACTTCAAGAAAAGAAAAAAAGCTGTGAAAAATATATTTGCCAGCACCGTTTAATATGCTGAAATCTGTGCAGCTTCTTAATTGGCAGCTGAACTACATGCAAAACTTACGCTATTGCTGAGGTTTTTTTATTATTTATGGGGTTTTTTGTCCATATGGCACTGTGTTAAGTATTCCTAGAATTTAGTGTTTGGATCGGAGACAGATTCAGAATATAGTAGGACTGCTATGTTCAAACTACCTTTATGAAGACTGTTGTGCTACTCTGTGGTCTCTGTTGTATGATAGGTATGCAACCTGCAGGTAAGTAATAGCTGAACTTTCCAAAATCCTCCTTTAGAAGGTGAGAGCATTTTAGTTATCTTGGGGATGACTACTGAACCCATGAGTTTGTCCTAAGATCCAAGAAAGAAAATGTGCATCTGCAGCTTTTCTAGAGTAATATACAACATGAGTATTTGAACAATGGGAATAATTCTTACTGTGTAGTGTACAGGCAAGGATGAAGCTATACGTTGTGAGGTAATTTTCTGAAACTCATATATCAACTCAATTTAGAAGAAAAGACAGACCAAACACCTTTACAATCAACTAGAATATTATATCTTGTGCTTTGTAATATCACTGCAAGAATAATTTAACTCCTCAGAATTATGCAAAACTTTAAAGCATATTAGATTTTTGTCACCTCGGCAGTATAAGAGGGAAACAGAATTATCCCCCCTTTTTTTTCCTTCACCTTTGCCTTCATTTAAAGCTGTTGATAGAACCCTTTGCTTTTGAATCTCTCAGTTGAATTCAGTTTTTGAATTTTGAAGTATTCTTTCTTTTCTTTAATACTAGTATGTTGAAAATTAGTGTCTCAAGTTTCAAGTTTTGTGATACTCAAATTCTAAAGAAACATGATCTGTTATGGTAGTCACTGTTTTAATTATCCATTTAAAAGAAGAAAATGCAGCACGTGGTTTTAATTTTTTTTCCCCATGTAAAATGCTTTTCATTTTAGAGAAATAAGAGAGCAATAGTCAACAGCATAACTTGTTAAGGGTTTGTTTTCTATGTGATAGGCTGAACAAGCATCTGTTACATCGGAATTTGAGAGCTACAAAGTCCGTGTTCATAATGTTCTGAAACAGCAAAAGAATAAATCTGCTTCTCGGACAGAGTCTGAAGGAGCCAAACAAGAGAGGTAAAACTAAAATTTCCATATGCATACAGAAAAATACAGATACTCAAAGTTATTGAGCTTGCCTTTGCTAATTTCTGACCCACAAGGGAATTTCGCTGATTGGCTCTTTGCTTCGATATGGAAAATATCAGAAGGGTGGCAGTGTGCTTCCCCAGTTACTTTGGCTTGAATTTTTTTTTTTTTTTTTGATTTTTTTTTTTTTTTTTTAAATCTAACTATGGCTCTGCCTAGCTGAACAGAAGAAATATCAATTTCTACCATGGTGGTACTCTGTTAATTTTTAATGCCTGGATTTATCTTTTTAACAGTTATTTTTGTGTAGATTACCTGTAGTTACAGCCAGAGGGGAAGTAAAGTGTTAGGAAGTTTCATAGGAATGTCATGAGCAGAAATTAGCCAGCATATTCTGTGTAGACTTGACATGTCATTTTCTCTGCCATGAAGTATTGTAACCAAGTGCCATTTGCAACTAAGAAGGAAAGAGCAGGTTGGTCCTGTTCAGCTGAGTTCACTTTGAACTTTTTCAGGAATGAGTGGTTTAGTGTACGTAAAGTTCTGGCTGCCAATTCAGTCATCAGTTCCTGCAGATTTATGAAATACTGTTGTTGAATCAGCTGCTGCATGAGGAAAGACTTGGAGGAAAAAGTTACACTTCCAAAAGGTCTCTGAAAATCCTTTTAAGTATAGTAATAAGACAAGTAAATTCAGATTCATTTTGGAAAGTGGCTCAATTAACTGTAAAAGTCGATCAATTTCTGTAAGTTACTGTTATAAGTCATTGTTGGCTGCCCTTGGTGACAGACTGGGTGTTTCTGTGTGAGATGTAAAAATTAATTTCTGACCATCTTCAAACAGTACCTACAATTGCAGCCAAAAATCCACCAGAGGGCGACTTGTGCTTTGTTAGAGGACTTCGGTTTTACAGTTGGTTTGGGGTTTTTAAAAACATTCCTCTCTTTGAAGCAAGTAAACTGCAACAGTTGCATTTCTCTGTCTCTCCTTTTTGAAGAATTTTAAGAAGTTCTAATATTGTTATTTTTTTTGTGAGAGAGAGTCACCTTGGAAACAAATCGGTCAAGTAATAAACAAATGGTTCCAAAGAAATTATTTATAAGTATCAGCTCTAAGATTAATGAGATATACAGTTCATGAGATAATGGAGATGCCTGCATATATAAATACAGAAAGCATGAAAAGAGAATGTATGTGACTTAAAACTCTTTCTTCCTTGTGTATCTGATTTTGATTTTTTTCTGACCAACTGAGTTTATCTTTTTATAAATTTAATGTTGCTTCCTAGTACTTTGCTCAAAATATACTCCAGCCATTTGTCCCCTGTATTTGGTCTCATTGAACTGTTGTGCATTTACTAAACAAACAAAAAAAAGCCTCTACCACTTATAAGAAGAAATCTTTTTTCCTAGCAGAATCCCACTTATCATTCTCCTTCTGTCTTGTCCCTCCAAACCAGCTTGAAGTAGAAAGTTATATCAGTTATTCCTTTTACCCCAATAGTTGCATTCCCAGCAGTTCAGATAGGATGTGGTAAACCTATTTGTACCTATTTTGAAACAGGATCAGAACTTTGCTAATTGCTTCTTCTGTAGTCACATTCTAAGATATTTTGGTCATGGTGCTGTATTGATTTAATTAATAAATAAGCAATTTGGATCAGATATCCAAAATGTTGTGGATATAGTATAGGTTCTGAATTATTCTGTAATTATTTTTAAATGTATGCCATGTATTTCTGGTTTTTTCCACATGCAGAGAACAGTTGGAAATGGTGATAGATCAACTTAAAGTTAAGCTGCAAGATGCTCAGCATAACTCACAGATGAATGCATCTGAACTCCAGGCACTGCAGTCTGAACACGACACCCTGCTGGAAAGGCACAATAAGATGCTGCAAGAGACTGTTGCAAAAGAAGCAGAACTCCGTGAAAAGTATGTTCTGCTGATGAACAGACACAGATATTTTGTGTGAACTTTAAGAACCGTGCATGTAGTGGTGTATAACTGTACTTCTCAAAGAAAGGGCATATTACTGAGAAAGTTAAAGGAATTTTCAAAAGGATAGTTTCTATTTTTCATGAGCATCAGAAGTTTCAATAATGAAAATGAAACAGTAGCTGATCAGAGAATTTGAGATTTCTGCAAGCTTTCTATACCTCTTAACCATCAGATTTAAAATTTAACATTTTTTAAGCACATTGACTATTTTAAAGTCCAATGCTTAGCACTGCATTTGTGTTTTTCTGCTGATCTAAATTTTAGGGATGTTTCCTATTGAAAAAATAAGATAGTTATATGCAGAGCAAACAATTTTACTGACAAAATATCCAGTCCTGTGCTCACCAACTGCCTTTCTTGCAGAAAGTACTAAAGTACTGGATTCTAAGTCTATGCTTGCCCCAGTCTTAATTTGCTGTTTCATTAAAAATGAAAGAAATCTGTTTAATCTGTATGACATTGCATGAGTACCTCATACTGGAGCTCCTCACACAGGGTCTTTCCCTTGTCTGTAGAGGGTACGAAGAAGTTCACATGAAATATTCATTAAAAATTACGGCTTGGTATTAGGAACTGTTGACTTCTTGTCACCATCTTTGTACAGTTTTATCTGTTCCTGGTAGCCAGATGATGGCTCACTGTAATCAACCAAATTATGTCCTGCATTTTTCTGGAAACAGCCCATTTTACAGTAGGTTCCCTTTATACCTGGAGAGACTGCTCTTTGACATGCTGGCTCTATTTTAGTCTTTATGCTTACAAGGGCAAGTCCTATTCACTTGTTTAATTGCTTGTGACAATTTTGTTGTGCTTCTGGAGTACCTCCAAACCAAAAAAATCCCCAACAATTGGTGAGTTACTGACATTTTTCTTGCTAACAGGTACGCTCTTCTGCCCTCTTCTGCCCTGAAAGTTGAAGTTTAAAAAATTAAACTTAGCTTCTTAGAAACCTGTGTTTTTAGAAGTCCTGCATATGTGTTTGGTAAATAAATGTTATAAGATATGGAGTAGAAGGTAAGTGACATGCCCTATATGACACTATAACCAGTCATGTTGCAATTCTAGAATTTAAGAAGGTTTAGAGCACAGTGTCTCTAATACTTAATTTTTTTTTTCCCAAATACGTCTGAATTTTATGTTCTAAAATAGAAATCAAGAGTTTCTATAGCACAGTGCATTCAAATGATAAGTAATCAGCATAACTTTTTCAGTCTTAGATTTTCCCTGTAGAAAGAGGAATTTAAATGGAAAAAAAGTGATTTTAAGATAATCATACACATGAAAATTGAAAGCTGCTTCATACTCTAAAAATTTTGAAATTTAAAAATTACAGTGTTTTGCTGTGTGTTTCTTACTGTTTGTGTGTATGCTGTTTCAGACTCTGCACAATACAGTCTGAGAACATGGTCATGAAAACAGAGCACGCGCAGACGTTGAGTCAGCTGACAGCCCAGAATGAAGCTCTCCGGAACAATTTCAGAGATCAAGTCAGGAACCTGCAAGAAGAGCACAGGAAAACAGTAGAGACACTTCAGCAGCAACTCTCCAGAGTAGAAGCTCAGCTCTTCCAACTCAAGAGTGAACCAAGTACTAGAGGTAACTTCCAGGCACAGTACCAGGGTTTCTTGAGTTAGTTACAAATTTGTGCACCTGAGTTTGAATCTAAAACCTGCTTACAGTGCGTGGTTCTGAAAATTACCAGAAACCTTTTCTGGAGACTCTGCAGCATGCCATATCAGTCCACAGATACCAAGTAAGGAACGTGTCTTTGTTATTACTTACTGTCCCTTCAGAATCTTAAGGTCCTTGAATGCATCGACTGAAAGCTGCTGAAAGAGATGGAAGGACTGTCCTGTGAAGAGTGGCTAAGAACTCTGGGTTTGTCTAGTCTGGAGAAAAGGAAGGAGGGGCAACCTCATCACTGTCTTAGAGATTCCCGAGGAGGGGAAGCAAAGAGGGAAATGCTGAGCTCTTCTCACTGGTACCCAGTGATAGATAGGATGTGTGGGAATGGTTCAGAGCTGCCCTGAGGGAGATTCAAACTGGACGTTAGGAAGTATCTCCTTGCTGATAGAGTGGTCAAACCCTAAAACAGCCTTCCTAACAAGGTGGCTGATGCCCCAAGCCTGTTAGTGTCTGAGGCATTCGGACAATGCTCTTGATAACTTTTGGTCAGCCCTGAAGTGGTCAGGCAGTTGGACTAGATGATCATTGTAGGTCCCTTCCAATCTGCATTACTCTTACCTATTCTGTGTCAACATTGTCAGACAGATGAAGGGAAATTACTTAGGTTGTCTTAGGTTTTGGAGCATACTGGACATCTGCCTCAAGTATGAGAGGTGAAGCTAAAGAAAAGTGTATTGAAAGCTGTTTCAAGAATGTTTGTTATTGGTATACTTGCCATTTGATCCCTCTTCTAATTTAAGATTTTACTGTCTTCAGGCTCAAGTGTTATTTTTGTATCTGTAAAGTTACTAACCAGGATGTAGTTGGACATTTGCCGTGCAGCAGTAATAGTTTAATAAGAAGTTAGTCTATTACTGAAGTAGAGGGTCGTGCACACAGTATTAAAACAGAAGACTTCATGCCTCCCATAGGACTGGTTGAAATAAAAGCTAATTCTGTTATGCCTTAAAAATATTTGTCACTCTGATCATAGGTACAACACATCTTCAGGGAGAGTTACACAAAGATTTCATAGTCACTGAACTAAAAATTTGCCAATTTTAGGTTTAGAAACAGGCTTTGATTGCAATGATCATTTGGAGGTGAAAGGCTGTATTTTCCTACTATAAATGTTATGTGTCTGGCTTTCTCTTTTTTCTTCACCTGCATTTTGAAGACTAGTTAATGTACTGCTTTTAGTCTGAGACAGTCACATCTGTGAAATAGCCCTCCCAATTTCATTCTGATGACAAACATCAGGAAGTATCTTTCAGGTCCAGCTGTTTCAAATCCCGGAACGAAGAACTTGAGAGAACGGAGAAACACTGACCTTCCTGTTCTCGATGTGCACACTGTAGCTAGGGAAGAGGGAGAAGGTATGGAAACAACAGACACAGAGTCTGTCTCTTCAGCCAGCACCTACGTACAATCCTTGGAACAACTTCTGAACTCATCAGAAGCAAAACCTGGTAGGTAGAATGTGGCTTTTAGAAGCACTTGCCCACATAAGTTGCAGAAGTTGCTTCCCTCGTGTTTTCATGCTTTTAGGTGCAAGACACAGGTCTGCTTAAGTGCCACTAAGTTTACACTGTTCTGAATTTCTGTAGGAGTTTTATTCTTGAATAAGGAATAAACTTTCTACCATAAGAGAAAACATTGCTACAGGTTTTAGTAATTTTAAAATGTTGTACTTCTGATTTTCTAAATGGAAAAGACTGGATGAGCAAGTGAGTGAATAGATGCAGAACTTTTTGTATTCTGAATGAGTCTGTACTAGGTACAATTAAGTGCTGATTTAACCTGATTAATGAAAGGATAAAATTTCTGTTTGTCTCAATGAGGCTAATTAGAGCAGGAATTTATTCATAGGTTTCTTTCAAGGAAAATTAAAGCCATCATGAAGAACAATCTTCAAAGAGTAGTCACAAAACCAGAAAAATACATGGTAGTATCTAATCATGATTTAAAAATCTACTGAACACTTTGTAGATAACTGTTGAAAATCTCTATCTATGGGTAGGAAACAAGAGATAATTAAGACCATATATCTTGATGTACTCTAGAACTGTTTTGCCAGTCCCCTTCTAATATATAAACAAAAATAGATCAGTAAATAGGCATGCAGCAGCAGCACTGATGCCTGTTATGTCTGCAGTCTGACTTTGCATGAATTCTGTTTATAAGGAACTACATTAATGAAGTCCTGATGTTAAGTTAGTATGAGGTAGATGCAAATGCTTTTCCCTTCTCTTAGTTTTCTTTCCCAATTAATTGCAGAACCATCTCAGTGGCAAGCAGAACTTACCAAGGATGAACTGATTCAGAAACTAAACACAACAGCGAAGAGTGCTGATCACTTGAATGAATTACTTCGTGAATCAGAAGCAACCAATGCAATCCTAATGGAACAAATAAAGGTTAGCAGACATGCAAGAAATGTAGCAGACATGCAAGAGATGTGAGGACAGCTCTAATTTCCAATCTGTTTCTTAGACCAAATATTTAACACCAAATATGTTTCAGAAAATCCCAGTCTATAAAATTTTGGTGATCAAAATTTAATTTTGTAGGAGCTTTTATTGCACGGGTCTAATTAGCATAACTAATAAGCACAACTGCTTCCAGAGTTGACTTCAATTTTTGGGTTTGGTTGGGTTTTTTTTTTTCACCACAGTTTCTACTTGGGTGGGAAGGCAGGGTGAGGGGAGGGGGAAAGGATTGTGGAGTAAAACCTTCTACAAAAAAGCCTCAAGAGTTCGTAGGTTTAATGTTTAGTAAAGGGGTCTCTACTGTATTCACTTAGGCAAAAGCAGTAAACCCCAAGGGAAGTATTGTCTGGTTTCTCTTCCTGTAACCTCTTTTAGCTGTCTTACTTTAAAAGAAGATATGTGTACTAATGTACAAGTTTGGTTTGATTGATGGCACCTCCCTGAGTTTTCTGAAGACATTTCTGAAGTTAGCATATTCCCTGAATATGCTTGACTTTCTTTTCTAAAATGTTTCCTAATGAATTATATCATCAGTTCTCTTAATTTATTTAACTGTTCCACTTTTACTACTCTTTATTGCTGAAATTGTTATAACTACTGCACAGATTTTATCAAAAAAGGTTATTTTTGATCAATAATAAGTTATTTCTGTACAACATTATCACATATTCAATTTTCACTGGATTTCTGTTCTGAATATGTTGTATGCACACATTCTTTTTGAAGCAGTATATGCAGTTCATTTATTAGGTCTTCAAAAGACCTTTGTTCAGTTGCTCATTGTATGAAGCAAACAATATTGCATATTTTTTCTCTCATCTGCAGCTTCTTAAGAATGAAATAAGAAGACTGGAAAGAAATCAAGAGAGAGAAAAGTCTGTGGCTAATTTAGAATACTTGAAGAATGTTCTATTGCAGTTCATATTTCTAAAATCAGGAAGCGAGAAAGAGCGGCTGCTCCCAGTAATAGACACCATGTTGCAGCTCAGCCCTGAAGAAAAGGGGAAGCTGGTTGCAATTGCCCAAGGTAGGTGGTATTCAAAATATTGTTACAATAAAAATGAGAAGTGGATATAAAGGCAACTGGAGTTCTGTGCTTTCTGTTTTGTAGACCTTTGAGGGAAAACAAAACTTAGCAACAGTATGCTAGCGAGCTAATCATAAAACCATTTTGCTTTGTTGGGAAGTTACTATTCAGTGTTCAGGAAACAGAACAAATACCCTAAAATATAAATAAAATTAAGGAAAAATATAATTTCTTCTGAAATATGCCCATTTTAGGAAGATTATAGTAAGTTGTAGAAATTTAACGTGTTCATGTTTTGAGTAGAGTTTAAAAAAATTTTTGTCAAAATAGAGGTTAATATAATTGAAATACTGACCTGGCAGATGTTCCAAACAGATAACTAAAGCGGTCCTCTCAAGGCAGTACTGCAGATCTAATATTAGTTTTTATATATTAACTTTAAAAATATCTTAAAGAAAACATGCTTTTTGTTCAAGAAATTAAGGAACTAGGGAAGGAAATAAAAAGAGTTAAGCATTTGCAAGAAATGAACCCAGGAGCTATGTGTATAATAATGTTCTGGCTCTGCTTCAAATACTCTGGGCATTTGTTCCCTTAAAACACTTTTTAAGGTATTGTTTGTCACTTCTCAAAAGCAGTAACTGTAGCTTCATGTACGTTATTAACAACAGACCTATACTTTATTTAAAAATTAATATAAAGAGTAAGCACCATGTGCTTATATTAAACACTTAAAACTTGTGAAAAAAATCACATTAAAAAGAGAAGCATTAAAGTACTGCATTCCATGATAGGCTGTGCATTTGGAAAAATTAGATGTTTTGATGTTGTTCTGGCCCTCTAATGAAGACTTGATTGAATTTTTGTGGAGAAAGGTGATAAATGGCCTTTTTTCAAACATCCTTAAGTACCCAAAGTAAAGTGGACTTGGTGATAAAATCCATGAACATATTGATGGCAGCCCAAGAGCGAGTTCCCTCCTCAACAGGTTTGAGGACAGCATTTGAAAACGGATAAAGGTGGGGAGGGGGGGCAAGGTCATGTAACCAAATAATGCAGTGTCTAACATAATAAACTGAAATGTTTTTCTTCCTCCTTCAGGTGAGGAAGAGAGTACCTCACGGCCCTCTGGGTGGGCTTCGTACCTCCACAGCTGGTCAGGACTTCGATAAAACAGTGGAAACATCGAATCTTTAAACACATTCCACAATTGCAAAAAAAATCTTATTGTAGAAAATCTGTTGGTGTTGTAGCGTTGAACTACAGGTTTTTATTTTTGTGTATTACTTTGAGTTTTCTAGGCTCTTCTAAGAAAGAAGCCCGCAGTAGCCCTGAAAGGTGGTTCTACATTATGCTCTGGCAACAGTGAACCATTTTTCTTGTAAATGTTAAAGCTGATGATAAGAACTATGAGAAATGACAAATTAATTGCAAATTGCCTGGAAACAGAATTTGAGAAACCTGTAATGGCTCTTTTGATATCATTTTAAAAACTTGATCTAATATATGAACTGGAATAACTAGACTTTAGATTTAAAGCATTTTAAAGGGTTTACAGTTGCTTTCACATATTGTTGTCAGCTAGCTAATCTATATGGTTAGTGTTATACTCTGCATGTTTTAGAAATTAATTTCCTCACTGGTGATGGTTACAAAATGTAAGATAATTAAGAAACAGAAAGGGCATTTTCTGAACTAAAGTTTTAGTCTTTGTTAATTTTTTTTTTTTGCAAAAGCTAGATTGAAATATCAAGATGATGGTTCACAAAATGTAGCGGGTGCATAAATCTCTATGAAATACAATACTTGGCTCACCTGGGCATGGTACTGTAGTAGAGATTAATGACATTTATGGAGGTCTTAGGATAAGACTCAGAGGTCCTAAGTCAGCTGAAGCTGTTGGAGAAATGGCTTAAGCTATGGCTTTTTAACCTGAAGTCGGAAGTTTGTGGAAAAGATCAAGAAGAAATGTTCCATTACTATAGCGATATCCGTACTTAGATGAAAAGTCTACCCATACTGACTTAGTCATATTGAAGACACTAAAGAAAGAATCAAAATACAGAGGTCAGACTTCTAGCATTAACTTCTAAGAGAACAGGATGGAGCTTTTATCAATAGATGCATTTTTTAAATGGTCTGATGGCTGAAGGTATTACACCCTTCTCTCACGTATCTGTGTGTGCACACGTTATTCACACAGATCTTTTGCACAGATGAGATAATCTCTGTTCTGGGTTACTCAACAGAATGTTATGGTTTTCTTGAGAAAAATAAATCTTTACCATCTCTACTTCTCTTATCAACACAGCACCTTTTTTTACTTTCAATTCTCTTCTCCCCTTTACAGTCCATACTACCTTTCACCATCTTAATTTATTTTTAAGTTATTAAAATGCATACACATGTGTTTAAATCCTGTTTGCGTTTCAACCAGAGTCTTTCCATACTTTTCACTCATATTTTCATGCTCTCTGTGCTGTTACAGAGAATTATTCCCTGGTACACATACCAATACTAAATACCATTCTTCCTTTCCTACCTTAGTTGAGGCTCTGAGAAAATGATGCTTGTTCCTTTAGTGTTGCCTTATTTGGGGCTGGGATTAATCTGGACATAAGAAAGTCAACACGTTGAGAATAAACGTGTTCAGTTAGTGTACTTTTGGTTTAATTTTTTGCTTCTTGTATATATTTCAGTACACAATCAACAAAGCTAATGGGCTTTATTTAGGTATTTAAATTCCTTTTCATCTTAGGCACTCTTTTTTTTTTTACTTCCCCTCCAATATGTGTTTTAACTGGAATCCTTATGGTTTGTGCTACCAGGGGAAACATTCTCTTTCAGATCACAGAACTGATGGTAAGTGGTAGTGTGAGGGATGAGCCTTTTAGATGTCTGTAGATATCAAACGAGGTTAGCTTAGGCTTTCTTGTATTGGCCTTTGGAAGGGTTTACCATATCTTTAGCATCCACAATTTGCATCAAATCTCAGATGTTGAGTTCTAACTCTGTTCACAGCTGGGTTTGGTTAATGCCATTCAAAGGAATACCAAAACAGTATAAAAATAAGTGCAAGTCATTCTCCTGCTGTGATTTCAACAATGGAAGCACATGAGTAGAAGAGTAGAGCTTTTTCTTACTTAGTTCACACTCCATTTGCAGCTGACCTGATTTAATCTCTGCTACTGCTGAAGAGCTGTGACAAGTTCCTCTTAAAATGCACATATTTCAGAACTGTAAATTATTTAACATTGTAAGCTGTGAATAAATGTATGCAAGTAACTTGTATCACTGGCTGTATATTAAATACCGTTTGCTTATTGACTTCTTTCAAGTCTGAGTTGCATGCTCACTGTTTTTAGTAAAACTTGAGTACTGTACTTATGAATGTAGTGAACAACTTGCATTACTTTTTTTTTTTTTACAATGGAAGATTGAGATCTTAATTAATGTAAAAGTATTCTAATAACTGTTACTAAACTGTATTCTGTTGCTAAGATTGTCAGGACTTACCTTTGTGGTAAGCAAATATATCAGAGTTTAATAGACATTTGCAGTAAATGGCATAGAAGAATGTGAACTGGAAGCAGGATTATTTTGCATAGAAAACTTTTTATATGTCATATATTTGCATTTGTAATGTATAGCATTGTAGCTGTGATTTGCTTTCAAAAAGCAGTTTGAAGTTTTAACTAGTACTGCTGCTTCTTGATATTCTGTGGTGCTCATTTTCTGGAAGAGCACTGTGCTAATGTTGCTTTCTGGTTCCTTTTGTTTTCTTTACAGTGCCATGTTTGTTAGAATGTTTCCTAGAAAATGTCACCCTTGCCCAAAGAGTTTATAAGCTTAGGACCACTTTTTATCTTCTATCAGCCTGCCTTCAGCCCAAGTCTAAGGAGGGCATAATAATAATAATAATAAAGATTCTGCTGTCACTATGCAGAGAATATTTATTAATTAAAAACCAAAAATGGGAATAATTCAGAATTCCCAGACCTGCACGTGCACTGCGGCTGAATTTTTAACTACCTAATGCTGACTTAGAAACAGGTTGTATACCTTTCATTATCCCTTTACCCAGGAGGGAGACTCATCTGTGCAAGCAAAAGTGCTCCAGTTGAAAGACAGGATGACCAGAGCTTGTCAGGCTGTTGTGTAGATGTGGCCAGTTGTAGTTGGCGTTCAGGATGGCCAAAGGGAACCCATGTTAGAAATGATACACGGGAAAGTAGAGTTGCTGTTTTCTTTCGTGACCCTCCCTCCCCAAAGTATAGCTGTGAGACTACAGGGTCAGATAATTTTCTAAATTTACATTTTCCCTTGACTACCTCCCTCCATTCCTTTGCTTTGATAGAAGATGATATATCATGGAATTGTGGAGGAATGCTTAAAAACTCTCCTTAGTTTGTACTAAGTGGCTTTGAACCACCTAGGCTTCATTTGACTTATGCCTTGGCTTCACCCAGTGCACCAATACTTCCTCAACTACCTGCTACTTCTATTATTACTGGTACTATAAAAATTTCTCCCTTAGGAGCCTTGCAAATGGCAGTCACCACCCACAAGCTGAGAAACCAAATGTATGAAGAAGTTAAAATATTTTTGTTGTAGTAATTTCAGAACTGTTAGTCTGGATAGATAAGTGTTTTGGTTGGAAATAATGTTTTTGATGGCCTTTTCATGTGACCATCACTTCAATAAAATTAATCTTTACTCAACAGAGTGGCTTTCTTTTTACCTGAATGCCTATTCTTACCTATGAAAATGTTACTCAGCTGCAAGGTAGAAAACAAGGGGATGATTACCAATGTATTAAAGATCTTTATGGATCTAGTATAGTATCCACCGTTTTTACTTTAGAAGATGATAACAGCAATGGAGTCATCTGGATGAATGGAAAAGAAATTGTTTTGTTATGGGGGGGTAACATTTCTTTTTTTAAAAAGGCTCATTTAAATTACTTCAAATGTGTTCCTAGATTGTTACCAGCAATCTGACAATATCTGACATGAAGGAGAGGAGCTAATAATGTCTGTGTTAAAAGGATTGCACTTAGTATGTTTATTTTAAGTACTAGCCACCTAATAAATCGGCACCCCCTTCTAATAGCAGTGAACTTTGAATGACCTCTTCCCTAATTCTCTGTGATAATTTTTCTTTTATCTGCATAGTTGTCCCAGTGCAAAGATTAGATGTTCTGTGGATGAAGAGGGAGGTGGTTGGTTTGTTTGCTTGATTTAAGTGAGTTTGGTGTGTTTATCTTCTTACCAACCATTTTTCTTAGGCTGTGCTTATTATACAAATACAAGGTCAGGGAGGGGATCTTTAGATGTGAAAACATAATAAATGGATATAAGAGTCAAAAAGGAGGCTGATACAGTCAACTGCTAACAGCTTTCATGTAAATATATATGCTATGGGGAAGGGAAATAATAATCTGCTACTTTTTAAACTGAATTTGATTAAAATTTGTCATATGGTTGTGCAAGGTTGAGAAGGTGTGTCTTAGATTCAAGAGATTTCTTACTGTCCTATGTTCCTCAGGCTCATCCTGAGGATCTAGGCTGGACTGAATAATGAAAACTGAGGATAGTAAAACAAAGAGTAGAAATGTGCATCAGTTACTGCTCCAACAATTCAGTACCCCTTGGTATTAGCAAATTGTTTATTTTTTGCTGTCAGTTAAATGCCTGAAGACTTCTTAAGAATCCAAGGTGAATGTAATCAGTGTAAAAAACAGTATGCTGTTAGGGCATGGGCACAGTCCCAGTCCTCTTGAAAGTGTTTTAAATTCATAGACAGTGGATAGCAGCTGTATATGAGTACAGGATTTAAGCAGGGTTTATTGTTTCATTGCTTGAAAATCAAAGCTTGTTCTGAGAGCACTCAGACTGTTTCCAGAGGGGAGGTACATATCAGCTCTTGGATCTCACCCTTTGCACCACGCAGAGGATCTCAAATATAAAAACCATAGAAACCATTACAGAGCTCCAGAAAAAAGCTTTTACTTAAATACTGCTTTACTGTTGTTATTGCCCTTTGTGGAGTTACACTGCTGATGCTCAGTGTTACTCTTGCCAAGGGAGAACGCCAATCCTATCAGTTTGGCTTTAGCACCCAAATATTTATACGGACTCGGTAAAGCTCCTCTCACAAGAGGTCACAGCATTTACTTGAACCTGACGCTGCAGCAATCCAGGTGAAGCTGCCTTTGCAGGGGGACAGGCGGATGGTCCCTCCGCTCCACCGGCAGAGGGCTACAGCCTATGGAACAGTGGAAAGAAAAGCAGCTGGTGGTGATAAACACTTAAAACAGATCACGTTGTTGATGTGGCGGCTCTCCGTTCCTGCCCTAACATTCCCCACCAGCCTTTCTCTTGGAAACCGGTTAAACCAGTTGTTTGCAGGAGTAGTGGGGGATAGTGGATATATCAAATGTATCTTGCAGGTGGGGGATTTTCAGAAAACACAGAAAAGCTAACAATAGTTTTTATAACATTCTAGAAAGGAAAGGAATTGCAGTGACAAAAAGCTTAAAAGAGAAAAATTACACACTTATATGAAAAATATGATAATACTATGATAGCCAAAAGTCATTATTTCTTAAGAGACCTGTTTTGTGGTGCTGCCATCAGCTTTTTCTTTAGCCATTACTGTGTCTGTCCAATTACTGACCTTGTCACCAAGCAGAAATTTATGCTGCTAAATATGGAATTTTAATGATCAATTTTGCAGGGAGTTGATATTGATCTATAAAAGTAATATCTCTGTTCTTGCACAGTCTCCTTCCCTCTTTCAAGAAATGGTGACACCAAATATACTATGTGTGTCTAAAATGCATGAAGCAGAAATCTGACTGCTTTTACAAAAAATAATTTGTTACTTATTAATTTGTTAACAGCTTTGCCATGAATATTTAAAAGCTGGACACTCCGTGTTCGAAAATAATTCATACTTACCGGTCAAAGTTTCCTTCACTGTTGCTTTAACTTCATATCTTTGGAGGTGTGAACATGAAGAACACTGACCCAGTTTACAATTTAATTCCATTGACTGTATTAAGATAAAGAACCATGTGACTGCTCTGCTAATAGGCACTCAGAGTCAGGGTAGGCTTAGATTGAATATTAGAAAGAAATTCTAACTGTGAGGGTAGTGAGGTACAGGAACAGGTTGCTGTCACTTACAGTCACAGAATCAATTATTTTGGAGAAGACCTCAAAGATCATTAAGTCCAACTGGTAACCTGGCATTGCCAAGTCTACCTCTAAACCACTGCCAGCTGCAGTACAATAAATTTGGAATTTCAACAGTGATGGAAAATGTAAAATGCTCTGGAAACAGAACATCAAAAGCATATGGCTACTTAAAACTGCATTTTTATGCTAGTCTAGCAGGGAGAGATAGGAGGGAAAAAAAAGATGGATTAATTTTGTGATTAATATGCTGGTCTGGAGACATGGAGTCCAAATTCCCTGCTTTGCCACATGCTTCCTTAGTGAATTTAATTTCAGTTTCTCTGTCTCTGTTTTCCGACTTGGCTGCTGGAGATAATGGCACTTCTCCACCTGATGCCAAGTAAATTAGCAGCATAAAGTTAAACTCTGTGATGGGTTTGTAAGCAGAAATAAGGAAGCCATATTTTTTTTTTAAACTGCATAGGAAGAAAATGGTTGTAGCCTTCATTATACTGGAATGGAAGGGGTGATCTTTTGAGTTTGTGGTGTGTTTGTGAATCCTATTAAACTATTTGCCTAAGTATTCCGGACTGAATTTTACAAGATAATTAGAATGCCAGCATGCTGCAATACTAGGTAATGGACAATTAATAACAATTAAGAATTGTTATTTCTGTTGTACAGCAAGACACAACAAAAATTTAAATAGGACCCCAAGGTGGAAACTTGCTGCAAAGAGCACAGAGCCTGGGAAGGCAATCTGTGAAACTGAATTCCTGGCTTCTCTTCATACAGCGTTTCCAAAAGCTGCTGCTACTTAGTGTTTGGCATAAGTACATGTTTGGGGGATGCACTCCAGCTCTCTTTGAGAATGCCTTTGCTACTTCAAGATTATATTACTAGCAGACTGGGCTCTAGGGATTTCATCTTTAAAAGCACTGGAAAACTGCACATGGTGCAATTTACTTGCCGTTAAATCTATTAATGTGCTCTCCAAAGGAAGTGCCATAACGGCTGCACTCGTTGGCTGGCACTGACTGTTAATTATTGCCAGAATTTACTGTTTTGGAGTTTGCTGCCCTGGTAGTCATAGGCCTGCCAAGCCACCTCCCCCCCAGTTTCAGGCTGTGCTGGTCAGAGGTGCTGCTCCTCAGCTGGGCTCAGCAGCCAGGAACAACTGTCTTGTCCAGCTCCCCAGGAGGACTTGCAATGGGAGAGGCCCCAAAATCCTTGCAGAAAAACTGAGGTTAATTAAAGACATTCATGAAGGTGCCTACAAGTAATGGCAGACTGCCCAAAGCTGATTAGAAAAAAACAAAAAGATTGTATTACCTTCATCTGGCACAGAATGAGTACTTACTTATTTAGATGATGTAAGGAAGCTCTGTTGACAGACTCATTAAAATGAGTGGGTGGTTTGGGTTTGTTTTTATTTTGTTTTGGTTTTTTGGGGTTGAGGGTTTTGGGTTTTTATTTTTTGGGGGGGGGTATTTGTTTTTTAATATATTTACAGATTGGTTGAGGTTTGTAGGTGCCTCTGGAGGTCACTTGTCCAACCTCCCTGCTCAAGCAGGGCCTCTTACAGCTGGATTCCCAGGACCATGTCCAGACAGCCATGAGATATCTTCAAGGATAGAAGCTCCACAGCCTCCACAAGCAATCTGTGCTGGTGCTCAGTCACTCTCACAGTGAAAATTTTCTCCCTGATATTCAGAGAGAATCTCCTGTATTTCAGTTTGTGCCCATTGCCTCTGGTCCTGTCACTGGGCACCACTGAAAACAGACTGGTTCTGTCCTCTGTGTACCCTCCCTTTTCAGGTATTTTTATTAATTTATAAGATCCCTCTAAGACTTCTCTAGGTTGAGCAGTCCCAGCTCTTTCAGTCTCCTCATAGGAGAGGTCCCTTAGTCATCTTAATGGCCATTCATTGGACTCTTTCCAGTATGTCCATGTATCTCTTGTACTGGGAAGCTCAGAACTGGACCCACCCCTCCAGGTGTGGCTTCACCAGTGGTGAGTAAAGAGGAGGGATCACCTCCCCCTCTTCTGGCATACTATTCCTTCCCTTTCCAACTGTGTGCTTTATTTCCCTCTTTGTGCAGAATTGTATTCTCTGTGATGCTAAAGTTTTGCTATGTTTGGTTCCTAAAGTTGGCAAGCAAAACTGAACCCTGCCAAGGAGCAAAATAACAAATAAACAAACAAAAGTCCGCCAGACAGTCTGATGTTTTTGTGTTTTTACAGTTGTAGTTCTCTCTAGAACCATGTTCGTGGCCCAGCCATCAAATATCTTTTCTGTATTACAGTCATGAAAATTTACATTATTTTCCTGGTTCTAATGGATACCAAAGTATATGTACCTCATGTACACATAGTTTGAATTATTCTTGTGTGCTTACTCATACCTGTCCATGCTGATTTTGACTGGATTAACGTATTCCCTGAGTTATTGTCTTCTTGGAGCCCATATAGAGACTTCCTTAATCCTGGCAGGCAAATATTTGCATTTTTCATTCCACCACACCACTTCCTTCTTCTGATATTAAGGACAGCAATAAGTGGTGATACAGACACCCTAATAATCCCACATTTTCTGTTACGCTCCTCTCAATTGTTCATTTGTCCATACATCCCTGAAACTGGTATGGTTTGGAATGAGATCTTTTCTCTCCAAGAAAAGCAGGAGGTTTGGCCCCAGGTTTGGCAGCGCTGGTGTTGAAGGTAACTTACTTGCACTTACTTTCTAAACACGGGGTAGCTGAGCATAAACAACGTGCTGGCCTTTCTCCACGCAATTGCTTATTGGTACTGTTACATTTTTAAATAATACTGATTAAATACTTACTCTTGCTCCAGTGAACTCTCACCTAAGCGTATCTGGTGCCCTAAGGTGAGGCGACAGCTCTCTTGCTACAAATAATCCCGTACAACGCAACCACGCATAGGAAACAGTGAAAATATTTGGAATTGTTTTGACAGCAATTTTCTGTTCTGGAAAAAAAAAATAATTGAAATAACAGCAGCAGGCGGTCCCAGGAGGCACCTACTTCACGTAACTCTGCGGGGCGTTCTGGCCGCCGCCGCGCCTCCGGCTGGGCTGGCAGAGGAGGCGAGAGATCCGATCCCGCGGGGCTGCTGGGAAGCCTCCGGGGGGCGGTGGGACCCCAAGTTTTGTCGGGGACGTCCCTCGGTTGGCGGTGCGAGGGCGGTGAGGGCGGTGAGGGCTCCGCGGGCCGGGCGGGGCCGGGGCGGGTCCCGGCGGCGGCGCGGTCGGAGCGCGCCCCCCGGCGGCGG
>JAWWLV010000001.1:90301129-90321269 GCA_035041135.1 Platyrinchus mystaceus
TGCATTTCTAGTTGTATGGAAAATCCCTCTGCTTGGAGAAGATGAAGTCTTATACAATTCTTTGCACTCTTCATGTTCTCTCTCTCCCAAAATAGGTGAGAGAAGGGCAGGAGAGGGAAGGCACACAGGGTGAGGTTGGAGGGCAAATGGGAAGAACAGAACGAGTTGTCAGTGCTATATGGACATGGTAATAATTTCTGTTTCTTGAACAGTATGCAAACAGGTCAACCAGTATGTAATAAAAATCTTAAAGGCAGTTTCGTGTTGAAACACAGATGTATTCAAACTGGGGACCCAGGTGATAATATGAAGGAAGTTTAATAATCAAAACACTTATTCATAGGTAGGGTATTTGAATGGAGAGCCTGCAGTCTCTTTCTGAGCCTATTAAGTACTTTGCAGTCTTGTGAGAGACTGTACTGAGAACACTTAAAATTTTAAAGGATGACTCACTGTATTTTCCCCTCCAAACAATTACGCTGTTTCACTGAGCTCATCTTCACTGGTGTGGTATGTAATAACTTGTTTTTCCTTCTGCTGCTGCCTAAATGTATTCCTCTAGTAGTGTTCTTAAACGTAAAGCTTTTTTGTGACTTTTTTTTAATGCTACAGTTGTTAGTAACTCAGAAGTTCCTAGCTGCATGGAGGATTGCCACAGGTAACATAGTTCTGTGCAGCTTCTTAGTTTGAGCATCGAGTAAATGGCACTTGAAAGAAATCCAGTCTTTGCAGCAAGTATGTTTTTCTGAGTTTTCACTCAGGTTGGGGCAGGCATTTATGCCCCAACTCTCCTTTGTGCTCCATGGTCCAGCCCTGACAAGGTGGGCAAGTCCAGACAGGCGTGACCTTGACTGATCCTTCATCCAGAGAATCCTGAGTTGGCTCTGAGATTTAAAGACAAAGTTAATGTCCACTGATTCTGTGGGTGCCTGGGCTTCCTTCACAAGGCGAGCTGCTGCCATCATCTTGCGAAGGCTGGGGAGTGGGGCAAGCCCTTGAAGTGCCCTGGTGAGACACTGGCAAGTTATTTGGTATCACTGGGAGGAGAGGGGGAAGGAAATAAATTATATCCCTGACTCCTAATGGATGAAATGGTGAGTGGTGAAAGGAAGGGAGATGAGACAGGAGGGAGGCAGAGCAGCCAGCAGCGGCCAGCTGGCCCAGGGTCGATGGCAGCATGCCTGGGAGGGAGATCCCTGGGTCCCTGCCAGTGAGTTTGGGAGGAAAGCAGCTACCGATGGTGTTAGTCAGTGTGATTGTTGAGTGCTGTTCAAAGGGCAGGAGCACTTTGAAGAATTGGACATTATCTCATTTCCTCTTTCACATAACCCCAAGGACAAGGGAGAACATTAATGAAACCCTGGAGGTGAATGGAGCCAGGTCCAGGCTGAAATGTGTAAAGAATTTCTCACAAGAGATTTGTCTTTTTGGTCCTTTTGTACCACTCCACAGGCACCTTCCTGTTTGCATGTTGTTTATTTTCCTCTGGCTGTCACTGTTCCTGTTTAATCCTTAAAGATAAAAATACGCGTTGATGCACGTGGTGCCAGCAGTAGTACTGAATGGGTCAGAAACTGCTGTGATATCTGTTAGGGATGGTTTTTCAGAGCTCAGGTAAGAGGCCTCAGAAGACATGCAGAAGTGTGACCACAGTTTTATATTTGAAAACGGTGGCAAAAAAAAAAAAGCTCAGACAGCCTAACTGTGAACCTAGCGAGGCGTGAATGCAACTAACAGTCAATATACAAGCATTTACTGAATAACACAGCATTAGAAAAGCCACATGGATTTCTGAGAACAGATCATTTCAAAGCAGCTCATTTTCCACCTCTGTCAGATGAGCATGCCTCATAGACAGAAAGCAGGGAATAAATGAGTTGTATGTGCTGATGCTATCTTGCACAAAATTTCATAAGCAAGAGAAAGAGGCTTTAGAGTTAGAGTCATGGTGATTAACTTTGTTGAGCACAAGCTTCTCCTCCTCCATGTATCCACCCATCTGCTCTTGCCACTGGTTTGTTGCTGTCCTAGACCAGTCACAGAAGTGCTGCTGATAGCTCTTCCCATTCCTTCATCATCCCCTTGGAAGGTTGTATTAGTTTGGACTCAGTGCTTACTTTCACTGCTGTTGACCTTGTTCAAGAGAAGCACATAGCAGCGTGGAAATGACAGTCTGGGTGAAATTGCCAGAAGGGAGGTGTGCAGCTACTTGATAAAAAGCATTTCGGCAGGAATTCTTGTTTTGACACACAGCCACCAATAGGACCTCCCCCTACCAGCACCTACCTGACACCACCTTGCAGGAGTTCCCTTCTCTCCCATTCAGTGACTTGATTAGTGATCCGGATGCTGCAGCTCAGAGTTGGCTTACGAAGTTTGTGGGTGTCCTTGACTTGGAGGAACCTCTAGGGGTACAGGAGATGAATTTAAAATGATCTTTGCAAACTGGAGAGAGAGGCTCCATGATCAAGAAGTTGAAATTTTATGAAGAGAAGTGTAAGGAGTTGTACTTACAAAGGAGAATTCAAATGGCTGTGGACTAGGCCATTTGGAGGATGCATTGATATGGTGTCTTATGATGTGCCTGCAGCTTAAAACAGATCTTATTTTGGAAATGCTGTGTGCAAAATATAAAGAAAGGTCGACCTAGATTATTTTGAAGAGACTGTGTATTCATTACTGAAGAAGCCTGAGAGCTGTTGTCCTGCCAGAGGAGGATAACAAAGAGGCCTTGTTAAAGCAACAAAGCACTTGAAGATTGTAAAGTGTGCAGAAGCCACTGGCTGGTACGTGCTGCTTTACTGGAGTCTAGGAACATGGTTGTATCCATGGATAGCAAATGTATTTTGGTGGTGACCTAGTGCATCTGTAGTCTCTGTAAGTGAAATAGAAGGAATATGATAGTCCAACCCAGGAATTAGAATCAGTTTTTTCTCCAAAGCATTTCTGCTTAGCGTGCGCTCTTCTGCCAGAAAGGAGATGGGTACAGCAGGATCGGTAGGTGAAATCAGAGGTCCTGAAATGGGACCCATGCCCTGACATATCTTTGATGAGTGTGTGTCAGTTTGGCATGAGAAGTACCCATGGCTGTGCTAGCTGTGCAACAGGGTGTGTGCATGTCCCTGCATGTCAGCATGCAGCCTTCAAGGAACCTTCCAGCTCTTCTGGGCAATATGTAGCCCTCTGGTTTGTCTTCCTCCATCACAGGTGCTGCAGAGGAGGAGGCTTGGCAGAATGGCAGGGACAATGTCTTCCCTCTGGCTATGGAGATCCTGGGGTTACGATCTAGTCCATGTGGCTTTGGCCTGTCCAGATGAAATGATAACAGTGGCCAGGACCACGGGCAGACTCAAAGTAGATGAACATTAATGTGTTTGGGATTCACGAAGTAACCAGTGAGTAGTGTTTATTAGTTTTGGAGCAAATCCCATTATTTAACTAATGAAGAAGAGAAATGCTGCTTTTACTTCTTACAGTAGTACTCTTGTGGAAAGGTCAAGCCTTTGTCCTTTTATTCCTAAGCACGTTAGAGGAGAGGAAGCTTTTGACAGCTCCCAACATCAAATACTTCCTCTGATCAGCTGCTGCAACTCCAGTCCTGCAGTGCTGGGTGTGCCATCTGCTTGTACCCAGCACTTGGGTCCCTGCAAGCCTGTTCCTGCTCCAGTGAGCATGCCATTGGACCTAGGAGAGGACAATTAGCAAGGAGAGCGGGCCTAGTGTTGCAGTTGGTGTTTCCCATTGCTTCTTGGTGAGGAGCCCTGAGCCAAGCAGCATGGTTCATCCTAGGGCACTGCTCCAGGACTGTCTCAGGTGTAGCAGTCAAAGGCTGTATTTAAATATTGCAGTGAGTTCAAGAGAAGAGAAATGACTGACTGTACTCTTGTCAGTTGAGAGCAGGTTACTTTTATTGGTGCGATTTCACAGAATCATAGAATGGTTTGGGTGAGAAGGGACCTTTAGAGGCCATCTAGTCCAATCCCCCTGTAATAAGCAGGGACATCTTCAACTCCATCAGGTTGCTCAGAGGTCTGTCCGCTCTGACCTTGAATGTTTCCAGGTATAGGGCATCTATCACCTCTCTGGGCAACATGTTCCAGTGTTTCACCTCCATCATAGTGAAAAATTTCTTACTTGAATGGCTGCAATTGTGATTTTTTGCCTGAACCTGAGTCAGGCTGGCTCGGACGTCCAACTTTGATTTAAATCAATTTGTTGTTAGCCTTTGATGGCTTGGGGTCAGATTCTCTGAACGGCAGCTGTGACGACACTGAAAGGAAGGACTGCAAGGGGAATCCCACGGGCTTTTTTGGGATTTTTTTCCTCCTTTCCTTGTTTTGAACACGCTTCTCCTTTATAGCCTGGTGATGAGGGGCGGGTTCGGCGGGAGGTCGGGGCCAGGCCAGGCGGGAGGCGCTGCGGGGAGGCAGAGCCCATGGCGGGAGGGTGTCGTGGAGAGGCGCCTGCTCGGGTCGGAACGCGGCTCTCCGGCTCCTCCTGCCGATGGGAGCGGAGCCAGGCCGGGCAGCTCACGGCGTGGTCCCGGGCACGGCCCTGGGGCGGTGGGCGGCTGCAGGCGGGGGCTCCTCCTGCAGGTCGGTGCCCTCCGGCTGTCGGGCAGGGATACAAATACGGATATATCGTTTTCACAAAGATCCCTAGTTCCAATGCACCCGTGGCCGGCTGCCCCCCCCCCATCCCGCTGCCCTCCCTCCTCCCCAACTCTCAGGGTTCGCCACTGCAGCTGCACACCTGGAAGGAGCGATGTGTCTGCCAGGGAACATGCCCTGTGCCACTGTGCAGGATCACAGAATGTTTTGGGTTGGGAGGGACCTTATAGACCATCTAGTTACTATGGGCAGGGGCACTTTCCATTAGACCAAGTTACTCAAAGCCCCATCCAGCCTAGCCTTGAACACTTCCAGGGACAGGGCATCCACAACTGATTGAGGGTGCCCACACTGAGGGAACATCTCACTTTTGCTGAGATGGAGGGATGCTTCCTTTATTTTGCTCCCTTGTGCTGGGTATGGTGCCCATTGGTTCTTGACCCTGCATCAGCTGCTTTCACTAACACCCCTCCCTCCCCAGTCCGGCCTTCTCTTGGTTTGGTGCCTTGGAGAGGTTGGGAGAGGCCTCTTGTGAGAGCAAGAGATGGGCCAAAGGAGGGTGCTGCTCCTTGTGGTTGGGGTGGAGATGAGGGAGGAACGAGTGTGTGGGGAGGGGGAATGAAGAGCACCGGAAGGAGAAAAACGGAACTTGGCAGTGAGATCTTAGATCAGTTCAGCCATCTCCTGTATACGCCCTCAGCAAACTGGAACAGCTGAGGCATGAGTACATGTTTCCTTCTGCTTATTTTGCTTTGGGGTTGGTGATTTCAGGGGGTGACTAGGCAGACAGCTGCAGGGTGTGACTGTCTGGCTTCTCAGTGAGCTCCTGGCAATGCATGCACCTCGAAGGTCTCCTTGCAGAGGTTTACCCTTGTTGCCCAAAGCAGAGAGGACACACAGACTTGACCAGGAGCTGCAGTGTTGAGCATCCTGGAGCAGCTCTGGCTGTTCGTCTCTGTTCTCTTTCATGGTGGCCTGCTAGAGGAGCAAAGAAAAATACTGTGCATCTGTGGAAATGTGGGTCTGAACCAGTGCTTCCCTCCTGTAGTCAATATTTGCTTGTAGAACAGCTTTTTGGTCTAATTTCATGCCTAGCCGAAGTGCAGCCCCCATTCTGTTACCTCAGGACCTTGATCATCACTGCAGAGCCACAGCTGCAGGATCCGGGTGTCAGAACCCAGCTGATGGGCTTGGCTGGACCGTGTGACTTTGTCTGGAGGTCTTCGTGTGACTCTTCCCTGCACTTCCTCTAACACCTGGTCTGGGCAACCACAGACCACAGTGATCTGTCAGTGCTTATGAGTGTTGTCTCTGTAGGGCTGGCCTTGTCCTGCTCTCATTGGCAATAATTTTGTTAACAAGTTTTCTTTTAGCACAGCTCCTTTGGATAACAGGTTGGTGGTACAGTATAGCCACCTACTGCAAAGTGAACAAAACTGAAAAACGTGGCATAGCCAGGCCAAACTGGTTAATTCACTACTCAAACATGCTTTTTATCACTTTAAAGTGTTAATTGAAGAGTTAATACTTGTTCTCCTAGTTCCCTTTTAACAGATGATTATTCACTTTCTCCATGAAGTGTTGCAGCTTTTACCATTATCATGAATCACCAAATTATCCTTGCCTTCCTATAGAAGGGGAACTGCTGGCATACGAACAATATATGAAATAACATGCGTTGCAGCAGTAACTGAGGCTTCTTATGTATACAACTGGTTTGTTGTGATTTTCTTCATCCTTGAGAACAAAATGGTCTTACCTTGACATTTGCCACATTGTTTTGAGAGACAAAGCTGTAGTGCATTCTTTCTCCTAGGATAATAACTGTCCAGTGATAAGTTTAACAAAACTTTGCAGCTGCTTTTGTATTTGAAGGGCCTTTGGGGGAATAGATAAGAAGTTCAAATGAGGAAGCACTATGTGGTGGTATGGGAAACAGCAGCCTGGAAAGATAATTTACATTGTAGTTTGTTCACAGAAAAGGGTTGGCGATAATGTTAAGTGGCCTGAAGACAGAAATAGGAGCAAGAAACAGGATGTAGAGAGACATGAAGGGAAAGCAAAATGAGGCTCTGTTGGTACAGCATAGCATTATTTTTTTTATATGGTGAAAGCAAGTCTTTAGGAGACTTTCCTGTCTGTCCGTTCAGGAGGCAGTCTGGCAGTCATGCTTCCACCACCAGAAACTTTAACTGCTAGGACTGAAGCCTGAAGCTGTACTGCTCTAGGAGCAGAGGTGGGGCCAGGGTCTTCCTGGAGGCATTTTTGATGGCTCCTGCAGAGATCGGGTTGTGGCCTCCTTTCTGTGTCAGTAAGCAAAGTTTCAGGCTCTGCTTGTTACAACTCTGTGTAGCAAGTGGCGGGGGAACATTGTTGGTTCTGACGATATTGCTTCTTCAACCTGCAAAGGATTGCCGGGGGCCTTTGAGACGTGCCACGGATTCAGACTGCTTTAAGAAAACTTAGTTTGAGCCTCTGTCCCTACAAGAGACACAGCTTAATTCTTGTTTGGCTGTGCTGTCTGATCACCCTGACCTGCCCTAGGAGGTGATGGTTATTTTCTGTTTCCAGTTAATCCTTGTCCTGGGCTGAGGTTGTCAGAGATGGCAAACGTCTTCCAGGAGATGGTGTGTGAAACTGTCTGCCGTCATCTCAGAAAGGAAAAAAAATCAGGGGATTTTCCTGTTTCTCAGCAGGTGGGAAGGTGAGGAGGTATGGTCTTGCCCTTCCCTTTGGTATTGACAGAGGTGCTTGTGATGGTGTGAGGTGGACCTGGGTGACTGTTCACTTCTCAGTGATTCCAGAGATTGCTTTTCCAGGTAGGGACCTGAAACCCTGTCCCACTGTTCCCTCTCCAGATTTTGTACTTCTGTACCATACACTGGTGGTATGACTAAAGCTGTACCCTTTTCTGTGCCATGGAAGATTTGCTTTCTTCTCTCTCCTTGGTGTTTTTGAGCTGGAGAATTGGCGTGACACAATTTGTGGAGCCAAACTGTGAATTTTGATAGATTTATCCTCTTCTTTTCAGTGTTAAGTTGGGTGACGGGGGGAATGAAGGAAGTGGTTAACTGAGTCACTTCAATGTTTTTTTTTTTTATTTTATCACAACTACCAGTAGTAACCACAGGGGGAACATGCAAACAGTGGGGATTTGATGTAAAGCTATCTATAGGAAAGGCTGCTCATTGCGAACCTGCTGCCAGCGAGGCTACAGGCTACCAGTAAGTGTCCACGGGGTCACTTGGGCTGAGGGTCTCCTTGTGGCATCTGCCTCCCAAGCCAACAGCCTGGCCATGAAGTGTATGGTCTTTTAGTCATTTGCAGAGAAATTCTTAGGAGCATGAGCCACACATAGGAATGGTGATAAATGGATTTAGGAAGAGGACAGATAATAGTTTTGCCTGGTGTGTTTTGTTACTCCTAAAAGCAAGCAGCATGGTAACAGAGCTCTGAGCAAAGTCCTTTCTTGTTCTTGAAATGCAAAGAGGTATCCTGGTATTCCCAATAGTTTATTATCCTTTCCTCATTATGAGTGTTTTTAGGGACACTATTTTGTCCCCACCCAGAACAGAGGATTTGTGATCTGTTTGAAGGTCCCATTGCTGACGGGTTTTCTTTGAGCAATGAGTTAATTGGCAGTGGCTGAGGAAGAGGACACTGTGGCAGAGTAAGTGAACCTGAAACTGTAATTCCAGTGGAAGGAATAGATTTGTCTCACCGATATAGAAATTGTATTGTTTCTGGTATGGTTTGAGGGAGTCTTTATGTTCAGAAACCAGACACTTTTCCAGCAAAGGAAGGCTTGTACGGTAGGGCAACTGTGCTTTTTTGGTTTAAGGCTTTGCTCTAATTTAAGAATCTGTAGTGTGTTTTTTGTGTGCTTTAAAATATTATGAAAAATCCATAATAAACCATATTTTTATGTTTTATGCTGAATCCAAAAGTAATATTTACAGTGTTAAGGGAAGGGAGGGTGGCATTTCCACTTTACATTATCCTGAATGTCCAGGATTAATTACTTTCATTTCTCTTGCACTGTGAATTTTTTGTCAGTACGGATTTTTCTGCTTGGATACGGATTGCAAGTTTTAATAATTTTGAAACCAATATGTACATAATTAAAAATTAAGATTTGTTTGAGTCACTAAAAACTTGCTTGTGATTTTTAAGTGTTTACATGATTCAGCTTTATTTTTAGTAGATACATGATCTACTTTCTGTACTTTGGTTTAGAGAGTACATTAGTTCTTACACTAGAAACCATCATCATACTGCAAGTTTCAGAGCTTTTAAAGATGATAATCTCTAGGCACCCACTGTTTTCTGCCTTTCTTGGAAGTGCTGGTCAGAGTATAGGACCAGTTTTCAGTATGTGTGACCTCCTGTGCTACCCCAAGTGTTTTTTCTGTGCCCCCACTGCCTCCTTCCCTTTCCTCTGTGTTTTCCCTGCGTTGTTTTTTTTGGGCAGTAGAGACTGTGAGGTGGCTGTATGGTGTGTTCATAGGCATACAGCCATGGTCCTTGCTTCTTCTGGGCTGCTAAACTGACCATCCCTTGCTATTCAGCTCATCATTCTTCTTATAACCATCAACATTCAAGGCTCTGGAGCTGAAGGTTGGATTATCCTTCTAAAAAAGCAGCACTTGAAGCCATAAAGTAGTGTCACCTACTAGTTTGAGGGTTGTATTTAGTTGTGTGCCAGGAGGTGGTGGTGCATTCAAGCGTGTGGACGTGTTCAGGGTCACCAGCACCTCTTTTGTCCTTCTCAGAGGGAGTGTACTGTCTTCTCTCCTTGGCAGTCTAATGTCATTTCAGTGTAAGGAACACAAAACCTTGATGAGAAGCTTTTCTTTCTCTGCTTGTACTGTAGTGTTAGTAATTTGAAAATTATTTGTGAGATAGAAAACAGAGGGACCAGGAGAATAATTGCTGGGCAGTCAATAGCGAAAGCAGTTCACAGGCTGCTGTAGTTTTGTTTGCATTTATTTACTACCGATGAGTGACGTTTTGGAGAAAAATTAAGATTGCCTAATACTCCCATTCCTTCACTGAAAGGGCAAGGTGAGTTTGGGACCTGTTTTGAGATCTCCCACTAGCTCTCCAGGTCTCAGCAATTGCCCATCTGAAATGGCTTAGTTGACCTTTCTGCACCCTTGGAAGGGCTTGCTGGCTTTCAGGGCACAAACCCGGCCATCAGAGCAGGTAATTCCTTGGGATATCTGGGGTAACAGCTCCCCAGGCAATTTCCTTCATTTGCCACCCATTTTTAGGTTCTGCTTTTGTCTACTTTGTTAGTTTGTTTGTTTGTTGATTTTTGTTTTTGTTTTTGTTTTGATTTTGGAGTTATTTTGTGGGGTTTTTTGTTTTGTTTTTAACTTGGAGGCTTCTTCAGTCTTTTGTGACATCTAATGGGAAACTTCTACTGCAAAAAGCTGACACCCAGGGCTTTTTGTCCTCGTGTCTAAAGGCATTTTATCCCACTACAGTAGAATAAAGTAAACCTTCTGGACAATATCTACAGTAGTAGAATGCAAGTAGAAGTCAACTTGTTTAAAGATAAGACTTCTAAGTCTTCTTTTTTCAGCCTTAGGATCTTCAGGCTTCATAAACAGGGGTGCTTAAATGTAAAAGGTGTATTTCTGACTGAGTTTGAAAATCTCTGTTGGGAAGAGGCTTTTAATTCCAAGACAGTAAAAATTATTCTGAGCGGAAAGTCCTGGAACTAGAAAGTGCAGATCAGTAATTGCTTGTGTTTTTCCACATGCTCTAGGCTATGACAATTAGTGTAAACTGAATTTGTTGAATATCCCTTCCCTCCTCTTTTTGGTGTGGTTTTTTTTCTTTCTCTTTTTGAAGTTGTTAGCTCATGGCATACAGGGTCCATATGAGTAGCTGCACCCATCTTAAAGCTTAAACTGCTTGCCAGCTTGTTTATCACTTTTTTTAAAGAGGTTTATGTACAAATGGCAGGACAAAACTGATTCATGCTGTGTCACATGGTTTCTTCTTTACATGCCTACTCATGCACGGATCATCCACTGATTAACAGCATAAATTCCTAGCTGTAACGCTCGCCTGCATCTTCAGCTGCTGCTCTGTCATTCCTCTCAGCTCTCAGTTTGGCCCCAGTCTGAATTATTAAAGTGTGTGGGTTAATCCATATACCTCCTACTGGCTGTAGAGAGAAATACTGGCACAGAGAAACAAGGCAGCATTTTCCCAGTAGAGGGAGGTATTGTAAAGCTCAAACAAAGTAGGTGTCTGCTGCTGGAGAAAAGTGTGCCTTTTGCAAGTTTTTTTTTTTTTTCTGCTGAATTTAGGAATTCATGGAGCAGCATGTCCAGAGAGCTTGGAGAAGGAAGGGAAAAGACCTTGCTTCACGTTCAGAAGACATTCCCATATTTTCTTTTACATTTTTTTGTTGTCCTTGGAATAGGATAGTTGGAGTAAAAGCAGGGATCTCTGCCTCACTTCACCAAAACCTTGTGGGCCACCAGCAATGGAGGTGGAGATGCCTTTGGTACTGCCAGGTTGAGAAAGGATCCCCATGATTAACCACAACAGCCCCCCTGCCTTCGCTTTGCCCTCTCGAATCCCGAAGGACTTCAGTAAGGCTGAGTGCATCACTGCTCTGAAGAGTGTTGAGCACACCAGAGAATCATAAAATGGTTTGGTTGGAAGGGATCTTAAAGATTATCTAGTTGCAACCCCCACACCATGGGCAGGGACACCTTCCATTAGACCACGCTGCAATAGTCATGTAGTTTTTTATTTTACATTGTATGGCAGGGACAGCCATCCATAGAAGAAGTTTAGCAAAAACTAGCAACTGCTGTAAATTGCAACAAACGTGCTTGGTCAGCTGGAATATGGACATAAATGCAAAGCTCTGCTTTGCAGTGTCCACAGTTTAGTTCAGTGCCTCAGTACTTAGCCTAATCCAGAAATTAAATATGCATGCTTCAGGGTTGATTGATCACTAAGTGAAACCAGGCAAGAAACATCAAAACAGATGTTGAAGTCAAATTAGACAAGGAAGAAAACGTGTAATTAGTTAATTATTTAACTCCTTGAATCAACAATTAAGTCTCCCACGAAGTTTTGAAATTTTAGTTTCAAGGTGTGTCTCCTTAGATTTGTGGGTCGATATTCTCTTTGTGCATTTCATTTTATCACTGCCTGCCCTAGCAGGGGTCTATGGTACAGTGTGCTATTCCTTTTCCTTCCCTGTAGAGTGTGCTTTTCTTCCAAACCTTGTGAAAAATAGTAGAAAACCATCACTCCTGGACTCATTCATCTGGAAACTCATTTCAGTGATAGGCTGGGTGAGCAATGAGGGGATGGAGGAATGTCCTCTCCTTTTAACATGCAGTCACCTTTGAGCTGTGTGCACACTATGGGCATTCCTATATTTTCCTTTTAACACTCTTCTGATTGTTTTTATGCCTGTTTATGTCCTGGCAACATTTTTTTCTATCGCTTTGAAAATCTTCAACTAAATTTCATTGAAATCTGGGAGTTTCTTCGAAGTTTGAAAAAAAAAAATAAACCCAAGAACCACTAGAAAAAACCAATGCACTAGAGCAAATAAAGGATCAAACACATTGATAAAGGCTTTTCTGTGTGGAATGAGAGCTCTAAAACTTTGTCTTTTCTGGTTAACATAGTTATTGTGCATTTTCTGTAATACAGGCTCATGAAGAAATATGTTTTGAATTTGAAGCACTGGGCGGTTTTTTTGTTATTCCTCAATTGAACTACAGCTTTTCCAGCATCGTGAATTACTGTTCACTTCCCTTTGAACACAGGTTAAGTAACCAGACATAACTTGTCCATCTTAAAAGATTTTTAAATTGGGAAATTCTACTGAATACCTACAGTCACCAGAACAGCAGTACTTTCACAGAAATTTAAGAAGGAACACTGCAGGCCTGGTATATCAAGATAAATGCTTTGCAGGACTGCAGTGAAAAGTCGACTGTGAGCATTGTCCCACATAATAAAAAGTTATTATTGCTTGTGATGAATGAAGGACTGCATACTTCTGTCTTGGTTCCACCTTTTCCTGGTGATATTTTCATCTACTAAAAGACTGATAACACTATGCTTATCCATCAGATTGCAGTAGGAATGTTAGCTTTTTCTGTGGGCATGAGGAAGGTCAGTTGCATGAGGGAAGAGTCACTTACTGGAAAATGAAGAGTAAACTTTGAAAGTACAGGACATACAAGAAGGCTGCATGTTACTGGCAAAAAGAAAAACTGTGGTAACTTGGCCAGTCCTCAAAAATTCTGATGGAATGTGAAAGGTCCAAATGGCCCCATCCCACACGAGAAGAATGTAATCTCTCAAAAAAGGAATTATAAACAGCAGATTGGGCCTGGAAGGTAAAAAAAGGTGTGGAGAGCAGGAGGCACTCTCAGGGGAAGTTCTTCCTGCAGAGCCAGGTCCGTCCAAGTTGCTTTCTGGCAGCCTTTAAGCAACTCAGTGGAGAAACATCATTTGTGTTCTGCAGCATCTCTCAGAAAAACCTCCCTTATATTTGATACTCAGAAGTTAAGGCTTGACTGTTTGGGTAAATTCAGATTTGAAACCTCATCTCTTGTGAGTATTGGTGGATGATCCCACAGGGCAGGAAAGGAGTCTGTTTTGCATTTCTTCTTGTAGAAAGCTTTCAGCTTGTTCTCAAATCCTCCAAGAAAGTATCTTCTAAATCATCTTAGACCCCTGTTGATGTAAAATAATAATGCTATGGAGCTGACTCCCAGGTCTTATTTTAAAAACCTAACCATCTTGCCCTCCTTTATATTGAAGTGGATTTGATCTGTGAACTTGTATTCCTTCAATTTTCATGCTCTGTTTGGTGGTGTTAGTTGTAAATTGATACTGGTTTGGAGCAGCTCTGGTTTTCAAGGATGTTTGAGTAGAAGCTGTTGTTCCATCGGATGCCCGAGCACAGCACCTGTTCATACATAAGTTTTAATGTGATGTGCTTCACACTTACACAACTTGCAGTAAAGTGGGTGAAGATTTGTCCTTTAATTTTTTTATAGGCTTATGTTGTGTGTAATACAAAAGTATTCAGTGTATGCTGAACAGTCTTATTCACTGTAGTAAATAAGAATCTATGAACACACATGTAGGTAAGAGTTCAATTTCAATAGCTTACAAAGAGCTTTTTCACAGAAAAAAATCTACTCTGTCGTCACTTTTTAGATTATTATTATTATTATCTAAAATTGATCATTTGGACAAAGATAAATCATTGGTACACAGATATTTAAAGCAGGAAATAAACTGTTGGTAATGTATAAAAGCTGCTGTGCCATGAGCATCTGTCATCTGCTGTCCTTAACCTCCACTCGTAACAGCATTAACTTTTCATTGAATCGCTGATTGACTGACTGCTGGGAATTGGCATTTAATTAGGTTTAAGCATATCCTACTGCATATGGAGAAACAATTTAAAATATTTCATTTAATACTGGAATGCAGCATGTTTAGGCAAATACTGTGACTGTTCTCCCTTTTATTTTCTGAGGACAGGAGCTCAGATGTATCCCTCTTGTTGACAGTTCAGTGCATGCAACCTTCTAACATCAATTTAAACACATTTTGAATGTTTGCAACCATTATCTAGTTGGCATGTTATGTGATTACTTTTCCAAAACAATTTCTGTTATTTTTCCATTGTGTGATGTTTAATATTGTATGTTGATGACATTCCAGACTGAAGCATGTTGATAGTATTATATAAATTACCGTGTTTGTGTTCAGACTGGTAATCTTAACAAAATTTATGTCAAGTGATATACCCAGTATTACCTATGTAACACTTTTTGTTACAAGAATTAAAAAATACTCTTACACGTATTCTGCTACAAAATATATGCTTTAATAATGGACTGTGTAATTCATACCACATAGAACTTGTTTCCTATCCTAGTTAAAACAGTCCTTGCAAATTGTTAGGTTTCTTGGCTTTTATTAAATGCAAGCGTATTGAAAAAACACTGAATTAAGTTTCTGTTTATATGTGTCAAGCATAATGTCAAAGACATTGTAAAAATTTTTCAAGAAGTGGTAAGCTTTTTTGAAGCCTCCTAAAATGAAGCATTTTATTTATTACTAGAAAATTACTAAGTGAGATGAGACACAGAGCTTGCAAAATTCCCCGCTAACTACCTTCCTGCCTTGCAGGAAACCTTAAGCACTTCCATTCCTGCTTTACAATTACACGGGACACTCCATCACTACAAGATGTGACAAATGGTTACAGGAGTGGTGTTTTGATAGATGAGAGCAGGAAGAAAATTACATTGTGGTTTTCTACTGATTTTTAAGGTGGGTGGGAAAAGAGGAATTTCTGACAAGCACAATGCTGTTGCATTTCCAAAAGAATATTTTAAATCTGGTTACTGAAGTTACTTTGTGGCACACTTTTCTTCCTTAACCTCCCTGACAGAGTTTGCCAACGTGTTTGAGTAACTGGGAATTTTCATAAGTCTGATGACTTTCCTTTTGTCATAAATTATAGCAGGAAAGAGTTAACTGCTCGTTTCAGTCCTGGAGATGTGTAGCTTCTTGCAGAGGTGCTGGGAGAGCCGCCTGCTTTGCCCAGCACAAGGCAGGGTCGTGCCTGTCAGAGCAGGGAGAGTTTGAGGAAAGCTGGAGGGAAGGGGGTGAGCTTGTGGCAGGCATCCCTTAGGTGTGATCCAGTGATAAAGGAAATGTGGTGCCCTTTGGGAGGGTGTGTACCTATGAGAAACAGGAAGCTCAGCGGCGCTGCCTGCCTGCCCTGCCTGCAGAGGTTGGTCGCTCCGGCGGGCGCAGGTGTGCCGACACACCGCCCAGCCACTTCTCTCCAGGCATCTTGGCAGCCACACTCCTCGGCAGCAACATCTGCAAGAGGCGGGGGGAAAGAAACCCAACCCAAAGCCAAAACACCCCCCCACCTTTAAAAAAAACCAACAACCCTTCAGGTAGAGGAATATGACGGCCTTGCAGCTGAAAGAGTTGTCACATTCAGGTCTGTACAGGAGGAGACGGGATCGCCCCGATAGCGTCCTGCCCGGGTCACACGAAGAGAATCTCAGGTGAGTGTGAATGGCTGGGGCACTGAGCCTTTCTCTGCTCCCTGCTTGCTTCGGTGGTTTTAACAAACAAAATGCAAACACAGCTCTGGAAAGTCACTGCAAAACACATGCTTTGAGAAGCAGTCCCAAAGCACTATGGAAAAAACCTTGAAGGAGCCATACAGCGACCTTGTGCATTCTGGTGATGGTATGACAGCCTTCCTTACTCGGGGAAGTGCAAATGATAGCCAGTGTCTGCTTCTGGATCCCTTCTGACAGCCAGTGCTGCAAGTAAATAAACTTTTCAGTCTGTCGGTCTGCTTTGAAGCTAGTTCTTGGTCACCCAGGTGCTGTGGGTTGTGCTGCTTCTTGGGGGACTTGGTATAGTCCGTGTGCCAGGCTGGTCTTGTGGAGCGGGGGTGGCTGCTGGGCTCTGGCTTTCTTCATGGGGGGTTCTGTGTTGCGGAAAGGGCTGTAGACAAAAGAATGCAGCAGGACCACTTAGCCTGACCTTACTCAGGAAGGGTGACCAAAAATCGGAAAGCCATTTAATGTCTGGGATTTTCATCCTGGTGCTATGAACCTCTTGAAAAGAGTAACAATGAATTTGCAAAAAGCCTCTGTTTGGAGCAGGAAGATTAAAGAATTGTTTGTAACCTAAGTGCAGACACCAAAAAAAAAAGTAAAAATGCAAAGGTGCTTTTATAAATGTGCTCGGAGTAAAAGCAATCTGTTCCCACTTCAAGCTCCTCAGAAAAGGAACCTTGTGTGTCTGCTAACAAAAGCCTCAGTGGAGAGGAAGTACTTCCTATCTCCTAATGCCTGTCTCATTGTATTTTTGGATTATTTTTCCTTAGTGGTTGTTCTGCATCAGTTTGGAGTGCTGTGCAATTTAAAAGGTTTTTGTTACTGCTTTTTGTTAACTGAGTTAGCAATTTCAGAAGAACGGTAATTCAGATCTTGGAGACTTGCCCTTTGGTTATATCTAAGCACCTTAATTAAAAATTTTTGTGGCAAAATGTATGATTGTAACTTACTAAGATTATTTGCCATGAGATATAAGAAATATCAGATTACTTCTAGGAACGTGTTAACTTGCAGGTCTGATATGTGTGCTTGGTATCTATCTGTAATATTAATTCTGATTTCCTAGATGGATTTCTAATGAGGAGTAGGTATTATATTCACATTATTCACATGACTGTAGATAAAAGACTAACCAGACTAAGTAGAATAAGAGATGAGCAGAGATTCTTATATTTAGTTTCTTTTATACAAAACCAGCAATGAGGAAGAATAGCTCTATTTAGGGAGGAGAAGCTGCTTTTTAAAGCATATACATAAAAATGAGTACTAGCTCTCTGTGGTTGTGTTGCTGTTATTAGTATGCGCATCCAGGATGGGAATAACACCATTTTTGGGCTGGGTAGGAGGAAGGGGTGGGTTGTCTGCAGCAGTATAAGTCTAGATGTTTTGATCTCCTAAGCTGATCATCCTAAGAGATGAGAAATACGTGAAACAGGCATCAGTCTTGAGAAATAAAATCCAAGCTGGAGGAAATAACAAATCAGAGGACTTGTGAATCAACTCAGGGCAGGGTGTTAGAGGTACAAGAGGGTGCATAAAGCATGGTCAGATGATGTTCCTACAGCAGGGGTTAACATGTACCTACAGACAGAGCTTATCTTGTATTTGCTAATAGCTTAAGATGGTTCTTATTTAAACTAAACCTTGCTCCTTCCTAATCCATTTTGTGATATTTCAGTGTGTTGCCAAGCAGCCTTATTTGTCAGTTTTACTGCATTCTCCATGAAAAAAGGTTATGGCTTTATAGATACAAAATAATGACATAACAACAGGACAAAGAGCTGTTGGGAACAAAGAGAAAAAACTCATTAGTTTTCTAAAACTGTAAACC
The DNA here is from genome assembly GCA_035041135.1 of Platyrinchus mystaceus. Lineage (NCBI taxonomy): Eukaryota > Metazoa > Chordata > Aves > Passeriformes > Tyrannidae > Platyrinchus > Platyrinchus mystaceus. Next base: position 90,318,736 of record JAWWLV010000001.1, read on the forward strand.
TTTAGTTTTTTCCATATTTTCTCCCCAGTGACACTTAGATGCCTGTCCTTAGCAAATACTTTCAGGGTATCTAGAGTACACGAGGAATACAAGAGGTTTCTTTAATGTCTGCTGCATATAGCTTGTCATCCATGGCTTTGCAATGCCCTCCCATAGTGTCTCTCTCCAGTTCTTTGTTCTAATACCTTTGTATTTTGTTTTACATACATATTAATCCACGTGTTAAATAATATTAGCCCTCGAGCAACAGTTCACTGAAAGCTGCTTTCTTGGTTCAGGTACCGTATTTTCTTATCCTGAGCCAAAATGTACTTGAGATGCCAATTTCCTCAAGATACCCTGTGAGAATTTCTGTACTGGGGAAAAAAAATAAGATTTAAGTCACCCTTTGTTAAGGTCATACATGGTATTTGCCAGTTTTCATTTTAGAGCCTTTTACACCTTACCACAGTATGAGATTTCTCTCTCCAGCCTTTCTTGGGGTATATGCCTTCTTTGGTGGTGGTTTCCTAGGATCCATTCTGGGCTATTGCTGTGGTAAGGCAAAAAGAGCAGTAAGTAACCCATCAGACAGCTGCTTACACCCTTTTCCTTGGCTGCAGGGTGTCTTGCGCTGCCTCCGCTCTGCTGCTGCAAGCACCTCTGTAGTTGCAGTTCCTGGGTCTGCCCATTGCTGCAGGAGCTGGATGCTGTTCCTTAGGATGGGGACTTATATTGCCCAAAACTGCAACTGAGACATAGCCAAATGTTGGCACTGTCAGTGCTGCAAAGCAGCTCGGTGGGGCTTGGCGCCAAAATTCCACCTTTGCTCTTTCCTGGGAACATCAGTATCGTTTGTACTTAAAACACCTGGAATTACTAATGATTAGGGCACTGTCAAGCAATGTCTCGAAACTCCTAAATGTGCACCAGAACATAGATTTACCACATATATTTAATCTTCCAGAAAACAAAATTTCTTGAAACAATTGTCTCTACAATATAAAAATTATTTTCTGTGTTAACGTATCTTCTTGATAGGTTGGGTGCCAAGGGGCTTTGGGCTTTGCAACAGGATGCTGAGCTTTAGCTTCTGCATCTGTGCCCACTCATGTCATTGTACTCAGATGTTTGACCCCCATCATTGTCTTCCAGATCTGTTATTCAGTTTACAATGAGTCAGTCTCTTTGCAGGAAAAACTGCAGGATTATAATTTGGCTCTTTCCATTAAGTTTTATATTTTGTCAGATTTCCCCTTACAGTAGAAGCTCCCAAATGATTGTTTAAATTTAACAGAGGCTCTCTAAACACCTCTTGCTCTAGAAAATAGGTGCCAGGTCATCTTGAGGGGAACTCATCTCAGGCAGCTGTAGCTGTCTGTGAGGCCTGATTTACAAGCAGCAGAGCTTGTTTTAGTGCATGGGTTTGCTCGTTTTGCCCACCCACTTGCTGTGATTGCATTACGTTGCTTCTGCTGCCCTGCTGCAATTTGCAGGCTGGGGCTTGGGGCTAGCTCAGAATCTGCCCCAGGTATCTCAGTGTCGCAGGTGGTACAGTGTGGTGGCCAAGCAGCTGAGCTGTCCCACTGGCAGCAGTGAGGACTGTAAGGGGCTGGGAAGGACTGCCAGAGTCCATACAGTGCAGGAGAGTGAGGGCATTTCAAGGAAAGCCACCTACAGCTGTAAATAGCAAACCCTAAGCTCAGCTAAGATCAGGACCAGGGTGGGAGGGTAGGATTCATCCCCCTCTTTTAGTAACCTAACCTAGGATGGAGTGTGTTGTCTCTCTCATCCTCTCCACCCCACTTTCTCCTGGCATAACCCCTGCCCAGGTTATGCCATTGGCTGCGGTGAAGTGAGAGAAGTCCCAGCCCTTGTCCTGACAGGACAAGCACATTGATGGGGATGGGAAATTTGGCTACTCTTTCTACCTCTACCTATCCACTCCATTCATCACTTAACAAATCCCATAACCTCTCTGTCAGTTTTTTAATCTGCTACTATAGATGCAACTGGTGCTTTACTGACCTTATAGGGAGCTGGAGCCTGCCAGTCCCATGTAAAGGTGGTCTGGATAGCTCATCCTTTTCTTGAATTTGCACAGTAAAAAAATGTCTTTGGTTTAGACCTCCATTGAGGAAGGGATGCTGAATGCAGACTTCTCTTCCCCTGCTTGAGCTGGACTCACCAGCTCATAGACCTTAATTATGAAGGATGCTCCCCGGGCACAGAGTTCAAGGTGCAGGGGGTTGCCTGGCACCTTCCTCTCTCCCCTGTCTGCAACAGATGCAGCAGTCATTGAACTAAATGCAGCCTGAGAAATCTGCTTTTCAGAACGGAGGGGAAGACTTGTTCTTTTCCAGCTATATTGATTTTGAGGGGCAAAGATGACGTCTCTGATCTTATCATAGAATCGGATGGGTTGGAAAGGACCTCTGAGATCATCAAGTCCAACCCTTGATCCACTACCACTACAGTTACTAGACTATGGCACTAAGTGCCACATCCAGTCTCTTCTTAAATACCTCCAGGGACGAAGAATCCACCACCTCCCT
>JAWWLV010000001.1:90321369-90332573 GCA_035041135.1 Platyrinchus mystaceus
CTAAACCTCCCCTGGCAGAGCTTGAGACCATGCCCTCTTGTCTTACTGATAGCTGCCTGGGAAAAGAGACCAACCCCAACCTTGTATTGCCTTGTCTTTGGAAATGACATGTAAAAAATTCTGTGTGCTGAGCTATTCTTTCTTGCTTTTCTATGCAAACAGGATGCAAAGGAAATTCTATACATACGTTCATGATTAATCATTAGGAGACAGCAGCAGTATGCTTGCTATTTTTGCTCTTTCCCCTTCTCATCCCATGGCCCCTGTAAAAATAAATTGTTTGCTCTAAAAAAATCGATGCTGTTAATTCACAAAGCTCAGCACAAGGTACTGGCAAAAGCAGCAGCAATTCTCTTCAGTTTTTATTTTGATAACGCTTAAAATTAATTTGATAACTGTTGTCTATAGCCCTTTTTTCTAAGTCCACATGCGTTTAAACGCCATTAAAAATGTAAAAAACTTTTGGAGAGTCTCAAGTTTTTACCAAACAGTAAATTTCAGCATTTACAATAAATAATCATTGACAAGCTTCTATCAGTGGCTGTCAGTTACTTGGGTAGTTCACTGCTCTCTTCTCCTGTGCCAAATGCACTGTAGATGTTTTCCACATTAATAGGTCTAAAGTGTCTGCATTCCCTTTGCTCTCTGCTGCTGAAACTGATGGGGGTACATCTGCATGAGTAGGTGCAGGCAATCTTCTGCTGCATCTGTTCAGGCTCCCACCTGCCTCTGCACATTGACTCCAGGCTGGAAGGCATGTGGATGTGCCCCAAAATTTCATGCACAAAGACTCCCTTGCAGATGAAGCAGGATACATAAGCACATTCTTACATCCCACTGAGCCTTAGGGGATAGGCTCTGCACAGCAAAGCTTGTAGGTGAGTATAAGAAGAAACAAATGAATGAAATCCCCCCCATCAGCAATGTGGTAGGGCTGAGTGTCTCTTTCTTTATGAGATACAGCATTTGGGAGTTGTGCGAGGTCACAGATCTCTTCAAGTTGCCATCACAAACCCCATGTGTAGCAGACAGACAAGGTGTGCAGCTATTTCCAGCCGTACATCTGTCCTGCTCTTCCTAGGAGGAAGGAAAGGAGATGCTGGTCAGGGACTGTCTGGGAAACCAGGCACCCTGTTGACGTGTCAGATGCCTTAGGGTACTGAGAACAGGGTAAGGGGAGGAAAGAAAAGATCTGTCTGCACCTGGAAACATTCTTAAATTTGATTTCTATTGGTAACGTTTCTTAATAGAATCACCAGTGTTAATATTTATATTGCCACTTCCTGTGAATAGATGTTTCACTTGCTCACAGTGCCAGTGTCAGCAGGTGAAGCAGTAATTATTCCATACATTGGTTAAAAAAGTCATTAATTTATTATAGCAAGAAAAACTTGAAAATCAGTGTTAAGACACAAAAAAATTGTTTCTTCATTTGCTCTTGTTAAAAACTCTGCTGGAATAGTGGAGAGCTGAGAGCTACGAATACTCATTTGAATCAGATGCTTGGGAACTCTGGATTAAGAAGCACTTTGGCTTGTCTGGGAGCTGCTTTAATTGAAGAAGGGATTTGTCCATGTAAATATAACACGGAATTGTTAATTATAGTAACATCCAGCTAGCAAAAATATGCGTCATGGTTGTATTTTAATATTGTGATACTTTAAATTTGTGCTGAGCCTTAGTTTGAGATAACCAAATGACGAGAGGCTTTACTTTTCATTTGTGCTGTACTTTTCATTGCTCTAGGGGTTAAAATAACTCCCGAGGAACACACCCTTTGTTGCTTGCCTTCTCTCTCACCTCTTGTCTCCTGCATTGCGTAACTCCTAAGCAATTTTGTTTGACTTGCTCACCCTGATTATCACCTCCCGTGACTCCAAATGAGAGATAGCTGTTTGAGTAACAGCAACCCGAGCAGAAAGTACTGTTCTTCTTTAATCTATGACTTTAGTAAATTTTTAAGTTTCAATGATTGTAACTATTAGGATTTTCCTTGCTCTTATTTGCAACAACTTACTTGTAGGTTTCTTTTGCTTTTGTTTTCATGAGTTCTGATGATGCCTAATCAGAGGTGTTCTCTAAAGAAAATGGGCTGTGATTGCTCATTATTTTTCATTATAATTAAGCTGTCCTTGGAATGCAGTCTGTCACACTGAAGTGAATTTACACACAGGAGAGAAGAGCTAAATTATTCCAGCATTACCACTTAATTACCAATTTGCAAGCACTGGGAAGAACAAGTTTAAAGGTTATAGGGTTGGGTTCCGTTTCTTTTCATTTTGTTTTTCTGAGGTCTCTGAGCTGTTCTAGGAAATGCAAAGCTAACAGGCACGGTGACAGGGGGATCCCAACAGCTGACTATACTGAAGCTGAAGTGAGCTTCACTGGGAATGAATGCCAGAAACAACCCATTGTGACTGGCCCAGAGGCCCCATGCATCCTTGGCATAGATTACCTCAGGAGAGGGTATTTCAAGGACCCAAAAGGGCATTGTTGGGCTTTTGGGATAGCTGCTGTACAGACAGAGGAAATTAGACAGCTGAATACCTTGGCTGTCTCTCAGAATACCCTTCTGCTGTGAGACTGCTGAGGATCAAAGAAAAACAGGTACCAATCGCTACCACAACAGTGCACCATAAACAATATCACACCAAGACTCCATGCTTCCCATCCATGAGACGATTCATGAATTGGAGAGCCAGGGAGTGGTCAGCAAGACTCACTTACCCTTTAACAGTCTTATATGGCCAGTGCCTAAGTCCAGTGGAGAGTGGAGACTGACAGTATCGTGGCCTGAACGAAGTCATGAGGGAGAGCCTAGACCGATGGAAAAAGACCAAATTTGCAGTGCTGGGGGAAACCCACCTGGGCTGCTGAATTGTGGCAAAACATCACTGCCAAGGTAAAGAAATTGGCTGCAAAAGTCTGTTATGTAGATGCACATGTACCCAAGAATTGGGCTACTGAAGAGCTTTGCAACAACGGACAGGTGGACCGAGCTGCCAAGATTGAAGTGTCTCAGGTGGATCTTGACTGGCAACATAAGAGTGAATTATTTCTGGCTTGGTGGGCCCATGACACCTCAGGTCATCAGGGAAGAGATGCAACATACAGATGGGCTTGTGATTGAAGGGTGGACTTAACCATGGGCACTGTCTCCCAGGTTATCCATAACTGAAACATGCAGTGCAATCAAGCAGGCCAAGCGGGTGAAGCCTCTGTGGCATTGTGGACAATGGTCAAAATACAAATTTGGGAAGGCCTGGCAGATTGATTACATCACACTTCTGCAAACCCACCAAGGCAAGTACCATGTGCCAACAAGGCTGGAGATGTACCCTGTGCCTCTTACCACTGCCCAGAATAGCATCTTGGGCATTGACAAGCAAGTCCTGTTGCAACACGGCACTCCAGAGGGAATTGAGTTGGACATCAGGATTTCAAAAATAGCCACATAGACACATGGGCTAGAGAGCACGGGATTGTGTGGGTATATCATATTCCCTACCATGCACCAGCCTCTGGGAAAATTGAACCAGAGAGAAAAGCAAGTGGGGGAGTGAGGGCTGGGGGTGTCACTAAATTAGAGAGTGACTCTCCTAAACCATGACAGGGTGAAAATTGTTACTTTAAAAAAGCTGATAATAGTAACCAAAGCCTTTCCTTAGCAAAATGCATGGAAGTCTTGCTTTGCTTGAACTGCTACTAAGATACATTCCTACTTGACAGGCTTGCTACTAGTATTGAGTAGCTACTAAGTGGGAAGTACAAGATGAAGACCTTCAGTTTGTATTACCCTAAATGTTAAGAATATCATAATAAAGTAGGAAAACAATGCTATTTTGTATTAGCTTTGTTTGTTGATATATATTCTTAATAACATAAATGACATCTGGTTTTTCCCTTGGCTATGAATATTAGGGCCATTATTTAATTCTGCAGTGTTAACTGAAGATGGCTCAGCTGTCTGCCATCCTCTGCTGGTTTTAAAGCCTGGTGATGCTGTAGTGAATGTAGGGAGAGAAAAATAAAACCAAAACCTAGAGTGACTAATAATTACAATTTAATATGTGTGTGAGAGAAGAGGAGCAGCTGAGGACATGTTTTCTTTAACACATTCTACTTCTGCTCAAAACAAATTAATTCAGGAAATGAAAAAGTTTGCACTTCCTTATATAGAATAGGAGCTCAAACTAATGAAGGTGAGAAATGGTTATGTTACTGGAAGTGTAGACTAATAGTAATAAAATAATAATAACGTGTGTGAAAGCGATGTGCTGGTTAGTAAAGCTCAAGGTCCTCAGTGTGGTGTCTCCAGTGCAAACGTAACTATAATAAAGATGTTGCTGTGAGCTGGGAAGCCTGGTGTTCCCATTCTCTGCCTTACAAGAAGCTGCATGGACATACTGGAAGTCTCACCTGATAGCTGATGTGTTATGTTGAGTCATAGTATTAATTATAGCTCCCAGATGAACCACTCAGGTCATGGTGTTCAGCTTATCAAAACATCAGTTGCACGTAGTGCGGGCAGATGGCTCAGGCAGAATCAGAGCCTGGCATTTGCCTTTACATTAAGGATCAGTGGAGGATTTTTGGTGGATTTCAGTGACAGATGACATGAACTGAATATTGATGCTATGAAACTTCCTCGAAATATAAGATACTCCAGCATTTTCGAATCATAGAGTCATTTAGGTTGGAAAAGACCTCTAAGATCATCAAGTCCAACTGATAACCTAGCACTGCCAAGTCCACCACTAAACCATGTCCCCCAGTGCCATATCTACACACCTTTTAAATACCTCCAGGAGTGCTGACTCCACCACTTCCCTGGGCAGCCTGTTCCAATGCTTGACACCCATTTCGATGAATAATTTTTTCCTAGTGTCCAATCTAAACCTCCCTTGAGGCCATTTCCTCTTGTCCTGTCACTTTTTTGGAGCTTAGTGGGCCTGATCTTGTCTCTTTGGGCTTGAAAAGGTCATTCTTTTCAGGATGAGTGTCTTAGAGACATTTGATGTGCAGCCCCTAGTACTGAGTAGCTGACATTTTTTATTATTCTTAAATTGGAAATAGGGCTATAAATGTTGTTACATGAAATCCATCTGTGTAAATGCATCTTTAAAATGTATAGAGTTGAAAGAATTTGGATATGGTATATTTACCATAGTGAAGTATACATTACAGTCAACTACACAGGGTGCAGATTTTAAGAATAACCAATAGTACGCTGTGTCTTATGCAACACATGGAGACATCATGAGCTTCTCCTACATAATACTGTGTCTTTCTGTTGTTTTGTTTTTCCTGTCTGCATAGTATTAAAAAAATAATAGTGGGGGAGGAAGAAATGATTGTTTCAAAGAGTACCAGTTGTTTTAAAGAGTACTCAGAAGAAGTCATTACTTGGTTACACAAAACATGGCTTCATTTGGTAAGGTTTGTAACCAGCAGGAAGAAAACAATAATTTTTGAAATATTACTTACAACCAGAAAGTCTTTCACATATTGCTCTCTCTTTCTACAAATTCCATCAGAGGCTGATTTTTCACTGTGCTTGAATGGCTTGTAAAACATTGTGTGGGAAGGTGCTGCTTACCTGTCTATTCCAGTTATATTTACTTCCTTATGGAGAGATGGAATGTGAGCCTTCTCTGTTTGTGGAGACCAAAGCATTTTTTGGACATGTTTATACTAGAATAAACTTATATTGAAGTATATGAAACATCCAGAGTTGCCTTTTTGTTTGCCCTATTTAAACTCCCACCATATAAGCTTAATTATGCTTTTTGTGGTGAAGACTATAGGGTAAAACTTTAAGGAGCACTCAAAATTCACCTACTTTTTATTGCAGTGGTTTCAAGACAGCCTTCTGTCATTTTTAATAGAAACAGAAATTAGAGCAGTGCTGGGCACATGTGAAAATCCTACCTGTAATGTGCACTTTTATTGTAGAAAAGATTTATACCTTCTTTCAAACTGCCTTTGGAGAGCAGCTTAACATGGAAAGTATTTTATTGCTTAAGAGATAAACAACTGCAGCAACCAGAACCCAAGAGTGTTTTTAATTTCAATTAAAAAAACACACAAAAGGTCAATTAGTGCTTTCAAATGTTGGTGCAGAAATCAGAGAAGGCCACTGTAAACCAACACATATTTTTCAGCCAAATTTCTGTTCTAGTAGTTCTGTATTTTGTGTGTGAGAGCCATTGCATAGCATCTGCTAATATACCATTGAAATGAAATCACAATCACACGTACCGACGGGGGAAGTGGAGGGAGGCACTGTGATACTCTTTCCCCGCCTCGGCATGTCCTCATGGGCCATTTGGCCTCTCAACAGCACTGGTGATGCAGTGATATTTCACAGTGGCACGAGTGGGTTGCCAAGCAGCAGCTGCTTTTGCCAAGCACCTTGTTTGGAGCCGTGACTGCTCAGCATGTCTATTTGTGGCACGGAGTGAAATGCTCAGCGGGCCTGGCCAGCCACGAGCCTTCTCTGTAAGAGTCCCCATCTGCCTCTGGCAGCCATCAGCACAGGCAGCCAGATTTGAAAATTCCAGAGAAAGCAGGGTGGAGTGAGGTGGCAGTTATCCTTCAGCAATGATTAAGCAGTGCGGCTATTTTTGCTATTGTTTTCCAAAGCCCTTCTCCGTAACCACAGTTGGACACTTTTCCTTCACTCTTCTGCCATTTCTTTCAGCATCTTCCCTCCCATCAATTTTGATTTCTGATAAGATCCTCAGTGTGCCAGGGGGGGACTCTGTCTTTTTAATTCCTGCAAACCTTTTCCAGTTAAACACTCAACTTCTCCCTTTTCTCCATAACATCGCGTCCTTAACAACAGGCTGGTAGGTTTTGTCCCAGATCCCAGAGAATGCCCTTGGGAAGCTGCTGCTGCAAATCAGTGACCCCTTACATGCTTCTGACTCCCCGTGGATGGCTTCACCTCAGGGTAACCTAGAATTCCCTAATGAAAATTCAGTGTATTTTTAACTACGTATTTCAGATCTTGGCAGCATGCCTCCTGCAAAATGACAGAAAAGAGAAAGATGGCCAGCTGCACTAGATTTGAGAATTACCAAACCTTCACAGTAGCAACTGTGTTTTGCCTCAGTAGCAGAAAGTCCCTTTTTAAACTCCTGTTAAGCTCCTTTCCTGCTTAATGGAAGACATTGGGAGTCATTCCACCTGCAGCAATGGTAATATGCCTGGAGAACCAGGCGGCTTCTACTTACTGCACATGTGGAGTCCTATTACCTTGTAGGACTGCCTTTTGGAAAAAAAACAGGAAAATTCAAACAGGCTTTTTGGATGGACATCTTAACTGCACTGACTCTCCATACTGCTTGCTTTGCTACAGCCACACAAAAGACTGCTCAGCAGCAGCCGAAGAAGCAAGCAGTTATTTTCCTTTTGACAAGAGAAGACACAAGGCAGCACAAGTGGCTTCCAGTCACCTTGGTCACATGTGGATTTCAGGTTACTGCAAGGACTGTAGAAGTCCACCAGGAGGAAAACAGAGCTGTCTTGATTTGCAGCAGCAGCCTCCCAGCAGAATTGCAGGTGATCTGGGACAAAACACAGGAAAACAGTTGAGAAATTGTTGAGAAACAGCAATAGGGGAAAGAGACAGACTGACTTGCTGTTTCTTATCTTAGTGTCTTGGTACACCTACACTAATCCTGGATGAATCAGCATGTTTAGTCCATTGCAGTCAGTCTCGCTGTAGTTGTTTGTACCCACAGAAGCTCAGCATTGGCCAGTGCAGAAAATGTTGGGAGGCAAGATGGAGAAGAAGAGCCACATCACTATGCCTACATATCTGTTGTCAAACACTGCTCATTTTCATCACGGGTGCTCCAGTGGACGCAGAAACCTTTTGTTCCAGGACTGTTTCCTGCAGTGGTGCTCTGGCAAGATCTTTGTGGCCTAGGGCTACAACCTGAGCATCACTTGCCCCACGACAGATAAAAATAGGGCTTGAGTTGCAGCCAAGCTGTGTCAGTGGTGTGGGTGCAGCCTCCTTAGCCTGTTATAGCTTGTAACTCTTGGTAGCTCTGATGCAGGATGCGTAAGCACACCTACAGATGGGTAAATAAGCAGGGTCATGCTGCCTGGGTCCCACCTACTCAGGGGGAATAGCTTGCCCAGGGGTTGCTCCTTGTTGAGGGGAAGTGAAGGAAAGGCGCCTGACCAAACCCATCCCACAGATTTGGCAGCAGCAGCAGCGTAGGGCTGTGTTGGCCAGGCTGTGGGAAGATGGCTACGTGCAAGCTCAGGCCTGCAGGGAGAGGGGCGTGTGGGCTGCTGTACGCTGACTGAGCAAGCTGTCCCAACCAGTGCTGAGAGATGCGGCCAAAACCCGTCATCAACCAGACCCTCGGTAGTAGGTCCTAGGAAGGTGAAGGTATATTAAGAAGTTGTAGCCTTGATTGGACCCTCTGTCATATCCTGTGACAGGACAAGAGGAAATGTCCTCAAGTTGTGCCGTGGGAGGTTTAGATTGGAAATTAGGACAAATTTCTTCATGGAAAGGGTTGTCAAGCACTGAAACAAACTGCCCAGGAGGTGGTGGAGTCAGCACTCCTGAAGGTATTTAGAAGGTGTGTACTCATTGATCTTGAAGTCTTTTCCAAAGATGATTGTGTGATTTTCTGATCTTCTAGTCCTAATTTCTGTACTTGTTCCCCCTGCTCATCTCCTTGTCATCCTCTGCTTTCTCATCCCGTCAAAGACTAGCGGATTCTTCAGATACCAAGGTACTGTGTGTCATGAGCACAAAGTGCGTGCGGTTCTGTAGTTCAACTGATTACAAACAAGGCTGAGCCAGTCCAATGGCAGAGGTAGTTACTCAGGAGAGTTTTCCAAAAGCCTACCTTTTCTGCAGTTAAAAGTTGCTGGAAGCCAGGTATCCCACATCTGCCACAAGCACTGTGCTTCAAGCAGGGAAGGCTTGCAGTGACGTAGTTACTAGCTGCAGATCTGCAGCTAGTCAACCCTGCTTTTCCTAGTAGGTGGTGCTCAACAGGTTTTTTTAATAGAATATGAACATAAAATAATTACAACATTAGGAGGGCATTCTGTGGTGAAGGAATAATTATTTTTCATTCTTTCTTCCTAGTCTCAGTTCTTTAATATCCATGGTAAATTACTTCAGTAAATGTTCTTATGTGAAATCAATCTAAATGCAGCACATCACTGGAAATAAAGCTTTAGTTTTCCTCCTTCATGTATTGCCCATTATAGCACACGTGGCAGTTTGGTTAGTGGCCTGTGAAGCACAACATAAACGTAACTATCCGTCTGTACCTGTCCCTTCTCCAAAGTGCTGACACGAAAAAAGATGCCTATAGATAAATTCAGCGCATATGACAGCAGAAGACACGAGCAGGACATTAAAGACATTTTTTCAATGTAATTAATATATTGTAGCATTAAAGCAATATTTACCTAGTGACAGGAGTCTTCTCTTTGTGACTGCCACTGCTGGTTTGCCCATGATAAACTATTGTTTGAATCTACCTCCATTCCCCCCTCAGCAGAAAGTAGCTGTGGACACGTTTGGTGGTGAACATATTTGCTCACACAGGCTACTCACACCACAGCTCTCCTGGGCAGCTTCTGTCAGTAGCCAGCAGCAAAGACCCATTTCATCATCCAAGTTTACATGAGGGCCTGGCAGGAAAATGTGCTCCTCTGTGCACAGCCAGCCTCAGTAAATCACAGTGTGACGGGCTCACCGCCCAGCCACTGAACTTTTAACTTGAAGCTCTGTCAGGGCACTGAGTAGCTCTGGCTACATGACACGGAACTGTGAAAGTAAATCACTTCGCTGGGAACTAGGGGAAGTCCAGCATACTGTTTTGCAGGCTTTGCCTACAGCTTCTTTGCAGTATAAGCATAGAATATATACACCCAGGAAAGCAATCAGAGAGAGATGGACTTCCCGCACAGAGCTCACCCGTACCCCATCCCAGAGGATGAAGAGGTTGCATACAAGGTTGCTCCTGATGCTCACAAGTCTGCAGGAAATGAAGGCGAGAAACCAGTGTCAAAATTGCAACGTAGGCACAGTGAAATAAAACTCTACAAAGAGTTCTGTGACTTCTATGCAAAATTGTAAGTTCATTCTGTTCAGCTTTGGAGTGTAACTGCAGTGACATTGCATGTATATTGTACTTACATATTTTATTATCTGAGATCTGTGCAAGCTGTTCTCTTAACCAACCTTTGCCAGTGTTCTGCTTGAAACATTACCAGTTGTAACTGTCAACTAAAATTGGAGTTGTTGCTTTAAATTTCATCATTAGTTGCTTCAGAAATTTTTATCAGCAGTTAAAACAGGGTTGGAATTTGTCAGGTTGTCTCTCTGCCTTCAGGTTGTTTGTGTGTTATTTTGGGCAAAAGGATGAACTGCTTCATCAATGCAGAAGTATTACATATATCACTGATTTTGCGTATATGATGTGTTTCAAAGTGAAGCACTTTTGTGTACTGAGGAGGAAAACTTAGTGTTTTCATTTGGATTTGAACTTTGTTTCATGTTTTTGCTTGGATTATACTTTATGCCAGCGTTTAACATCCTCAGTGCTCCAGCACTGTTGAAGTGATGATGAAAGGTCCCAGTTTCTGTTGTGATTATTTTCATATAGACTGATAAGGAGGATGGGGAAATTGAATGAGGTCTTCCCCCACAGAAAGCATATACAATCCATGGAGACCATAGCGAGCTTTATAGTTAATCACAGTTCATATGTATAGTCACTGCAGTTTGTCCATAGGTCTGTCTGTTACATATGAGTGAGACCATACTCTGTCTGATCTTCAAGAGAAATTTGCCCACTTTCATTTCACTGGAAGAGCAATGGATATTTGGATAGCAGTTACTGTTTTTCTCTTCTGCAAAGATCTTTAGAGAGAGAAAAAAAAAAGTGCCAGCTAATAATAACTGGTCAGATGTGACCTTGCATAGGGCTCTTCTGTGAGACAGTGTAAGAAAGAGATAAAACACATTCCATTTTGAACCACGTGCTAGGTGTTTGCTTGCTCCCTTGGATGGTGTGCAAGGAATGAATTCAATTCCTATTGAACCTGGTGGGAGCCAAGAGGTCTTATTCCCTTGTGGAGATAAAAAGAAAGGCTTGGCATCTTGCAGAAGACTGAGGGCTCTGCACTTACAGATACAGCATGACAGCTGTACC
>JAWWLV010000001.1:90338442-90350964 GCA_035041135.1 Platyrinchus mystaceus
AAGAAGACTGAAAATACAAATAAGACTGAATGGGAACCAACCTACCTGATGTAAACCAAGAGGGGAAGAAAACCTGTATGGCTTTAAAGTCCTATCAAACCTAAGCATCCACCATTGGACCACCTGTTTACACAGAACAGGAAGCTTTTGATTTTTTTTCAGTTTGAAAAGGATTTTATCCAGCAGGAAGCAAGCACAATTCACAATGAACAAATAATTTCCATTACTTCTTGAGAAAGTAATAGCCCTCTGACTCTCAATTATTATTTTTTTTTAAAGCTGAAATTAAAAAAAATTAATCTGTTTACAGTATTACACTGAAATAGCACTTGACAAATTCCTAAGAGAGACTTCTGAAAGTCTGTATTGAGCTCGTGTCTTTCTGTTCCTAATAGGTGCAATTCAGGTTGGGCAGAGGAGTCTTCTAATCTCAAGTACCCAGTGACTTTGAGAGTGTTCCATTAGATCCCCACCCTGCCAGTTGCAGGAGTATTTATTATATTTATATTGTATTTGATCCTTGCAATTTCATAGTATAAAACAGGTCTTGAAACACATTGCTGCATTTTCTGTCCAGGCACACAAACTTACTTTGTGGGTAGTATTTTATGCTCTTCATTTTATTTTGTCTTAGTAAAATGAAAGGAGTGAGGTTTCCTGCCGTCCTCGTTTTTCCACTGTTTTAAACTGAGACATTCAAATTCAAACATTTTATAGCATATTGTCTATCTGGTTTTGACACACTAGTTGGCATTTGTATCTGGTAATGATGGTGCCTGAAGGTATCAAAACATTTCCCTTCATTTCAGCGCACACTTGCCTACATGTTTTTACGTATTCTTTGGCTAAGCTACTAATGCAATGCTGTTGAATTTTTTTTAATTCCATATGGGGTTTTTTATATGAGAGCTTGAACTGTAGCTGAACTCATCTAAGCTGTGATAAAATTCAGATCCAAGTCCAAATCCCTTAAGATCAGTTCCCAGTTTAATCTAATCCATGTAGGGAACTTTGTTCCTTAATATTTGGACTTGATTATCTTAAGGGTCTTTTCCAACCTAAATGATTCTATGATTCTATGAAATAAGCATCACAAAGGAAAAGGCTTATTTCCCTTCATGTTTTGGCTGTACTGCTCTGTAAAGTCAAAATTTTCTGTCCCTGGATGTTCTTCCTCTCCCTACCCCCACCGTACTTACTGCCTCCAGTATGCTGGGTCATTCTTGCAGGAAATGTAGAGTGAGGAAGACATCAACTGGGTTCAGGGAAAATGCTTTCCCCCTCCCACTGCCCAGGGGTTTTTGTTAGCTAATTTCCTGCTCAGAACATGCTCTGTTGCATCAGAGTTTCAGCAGTCCATCAAAATTCAGAATTCAGGTGTCTCTTGTGATGTAAATTGATGACGGAAGATGCCTTACACTCTTGGCAGTATTGGAGGAATGGTGTGCTATTAAACCTACATGCTAACTCGTAGGTGAATTAAGGTGGGTGGATGTAGTGCCTAGCACCTTTAGCTCATGGTCTGGGGTTTTTTGTGCAGCCTCTCATGTTTTACTCCCTAATTGTATCTGGAAACACACTAGGGTGTTACAGCATTTATCTTAAGAGCTTTTTCCTCATCCCTCTAACACTCCAATCTTTTTCCATTTGCAGTTTGAAGGGAGAAAGTACTGCGAACATGATTTTCAAATGCTTTTTGCACCTTGCTGCCATGAATGTGGTAAGTTTTAAATCAAGGTGAAACACTTGATCACAAAGGGGAGTGTCACTGGGGGAAGAAAGGCAACCCTTGTGTGTGTTCTCTGGTAAGTGGCTCTGTGAACTTGCAAAAATGTACTAGATTTCAGAAAATTCAGGGAGCTGCTTTTTCAGCTCCCAGGTCAGCCATCAATAATATTTTTTTAAAAAAGTTTGCATTATTTGAGTAAGTAGTTTAGTTTTTGGGTTAGTGATCCAATGAGCAGACCATCCATAAATTTCTGATTATATACACCATTCATGACTCCTGATTATATATATCTGCATTTCTGCATATGCTGATATTTGGCCCTTCTCATGTATCCAAAACTCTGCAACAAGGCTTTGTCATTTGCTTTGACTGTTGTAACCCACCTGTGCTGTTCTACTCCACAGAAGCTGGGACAGTCGTCGTTATCTAGTGATATAATCAAGTGATGGTCAGCTGGGCCCCTTTTGATTTTTTTGAAACAAATTCCTTTAGGGCTTCAGCATCTAATGTCCACCCTATATAATACTGAAGGCTGCTCTCTTTATTTGCCACTGTTGATGTAAATGCTTGTGCATCTGCTGTGCTGTAATCATTTGCATGTTTTCTTTTCCCCCTGTGTGTGACACATTTTGCTGGGGCACAGCTGGGAAGTCGTTATTTGACTATTGCTTAAACTGGTCTGGAAGCTCTTGTGTTTTTGTGGCACCCTGGCAAGGCAATATGGCTTTCACTTATCTCAGTGAGGCCTTTCCTTGTGTGGAGGGAGGGGCTGAACACCAAGGGAAAGGGAAGCAGATGTTATGGAACTTTGCATTTAAAGCTGCCAATGTGAACAAGCAGGGAAAGGGGAAGAAGTGGGTTGGTGGTGATTTCTGAGAAGCTATGCTCCCTATCTCCAGGATTTCTCCTGCCCAGCCAGCACAGCTCCCCCTTCTCCTGTCCTGGCTCCATGTACTGCCAACTCCCTTAAAACCTCACAAGGTTCTGCACAGCGCTGGGCTTTCCCACTGCTTGTACTTAGTAAGCAGAGCCAAAATCAATGGGACTGTTGTCACGATGACACCTCAAGCATTCCTGACATTTCTGGAGTCCATCAGGTTTTGTTCCTAGATGGTTACCTGACGATCCCTTTGAGGGGAGTTGTTCTCCAAAGCCAGGACTCAGCCTCCCACAGCCCTAGGAAGCTGAGCTGCCAACACATTTTAGGCCAAGCGTTTGCACTGGCTACACGCAGGGAACAAGTAAATGACGTGTGTGATGGACATCACTCCACTGCCTGTGCATACACCATGCATGCAAAACACTATTTTTTTAATGCCTCACAGGACAGGACCATTCGTGGTAGGTCAGAAGCTGTGTGTGTTGGATTGACTGTTCTGCAGTGTCACTGCAGCTTTGCATTTGGATTCCATGGGAGGTTGTTTTTTTTTCCGGAGGTCCACAGCCACCCAAGCTCAGTGCAATTGTGCTTTGAGTATAGAGCCCCTTCAAGGCTTGGTCCTAGTGGAGTCGAAACCACTGCTATGTACATGACAAGTTAAGATTATCATCTTAAACAAATGAAGGAGAAGGATGATTAGGACACAAGAAAGCCATATTATATGAAGTACTCCATAAATTTCTTAACAGCTTGAGAACAGATAAGTAAAAACAGGGAAGGGACTGAAATAAGGTTATTGCAGGGAGAAGGTGGAGTGTGCATGTGAAGGACTTGTGTGTAAATAGCAGAAGGTTCTCCATCAGCAAGGACATCTTCTGACCCATAGCAAAAAACAACAAAATCCCCCAAATTACGAAGTTTGGAATCAGAACCATGATACTGCAAGCAATGTGTCCTAGCAGATTTTGGGGTGAGGAAAAGGATGATGATGTCATTGTAGTGCTTTTAACTTTGTCTAGTATGGTATTGTATATCGTGGTGTTGTGTTTCTTACAGGTGAGTTCATTATTGGTCGTGTTATTAAAGCCATGAACAATAGCTGGCATCCAGAGTGCTTCTGCTGTGATATCTGCAAAGCAGTATTGGCTGACATTGGATTTGTCAAGAATGCTGGCAGGTAGATCTCCACTCTTCCTTTTGTTAACTGGTCATAAATAAAATGAACTAACAGGGGGGACTGAGACATTTTGGTTCCTGAAGCTTTCCAGCTCAGATGAAGCAACTGAAGCAACTTCTGTGGGGAAAAGGTCTAAGAGTGCATCACAAAACTAAGAATGAGTACCTTAAAATATTAACATTTTACCTATTTCAACAGTAGGTTTCGTGACATTTTGGGGCCATTGTTATACATAAAAAGAGAGAAAACATTCAGATACAGAAGTAGTGCCTTTGGTTTTTTTTAATAAACATTTTTACTTTCTTTTTCCAAAGGAGTTTACAATTTTAGTCTAGTTTGGCACCTTATTTATTAATAATTCCTTTATGTTCGGTAGGACCCTTCATGGAGTAGGATATTTTTACCAGCTATGATCTGAAGAATGTTTTACAGGTGAATTCTATGGCCATTGCCTTCATATGTATAATATAACATACAGAATTATCTACAGAATTAGGATTTGTGTAGTCATCCAGCTTCCAATCTAAATTTCTAAGATTTTGAAAGTAAAACATTCAGCAATGAGAATCTATAGCAAACTTTGTTTTCTGTGTTTTAACATAGCTTAAACTCAGCTTAAGCTCAGCTGATGAAATGATACTCCTTTGGAGACAGAAAATAAAATGATCACTCTGAACTTAGGAGATAATTTTGCTGCTCTGAACTTGCTTTGCCTAGCAAAGAAATTGTTTTAAAGATAACTTTCCCTCAAAAAAAGGACTGATTGAAGTGAAGTTTTGATAGATTTTTGCATTGTATTACTTGGTACTAGTACTTAACTCTCTTTTTTTATGTTGTTTCAGACATCTCTGCCGTCCTTGCCATAACAGGGAAAAAGCCAGAGGCCTGGGAAAGTACATTTGCCAGAAGTGTCATGCCATTATTGATGAACAGCCTCTCATATTCAAAAATGATCCTTATCACCCTGATCATTTCAACTGCGCAAACTGCGGGTAACTTGAGTTCTGCAATGGAAAACAGGAAAATGCTGGGCTTATTTGATTCATGGATTTATATATTAAAGTGAAGACTTGTCCTGTACAGCTGGCAGGAGGGGGAGGGGTTTGGGTGTCTTGTGGCCGAAATGTGTATTACTGCTTTTGACATAGTAGCATTCAAACAACAGCTGAACTGTTGGGGAGTAAAGAAAGATTGGACTCTGCAGGACAAGGTGGTACCTTACCAAATAGTATGGAAGTATGGACACAGATACAGTTTCTATAGAAGTGAAATGATAGTTTGTTATTCTGCTAGGAGAAGAAGAAAAATGGTCCTTTTTCCTGCTTGAATTACTATCTTGCCTATGTTTCTTTTTAGTTGAGTGGTATGCAAACTTTGTTCTCTCTTTTTAAAGCCTGTCTTTTTTAGGAGCTTTCTCCCACCTCATTTTGTCAGCTTCTGCTTCTGCAGCATGTGAAACTGTTCATTTCTACATCCTGCACTGATGCATGGATAGTGGGGCATTGTAGGACACAGCATGGATTCTTAGTTGTTTCTTTCTGGTGCAAAGAAAGCTACTATTTCAGTGCCATAGTAAAGGCTAATTTGAATAAAAATATGTAGTGTTATGTCAGTGGCTACCAGTTGAGACTGTTAGTGATTATGGTCACTTTTAAGGTTTAGCTGTTCTGAGCATTTAACCATGCAATTTACTGAGAAGTAGAGTATATGAGATTCTACAATTGGAAATGAATAAACCTAGCTCATGTGGGTCTGTAGTTTTCTTTTAAGGAAAATGTACCTAGACGTAGAGGACTACATTTTACTTTCAGTTACAGTTATGCAAATCTGAAATAAACTGGTGATGCCAGTATATGAACCAAATGTCTGCAGCTTTCACACACACATTTGTGCTGCATAAGCAGAATGACAATAGTTCAGTAGCTGTTTCCAGAGACTTAGTGCACCTCACTTAGCAGCCTGTTCTCAGTTTACTGTGATCAGTCTTGAACTTTGTTGAACTAGGTTATATTTGATGCTGCCACATTATTGTAGTATAGATATAATTTCTAAACAAATGCTAAAAATTATTTTTTTTCATAAACTCTCAAGAGTTGACATTATTCAGTGCCTTTATTCATGCTCTCAATTCATTAATTTCTGAATAGGAAGGAACTTACTGCTGATGCTCGTGAGCTGAAGGGAGAACTCTACTGCTTACCCTGCCATGACAAAATGGGTGTCCCCATCTGTGGGGCATGTAGAAGACCAATTGAAGGCCGTGTGGTGAATGCTATGGGAAAACAATGGCATGTGGAGGTAAAGATCAGATGATATATAATGTCTTTTACAAATGTAAACATTAACATATTTACTGTTTAAAAGTCTGTGATTTTGCTGATCAATTTCAATTAAAGGATTATCAAAGTTTGCAACAAGGATTATAAATACCTTCCCTGAATCCCTCTTCAACCTTATTGTGGCTAGTCTTCCACTGTGGAGTAGGAGTAATTTTCTATCTTACAGAGAGCTTTGACTGTGAAACTAAAATCAGTAATCAAAGGAAGCATGGTGAGGTCCTTACAAAAGAAAATTTCATAGTGCAAAACAGTGCATGTAAAATCTGTGGCAATCATATTACTGAGCATCGTAAGACCCTTAGATCTTCCATAGTCACCTGCCATGTACATATGTCTTTTAACAGTTCATGTGAGAGTTCTTATTTCAAGATCATGTACAAGATGGAGTTCCACATCTTCATTTAGTTTAGAAATATAAACAGTTTGTTCCTTCTGTTATTTTGAAAATCTCCTCTAGGAAACACTTCCTTCATAAGAGTGTAATGATGGTGCAGATTATTTAGTAACTCCTAATTCTATTCATTGATAAAAAAATGAGAATCCTTTGCTAGATTTTTTTTTTTTGTAACTTCTGGATTGAAATTTTGAAGACATTAAAAGAAATATTATTTTAGTGGTCTAAATATAGTTTAACTCTGCTTTTGAAGATGGCACAGATAGCTCAGTAGACTTCGGTCATGTTCAGTAGTGGACTTGGTTGGTTTGCTTTCCAGAAAAAATAACACTACTTCCAAAAAGTAAAAAAAAATTATGTGTCATTTTCTTGGTAGCATTTTGTTTGTGCAAAATGTGAAAAACCATTCCTGGGTCATCGTCATTATGAGAGAAAAGGCTTGGCATATTGTGAAACCCACTATAATCAGGTAAGGTTGCATATTTTTTAAAATGGCATTAATTGGTAAACTCACAAATTGATTTTATTAGAGATGTAAAACATGGACATTCCTCTGTTAGTTGAAGGCACCTGTGGGTGTAATGCCAATTAGCACATGTTTTGTTGAAGTTGATTTATGCAGATTTCTCTATTCATCATTCTTGCATCGAGGAAAAAAAATGCAGGGATTTCACAGGACAATCAGCATCAAGATGTTCTTCAAGCTTAGTCTACTTAAGCAGAGCTGTTACAGGCTTTTAGATGTCTGTGAGATCAGAGCATCTAATCACAGCCAGTCTTTCCAAGTTAAAGAAGATTTGCCACTCAGTAACTGCAGTTGAAGACAAGGCCCTAGTGAGTAGCCTGGTTTTCCCTACAGCTGTTAACTCCTAAAACGACTGTATAGTCACATAGCTTCATCACCCCCTCAGTCATTAGGTTGATGAAGACTTCAAAGACTTAAATTTGTCAGAAGACACCACCTAGTGACCACTTGTATTTATACAGAAGTTATATATCTCAATTCCCTCTCTCCAGACTCCCTCGGTTGTGGAGTCCAGCACTGTGATGTACAGACCTTTTCTATTTGGAAGCCATCTGTGCTGTGTCACGTTCACCGCCTTGCTTACATAAACACAAGAGTAGGGGTTACATTTGGCATGTAAGGCATGTACTAATTAGAGAGGGAGTCTTAATTTGTTGGTGGTGAAGGGCAGATTATTGTTGCTGGCTTACTTCTAGACTATAAATGCTATGATGTTAGTAGTAATAGTGATGGGGCAAGTACACATACTAGACAAGAGCTGTGAAAAACCATTCCTGGGTTGAATGGATGTCTTACTGGGTTAACTACTGCAGTTAGAAAAAAATACACAAAATTTTGGACACTTCTTAATTGTTATACTATGGACAAATGTTAAGCCTGGAAAAAGAATGAATATTTTTTGTTCTAAAGTTTCTTTTTCATTTTGAGAAGTTACCCTTGATAAAGTCATTACATTAAAAATCCCTTACTTCTCTTTCCTCTTCAGCTGTTTGGTGATGTTTGTTTCCATTGCAACCGTGTGATTGAAGGAGATGGTAAGCACTTTTCTAACTGTTTCCTTAATGTTCCTTACTGATGGAAGTTCTCTCTAAAATTGACAGTAAGGGGAAAACAGCCCTGTGTTGAGTCCTTGATTGTTCTCATTAAAAAAACCCAGCCATTCTCTTGATCAGTAATTAAATTAGAGCTAATTAGTCAGAGACCAAATGGTAAGAAAACCTTATAGCAAGCATTTCATGATGGTAGAAGACCACCCAGTGGCTGAAGAGAACCATGAAACCCCTTAATGACATGCAAAGGCCAGGAATGCTGGAAGATGCTCAGGAGTGGCTTCCTGCCCCACCAGCTTCAAAAACAACACATGCAAGGGTGAGAATGACCACACAGACATCTCCTCAAAGGAAGATCATGAACCACATTTGAAAAAATATTTAGATACTGAAAGATGTAGGTGGGCACTCCTAGGAATTTTTTAAAAGTGCCTTATTCCCATTATGGCAGTGGTTCCTGGAGATATTTACCTATCTATCACAGGCACCTGTCTTTTGAAAATCTAGGCTAATGATAATGTCACAAAACCAGGAATGATAATACTTGGAAATATGGGTCCTGTAAAGGCAGAACTGGTAGTGATTTGTTTGTTACTGTATGACTGGGGGTTTTGTTTGGTTTTTTTATGGGGGGATGGTTTTGAGAGGTTTTTTGGATAACCAGCTGTGATAAAAAGCCAAAAGCAAATTATTCTACCTGAAACAATGCAACATTGCATGCCTATTTACCCCTGCCCAAAGTAAATACTGTAATACCAGTGCTAGCCTCACCTAAGCTGAAGCCATTAGCAAACTAGGAGGAAGCCTCTAATGTGCAAAACGAGACATATACTAGTTTATAGTCATGTAACTATAGGATAAGACATACATTCCAGAGATGTGCTTTCCCCACATTTTCTGGACTGGACTATTACTAGAGAATGACAATCCAAAATGCTTTAAAGGAACCAGAGTCCTCCTTTTCATTAAAATTCTACTAGAATGAGCAGAACTGGAACTTGTCGGAGAACTACTTCTTTGTATGATCGCAAGCTTTCACCATATAATCTGAGACCCATATTGTATGTTTTGGTCTCTGAACTGAATAGAATATAGTAATTTCTTTATTTTCAATGTATGTCTTCGATTACATTTTGCCTTTCATTTCTGTTCACAAATTTGACACAATTTTTTGTTGTCACAAATTATAAGAATCCAATATTTTGCTGGATTTCTCTTCAGCTGGAAATATTTCCTGATTAAATTGCAAACATGGCCTCATAGAATAGTTGCCTGAGATCAGCATGGTGTGTGATGAGGTGGAAGGAAAAAATAGGATGCAAAAATAGGTTAAGCCGGTCTTGCCTCAGAGACAGCTTTGTCAATGCTTCACAGTCCTGCTACGCTACACTCTACATCTGCCTAGTCCTGCCACGTTATTGTTATGGTCCTTAATACTTGATACAAGGATCAGTGACTGTTCTTCACACCTAATGAATATGTGAGATTCAAATTTTCGTAATAACTTTTTTTTTCTTGGCAATGCTAATGATTTCTTGGTTTTCACATCTCCCTAGTTGTGTCTGCTCTGAATAAGGCATGGTGTGTGAACTGTTTCGCTTGTTCAACTTGCAACACTAAGTTAACACTCAAGTAAGTATATCAAGAAGTGTGATGCCTTCAAAACATATCAGTGGTTCTCTTCAAAGTGTAAATGCTGCTACAGTGTAGCCGTTACTGTATGAAGAACATCTTAGCATCACTGAGGAAATACATGCATCTTTCTTCCTCTTGCTACACTTACGACTTTGTCTCTGTCAGTTGTCTGTTCAGGTCTTCCTTCAGTTATTCTTCCTAATTCTTCTCCTTTTCTGTCCTTTATTTCTCTGTGTTTAACTCTAAAGGGATAAGTTTGTTGAAATTGATCTAAAACCTGTCTGCAAACACTGTTATGAGAAAATGCCAGATGAATTTAAGCGACGACTTGCCAAACGGGAACGTGAAGCAAAGGATAAAGAGAAGCAGAAAAAGAAAAAGCCAATCTGTTTGTAAACTTTTTTTCCTTCTTACCACCATCCCTGCTCCTTTCTTCTTTGGTTAGTGATAAGGATGCTTTTTTAAGCTTCTGCATGAATTTATGGCAATCAAAACCAAAATATTTTTTATGCAACTGCAACTTGAAATATTAACTTTTTATTCCATTATCTTATGTTTAGTCTGTTTATCTGTACAATTAGGTTCGAAAGCCTTTTTAAATTACATGGTTAATAAAGATGGACATCTGGATAAGAACTGTGTAACTTACTCAACAGGGTACTGTAATCACTGTCTACAGTGTATATAAACCTTGTAAAAGTAACATATATGTATAAATTGGAGGTTTAATTTTTTGCTTGTGCACATTTAATAGGAGATTTTTTTAAATTCTTTTTTTTTCACGATCTCACCTGCTAAAGATTTGGGTTTTGCTTTGTTGTTTTAGGAACAAATTTGTTGAGTTTGATATGAAGCCTGTCTGCAAAAAGTGTTATGAGAAGTTTCCTCTAGAGCTGAAGAAAAGACTGAAGAAACTAGCTGAAACTTTGGGAAGGAAGTAAAGACTTCATCTGCTCTCCCCTCTCTTTGTGAAAATCTTAGAGATATTACTTGGTGGGGGGAGCTGGGGGACAGGCTGTGGGCTGCTTTGACTGCAGTCAGACGACAAATGATGATGTACACCTTCTATCAAACCAAAATGTCTTAAGATTCTCTGTTCTCTTTACATGTATGCTTATTTGTTGATAAGCAGACAGTACTTCCAGACTAAATTAAATACCAGCTCACCTGAAAGGTTTCTGACCAATAATGCAGTTGTACTGATGCAGGAGGCCCATTTGGTACACTAATCTCTGTGGAATTTTACAGAGAGTAAATTTGCTTGTGAGCACCTGTGAAAACCAACTGTGCAAACGTGCCCAACTTGAGGGGCATGGATTGTCATTTATGTTAATGAAAGTATAAACCTTCATATTAAGCATGCAGACAAAACTTGTTCAACTCATGTTGTGATTTGGGCAAGAAACCAATGTACTTTGCCTCATAGAAAAATTCATGCTTGGATTTCAGGCTGAGTAGTTTCATTTAGGAGCCTTGTTTCAGATGGTTCAAAAACTATCAGATTTCTAAATACAGTCACTGTACAAATGACCTACTTCCAATACATTATGCTTACATGATGAATGTTTGTACATCAGGCTTAGCATGAGATACCTATATAAAAATGTATTCCTATTGCAAGAAATGAGCATACTCAGAACTACTTGAATTTTGCTATATTCCACTTAAAATAACACATTAACTTTTATATATGCTTTAGCATTCTATTTACTTTTTGTGCCTTATTCTGCTGGACCATACATAATGGTGTTCCATTAAACATATATAGTTTTATTTTTATTTCATATTTTTATGCAGAAACTATATAAAAGGTATTTTCAAAAGATAACATACTTTGCCTTAATTGTAAAGGATGTGAGAAGCATTTTATTTCAAATGTGAACATCTGAGTTTAAAATGTAGCTTCTAGACTTCATTCATTTTCAGAAAAATACTGAAAATGCATATTTCGATTAACTGGCAATATTACTTTTACACCTGTGAGTGTAAATATGCAAAGTTCGATCCTGCTGGGATCTACTTCTTTAGCCATCCTCATGTGACTAAGCTTACAAATAATCAAAATTCTGTATAACATACATTTAATTGTTTTATACTATTTACTGTCCATGCAAATTTGTTTTATTTTTCCCTTTCTTATAGAAAATACAGTTACTTAGGATTTCCTGATGGTACTACATTACGAAGTACGCAAACATTTTTTTAACTTTTTTTTATATTAGTGATTTAAACACATTTTATGTAATTACATAATAGGAGGTAAAATTTTCTTTCCTGTTTATGAAAAATAAGTTACTTTAAAACATCTGCTTTCCAGTGTTCATCAATAAAGGCCATGTTATTAAACCTTGTATCACCTCTCTGAAATGAGTGCCTGAGAAGGGTGGGAAAGAAGTAAGGCTCTCTTGGTTCCGTGTGCTTTTACCTGTGACTAAGTAAATACTTCCTTATTATCCTGTTTTAAAGGAGACATATGCCTTTCCTATGTCTGTAGTTAGTTCTATGGTTCATAAAAGAAATCACTGTTTGTTTCATAAAGAACAACTTGATTCTTCTAGATATTTTCTGAATAGGCACAGTCACTTGGTTTTCCTAAAGAAGGTATCTTGTCTGATTTTAAAACATACACCTTCCTATTAACCTTTTCTCTCCTTTCACTGTAATGAAACTGTCATCCCAAACTTCCAGTTTAGTGCTAGGTAGGGTATTTTTTGACTGTTTTATCCTACATTGAGAACACACACAGGATCACTGTCAAGGAGAAAAGACAACGCAGAACGAATCGCGTCTTGT